>WBMW01001700.1:0-12390 GCA_013396635.1 Penelope pileata
TTAGAAACTAGGACAGTATGTAATGCAGGTCAAGCAAAGTGAATATCCATATTTCTATAGCTACCTCTTTTTCCCCCTGAATAAAAAAAATAATTTGAACAATTGGCCGTGATTCAGAAGCAATACAGATTGTATGCATCTATGAACAAGACAATCATTTACTCCAGATTAACTTATCCTGATTTCCATCTCTGTATTGAAGTTATTGAAGTTATTTTAAGCCTTATTTACAATGTCTTTTATACAGCTTTTCTTTTTTATTTTTATTTTTATTTTTTTTAACAAGAAGTTATGTGTTTGAAAATACAGTATTTTTCCTGTGAAAGTCTGAGAACATTCTTACTAACTCCAAGCAATTATTTGAAATAAAAATAACAACTTGGTGCCAGAAATCATAGAATCATAGAATCATAGAACGGTTCAGGTTGGAAGGGACCTTAGAGATCATCTTGTTCCAACCCCCCTGCCATGGGCAAGGACACCTCCCACTAGACCAGGTTGCCCAAAGCCCCATCCAGCCTGGCTTTGAATACTTCCAGGGAGGGGGCATCCACAACTTCTCTGGGCAACCTGTTCCAGTGTCTCACCACCCTCACAGGGAAGAATTTCCTCCTTATATCCAGCCTAAATCTACCCTCTTCCAGTTTATAACCATTACCCCTTGTTCTGTCATTATCTATCCTTGTAAAAAGCCCCTCCCCAGCTTTCCTGTAGGCCCCCTTCAGGTACTGGAAGGCTGCTATCAGGTCCCCCCGCAGCCTTCTCTTCTCCAGGCTGAAGAGTCCCAACTCTCTCAGCCTGTCCTCGTAGGGGAGGTGCTCCAGCCCTCTGATCATCCTCGTGGCCCTCCTCTGGACCCGCTCCAACAGCTCCACATCCTTCTTGTGTTGGGGGCCCCAGAACTGGACACAATACTCCAGGTGAGGTCTCACGAGAGCAGAGTAGAGGGGCAGAATCACCTCCCTCGACCTGCTGGCCACGCTTCTCTTGATGCAGCCCAGGATGCGGTTGGCCTTCTGGGCTGCAAGCGCACACTGCCGGCTCATGTTGAGTTTCTCGTCAACACACACCCCCAAGTCCCTCTCCTCAGGGCTACTCTCAAGCCATTCTCCGCCCAGCCTGTATGTGTACTTGGGATTGCTCCGACCCAGGTGCAGGACCTTGCACTTGGCTTTGTTGAATTTCATGAGGTTGGCATGGGCCCACCTCTCAAGCCTGTCCAGGTCCCTCTGGATGGCATCCCTTCCCTCTGGCGTGTCGACTGCACCACACAGCTTGGCATCATCTGCAAACTTGCTGAGGGTGCATTCGATCCCACTGTCCATGTCACCGACAAAGATGTTAAACAGCACTGGTCCCAGTACCGATCCCTGAGGAACACCACTCGTCACTGGTCTCCATTCAGACACTGAGCCATTGACCGCCACTCTCTGAGTGCGGCCATCCAGCCAGTTCCTTATCCAGCGAGTGGTTCGTCCATCAAACCCATATTTATCCAGTTTATCAACCAGGATGCTGTGCGGGACAGTGTCAAACGCCTTGCACAAGTCCAGGTAGATGACGTCGGTTGCCCTCCCTTTATCCACTGTTGCTGTGACTCCATCATAGAAGGCCACCAGGTTTGTCAGGCACGATTTGCCCTTGGTGAAGCCATGTTGGTTGCCGCCAATCACCTCCTCTCGATTTTCCATGTGCCTTAGTAGAGCCTTCAGGAGGATCTGCTCCATGATCTTGCCAGGCACAGAGGTGAGACTGACCGGCCTGTAGTTTCCAGGATCTTCTTTTTTCCCCTTCTTGAAAATGGGGGTTATGTTCCCCCTTTTCCAGTCAGTGGGAACTTCACCAGACTGCCATGACCTTTCAAATATGATGGATAGTGGCTTGGCAACCTCATCCGCCAGTTCCTTCAGGACCCGTGGATGAATCTCATCAGGCCCCATGGACTTGTATACCTTCAGGTTCTTCAGGTGGTCTCGAACCTGATCTTCACTTACAGTGGGCGGTTCTTCCTTCTCCCAGTTCTTACCTTCTCTTTCTGCAGTTTGGGTGGTGTGTCTAGAGCCTTTGCCAGTGAAGACTGAGGCAAAGAAATCATTGAGCACCTCAGCCTTCTCTAATCATTGGATTAAAGTTCAGTAGGGAACATGGCAAAGTACAAAGACTGTTCCAATAACTGTTATTGGAAAAGAAACTATTCTTTGGACTTATAAAAGAAGAAAATATCCTGGTACCTTCACTTACATTGTCTCAATTTCTCCTGTCATTATGTTCATTCAGATATGTATCTATCTTTGACAGAAGGGCAACATATGTGTATATATATATACACACATTTGGTTTTCCAAATGTCACATTTTTGTACGGAGTTATGTCTATGTAGTGTTTTAAGATTGCTTTTCTCTTGTCTTTCTGTGTCTTTGCTTGCTCTAGTGAAGAAGGAAAACTGGATTGTAAATAACATATAATGCAGTTAGTGATAAATTACAAAATAGAAGACATCACCTATATATAACAGGAATGAGGTGACTTGACTGCTTCCTGGTGTGTGTTTTTTTCTTCCTCCTGAAATACTCCGGAGAATGTGCCTTCCTCCACCACTGAATGCAGGCCAATTCTTCAGTAGTAAATCTCATATCAGAAAATGATCAAAATTAATTTTGACAATGTAAATCATATTCTTGTACATAGTTGCTATGAAATGCTACAAATATTACATGTTTTTGCAACATTTCTGTGATAAGTGAGCAACTAAATAAAGAATCTTTATTTACTTAAAGATATTTACAAGTATTTACTTTGAGGTTGTCTTAACTTACATGAGATGACTATTTTAAGATAACACATGCATACGATAGCCTATGGAAACATAGATAGTAAAAAATAATTTTCATTTTGTTTTGTATTCTCTATCCAACACAATCTATAAGCAGATGATTGAGTCTCTACAATGGTACACTTGAATCTGTGGACTTTTCTGTGATAATTCTCTCAATATTTCTCTGGCATTCAAACAATTGAAGCTCATGGAATTCCTGAGCAAGAACTGATTTTTGTGTATGTAGTAATTTTTTTCTTTTTTTTTCTTTCTTTTTCTTTTTTAATAAATCTATCTGCTCTTCCCCTTGAACTCACATCTGCTTTTATCATTCAAAAAGGAAGAAAATGTATTGCAGGCCAAATTATGTGTGGGTTAACTTTGACACTGAAACCATTCTCTAAAGTCCTGATTCATTGTCTCAGTAGCATGCTCTGGTTTGGTTAGATGATATTTCAGGCAAGAGGCAAAGTGCCTATCCAGATGCATCTCACCACCTAGATTAGATGAAGGCCTCTAATAGCTTTTTGTCTCTAATGTTTCTAATTTCACTTAGAAGCATCAAAGGAGCCTGTACAATGTGGAAATAGTTCCTTTTAGAAAGAAAGCATCTCTTAGCTAATGCTTTTACAGCAATTTTGGATAGCATCCTTCTACCAAATCTGGCTCAGTTATTTAATTTTATACTTTTAGGTTTCTGTCCTGGTTTTACCTAGCAGACAGCTAAGTCCCCCACAGTTGTTCGCTCACCCTCCCCCCTCCCAAGTGGGATGGGGGAGAGAATTAAGNCCAGCATTTTAATCAGTACATAGTTAGATCCACTCACACATACGGCAGGCGTCTCCGAACTAGGGAGGAGAAAGTCTACCTGAGTCCTCAAAGCAGCAAGAATTTTTTTTCCCCAGCATCCTTTACACCAGTGATCAAATACTACAGACAAAATTCTTAATTATAAGAACATTAGCCTGATCATAGAAACTCATTATGGAGTCTACATACAGAAGGAAGCATCTAGTAGCCAATATTATATTGTTGGCAAATGACTGCTGGAACATATTCAGCCCACTAATAGTATTTACACTTAAAATTTCAGGTTTTCTGTCCTTCTCACCTTAAGTAGAGATTGGTTTTATGAACTAGAGTTCGCAAACTGAATTTAGCTTCAGGTTCTGTTGACTCAATGAGAATTAGGGACCAAAATATTTTTTGCATAATATTGAATATAGATAAATATATATTACATAGATACTAAAAGGACTATGTCTTTAATTATATATATATATATATATATTTCCAACCAGAGGAAATATTGCTTTTACAAACAAAACTGACATCAAGGTTATACAACTGCAAAAGTACTTGTGCTACTCCAAAATGCACTAATATAAGTGTGATCACTCTGATTAGGCTTTGTATAGCCATACAGCTATGCAAATTTATAAAACTCAAAATGAAAAAGCTTATAAATAAGGATATTTTAAAAAAATAAGTAAATAAAATTCCTCATAAAACCAAAATTAATAAAAATTTTATATGTTTTTAATATTCTTTATCTTATTTGTACCTATCATTGAAACTTCACTAGTTCTTCCTTCTAAAATCTTTGTAAAATCTTTCAAACCCAGTCCCTATTTCTGTTTTCCATAAAACTTTCTCTATCTCCCAGTGATCTTGCGTTAATATTTGCATGCAGCTGTTGTTCAGCTTTCATTTCATTAAGCTCAGACATATTGACTCATTATCACAGAGACAATAGCAATAAGATCATATGCAAACAGAGTTCTCAGACCTTTCATGATAATGCTTTTTAGCAAAAATGAAAGTTTTTGTCTTAAAGTATGAATAACTTTTTTTTTCTCTCTGGTATTACAACACCTCTAATTTGTCCTTGTAGCTATATCACTTCTTCCAGGGCAATTGGAGGGGGAAAAAAAAAGAAAAATGCTTGCATTGTGGTATTTGTGTTTAGAAAGACGAATACTTAGATTCTGTACTCCTTATTTTGTTTTGCTTTGTGCTGCTCTCTTGACCTCAGTTGCTGAGACAGAGGCTGCATAAACAAGGCCCTGATTTCCATTTGTCCGGATACGTTCTTGCCTTTTAACGGCGTGGTTTTAAAATAAGAACAAATTATGGTCAGTTTGAGGCTGCAGAGTTGTTTCACAAGACCTGTGTCCACCTCATATACATAAAACTTTCTGAAAATCAGCTTCAGCAATCATTTTTAGTTTCTTTTTTTTCCCCCATTGTCTTCAAAGGCTCATTTTAATTTTCAGACTGCCCTAAAATAACTTATGCTGTGTCTACCTAATTTACTTCCTTCCATACACACAGACCCATAGACACAAACATATAACTTTTTCTTTTTTTCATGTGTATGTGTTCAGAGAGAAGACACACCAGTGTAAGCCGTAATAGAACTGCTAATGAGCTGATGTTATCTACCAACCTATTTAAAATTCTGTTCCCTTTCTGTTTTGCATTTGGTGGGGCTGTAAGCTTAATTTTCAAGTGCAACCTCATTTCTTCTCCCTAATTTCCAGCTTTCTCACATCACTGAACAGAGTCCACACATTCACACATGTAAAAACATAACAGTGCCTTGACTGGAGTGAATCATTTACGTATTAGTGCTCTGGATTGAGTTACTTGACAGTACCTGTAGTATTTGTACTTTTTAGGGGACAGAAGCTACAAGTTCTGCTAGAAGCCTACAGGTGGCACAGGGATACCAAAAAAAAAAAAAAAAAAAAATTAATTTAGGTTGACATTGTAGGGATATCTTATCTGGGTGAATACAATGTGGAAAGAACAGGAGAAATAACTGAAATAACTCCTCTATTGCACTTGGTGTATGTATACACATATATACATATTATATGTATTTTTTTATTAATAGTATTCAAAATAAGGGTAATTGACACCAGTGAACGATGTCATAATCCAGGTAAATAATTCATTATAATATTGATTTAATAATTCTTAGCTAAATAGGTAAATGGTATTATCTGTTGACAGATTTGAATCACATCCATATTCTTCCTGTTTATTGTATTATTTTAGGTCTTAAGAACATACAAACAAGTTGCAAAGAATCATGAGTCATGTTAGGATCATAACAGTCAAATATTTAATAAGGCACACTGAGCTCATCTGTTCCAATTGCAATCTCATCCAGTTTTTGAATGCTTATTCACTGCACTAGCTTTCCTATCGCTTTTCCTAATCTAGTTTTAAGTGGCTGAACAATGAAACATCTGCTGGAGAACATCCCAACATTCCCTGGGAGAATCATCCAAGCCAAGCAAATATTTCCACAGTACGCATTTCAGCTGATCATTTGCTCTATGTTACACTGTTTGTCTGCCACATCATAACTCCACTCCTTCACCTACCATCTTTTTTTATTATTTTTTTAACTTTTTCTCATTGTCTTTTCTTCACAAAAAGAAAAAAAAAAGCTTCAGTAGTGAAAGCAAGTACTTTCTGTAAATGTATCCTGTGTTTTGAATGAATTGAAATAAAAGATTCCGAATTTTCTAGGATTTGTTATAGTTCCTAAAATTCCTGAGGGAAAAAAAAATAATAATTTACTATAAATAGTCACTATTAGAAAGACTTTGTGAATCTTCCTTACCCTCATAGATACGCAGACTGGATTTTCAACAACAAAAATGAATTTTCCTTGAGATATGATTTGTTTGTGAATATTTTACAAAAAATCTCATTATAGATTTGCTGAAAGATACACACATGCGGGATCATTTCAGTGCATTAAAACCAAAGTCAATTACTGATACAAGAAATCAGGAATCTGATAGACAGCAGTACATGATTGCAACAGGACTTAAATTTGAGTAGTGGATTCTGCTTTGCTTAAATAATTGGTTCTCTTGCATGGGTTACTAAAAACTATTTAAACTGCAGAAGGCATGAGCACAATCTGTGTGTGTTTTCACTTTCTCAAATTTTTCTGGGTAGGTGGTTAAGAGAGAAGATTATAATCTCAACCTCATGAGCACCCTTGGATGAAAGAACACAGAGCCTAGAAGCTGAGAAGATCAAACAAAGGTGAAAAAACAGGTGAGAGATGATGATGAAATAACCAACATGTAATGTTGAACATGGAAACATAGAAAATTAAATACCATAGCCTGGAGAAGACGTGTACTGGATGCTTGACATTCCATCTATGATGGTTTCAATACATCCTAATGGGAAAGACTGATGTGAAGGAGATTGTTAGAAACAAAAAGCAAGTCTATCCCATGATAATAATCTTAATTACTAAAGACTCTCTTCAGCTGACAAGTTTTCTGCTTTCATTCTTTCCTCAAAGTCTGCAACCAGTCTGTAAACAGCAGTCCCCTGTCTCTCACAAGAAGATATTTCAGAATGTGGGACTTAGCAGCTTTTCCAACACTATTGTCTTGTCAGAAAATCACAGTTTCTTTTCTACCCTAAAGCAAGAGGTGCAGCATTGAATATATTAGCTCACAAGATGACTGTTTGTTTTGAGACAGTGGACATAAGGTAGAGAAGAGTTCAGAAACTGAGGGCAATAAGCAGGGTTACTTACCTTAACAGTCAATTTACTGAAATGCCTCCTGAAAGCTCTTAAAATAAGGATTCCAGTTAAACAGCGGTAAAATAGGATTGTCATTGTGCAGAACATGTGAAGAAATTATCTTATTTTATTCCCTTTCCTATTACACTACTTGGGGGGGGAGGAAAAAAAGCATGTTTTTAACAGAGCAGTGTCGGTCCATCCTGTACACATGCATTCCATCATAACCCAAGTGTGATTTAGTTCTACCTCTGTAAATAGGATAGGAATTAACTCACAAAATGAAAACCTAAATGCAGATATTTAGTTGTAAAGATCTATCTCTGAATTAGGTTTTTAAACTCCTGATACAGTCAAAAGAAATTAATATTTAGACTGAGCTGTATAAGGGAGATGTCTAATGCTAAAAGAATCAAACCTTTCAAACCTTTCAAAGTTAGAGAATGACTCAGAGGAATCTTTCAGGATATAGGAGACCTTGATAAAATCTCTTCTTCACCTAGAAGCACCATCTTCCCTCAAAAGTGCTCCAGATGCTCAATTCAGTATCCCACATTTCAGAATCAAGGACATCCTGGTCGGGAAAAGCTAGAAGGCGTGGCAACAAGTTACGGGGACTTCTATCCTTTGTAAGCTCTATCCTGTTCATTCTTTGCCTTGAGAAAGCAAAATTATTAACTGATGATGTATGCATTACCTATGTTCTGAACTGTGCATATCCTCATCAATTATCTTATGACAATCCACAGATATAGTAGGTAGCCTGGTAAAGTGTTTTCTTTTGTCTCTCATTTTCCCCTCTTTCATTCTCGCCTTCTTCTGCTGCCTCTGCACATGCTTGTCTTATTCCCTTTGTCTCCTTTCAAGACATTAGAGCCAAGAAAGTCTCAGATTTATAACAACTTTGTGATACCTACTCTACCACCATGTCAATTTAATTTGAACCAATTTGACAATCCTGATACGAACATAAGATTGGAGACCACAGTGATAGTACAACATCCGCTGCTTGTTAAGCCTCCAGCACCTGCTATTGCTTCTCTCTGTAATTGCCCTAGATCAGGAGACTGATTGTAAATGTGTTAAATTTTGCTGACAACAAAAAGCTGGGGAGAAACAAGAACTCAGGCTTAAGAGGCTAGAAAAATTCAACGAGGTTTGCTGGGCTCAGAGCTGTTATGCAGCAAATGAAATTCAGTATTGACAAACACACATTAATGTAATTGGCCAAGCAACGTGTGGGAGTAAAAGAGAAAAACTGCTGACTAGGAAAAGGAACGGCTTGACAGGGACACTAATATAATGCTCATCTCAAGCACGGGCACTAAATTCTGTGCAACTGCATAGCGAGTCTCTGAATGTGGAATAGCTCTTTTCCTGTCTAGGACATCTACATATTTCTCTTCAATTCCTGAAGTATTTCACAGCTTTTTAGCAGGTAGGTTTGCCTAAAATTTGAACTGAGACTATATCATCCAAATCTTGTAAGATATCACTGAAGGTCTGCAAGAAGTAACCCTGGTCACTTGTGGCATAAGCATCAATGCTTTCGTTGGGATTTATGCTTAACAAATCAACACCAATAATGGTAATGAGTTATTAAATACTCTATCTAGTACACAATCCATTCAATAATCTTTCTTTTGATAGAGTAACCCCCATGCCCTTGACTGTGCTGTTAACGCAGTATGTTGTGTCTGTCCCTTTGTATGGAACAGGGTTATCTAAACACTAGCTCATCAGTAATAAGTGAGGATGTGATTAATCTCCCCTAGCTTCCATTGTCTAAAATTTAGAGGCATAAATCTGATCTCATTACCTAGCACTGCCTTTGTGAGAGTCCAGAATAGAGAAAAAAAAACAACAGACATTTCCAGAGATGGATTCGTATTAATCTAGCTTTGATATCTGTTTTAAAGTGAGCCAATAATTCCTAGAAGAATTTATTGGTCAGTTCATCTATGTTCAGACAAACAAGTCCCACCTTGCAGTCAAAACTGTTCCACCAAAGACATACCTTTTTAATTTTTTTTTTTTTTGCTCCTTGTCTTTCTTATTTCTCAGCCTTCAGCTATTGGAAATCACCGTTTTTCTTCTGACATATATGTATCAGGTTAACTTTAGTGCTAAGAATCCATTGAAGAAAAACATGCAGTTATGCATGTTGTATAATCTGTAAAAGACACTCCTTTCCAAATGTTGGCTGCAATCTATAAAGACCAATATCTCTAATTCTTTTTTTGACCTGAATCAACATTTCTTGCCACTTTGAAAACGTCAAATTTTGATGGCATTTTGGTACAGTATCACAAGTTCTGTGCTACGGTTTTTATTGATATTATTATTTTCTCTTGTCTAGTGCATTGTGCATGAAACTTCATCAAGCAGGGAAGGCTTTGTCTTTTAAAATCAAATCTCAGTGACTGAATTTGGGCCATTATAAAAGTTGTCTGTGCAAGCCCCTTTCTATTATTTATTCATGCTAATATTCTCGAAGTATAACTCTGCTTTTATGCCTTCTTGAGTCTCTAGACCATACTTTTCAGTTGTTCACACGGGTGATGATGATTCAAATCTAGAATGAGCCAGGAGATCAGCCAGGTAGGAAAATTGGGGCACAATAGTCAACTCAGATGCTGAGTATCTGAATTCAAACTCTTCCCTCTACTGGCAATATGGACAAGGCTGATCTGAGTCAAGATAGATTGCAGATCAAACTCAAGCCCAAGAGCAGCACTGGCTTACAACTGTAAGGCAAACCTAGTGCATCTCTCCACGAGTATTAGCATCATGGCATTAATCGTCTTTCACATCAAACTTTTTCTGTAAAGCGTGGACAATGTCCCATGACATGAATGACAGGTAGGTTTGAAATGCCTTGTCAGTTCTGTATTCAGTATCACATGAATAAGGGAGCACATAAGGATGATGATAATGAGGGCAGAGGAGGGGAAAGTTTCCTCCCTCTCCTCACTGCTTGAAATTGTTCCATTATGGCAGTATTTGTTTCAGACATTGATGTTTTGCAAGGCCAAGTTTAAGGATGTGCAAAATAAGCTTCTGCCAACTTCAGGGAGAATTTAAAGGTGAAAAAAAATATAATTATAATAAGCATGAAACATTCATTGTTCACTAATGGTCATTTTTTTTACTGAAAACTCTAGAAACTTGTCAAGGCTGCAGATTGTCATTTTCTTGGCATTTTGTTTGAGAATGATTAAGTTAATAGGGGAAGTGACAAAAATATTTCCACATGCCTCTAGCAATTAGATTCAGATCTGATGGGTTCATGTAATTTGATGGTAAATTCTGATACCATAATCTTTTTGAGTACTCTAATCCTAAGTCTAGCAGGTTTTGTTAACCCTAGCATGACAAGTCATGAGAATAAGTGAGAAATTAACACAAAAATAAGTATTACAAATATTCTACATGTAAGTACGGTATCTTCCCTTCAATATTTTCAAAGCCTCCTACAGAAACAGGCCCCAAAATCTCCACTCTCTACTAAGGATCAAATCCATTAATCAGTGCTTTTGCTCCTCTTGCTAATCTTGGTTTCAGAAGAAACAACAACAGCATAGACAAGAGTTTAGGACAGGAACTGCATGTCTTGGAACACACTACCAAGCTGTGAAAATCAACTTTTTGGCCTGAAGTAAGAGTTTACTTTTCTAATTCTCATTTTATATCACGGAGGGAGGTGAGGCAGCATTTTCCCCAGAAGAGAAGAAGATAATTTATCAGTCGGATTCCTACAGACTGCTCAAATCGCCTATTGTGACCTTTGGTTATTAAACCTTTTGACTGTTAGTTAATTTCAGCAGTGGGGAGGCTATTAGATGACCGCCTAGATTCCCTGCCCAGCATCTGCTAACCAATGACTTGTGATCTGAGCAATAAAACTGAAATTACATCTGGACAATAAATATATTTTGGCTTCTAACACAATGAGAACTCCCATCCTGCATTGATTTCTTTATTTTGTAAAGGAATACCAGAAGATATTTTGTTGTGTCCTAATGGAATATCCCTATGTTGGCCGTTATCCATCTATTAAATGTTTCTTTACATATTAGCAGTTGAAGTCAGAGGTTTATGGTGGTCTTGGGAATAGAAAGGAGGGAGATGGGGATAGATAAATATTATCAACAGTGATACAGTATGCAAATCAAAACAATAAAAATTATAATTCCAATCTTTTTACCAAAAGGAAAAGAAAGCTTGTCTTTGGAATCAGCATGTGTATACCCACAGCCATCTTAATTACTATGTCCTGAATGTGCACTTATGTATGTAAAAGTAGGTAACTTGATCATCAGAAGGGACACAAACCATCTGTTCAACACTGAAAGAATAGGTTTTTTAGTAGTAGAAATAGAAATTAATTCAGTAAATGATAAGAAACACATATTTTTTGATAATCCCTTCTAGCAATTCTAGTAGCTGTCAGAAGAAATAGAGGTTGAGGTGTAAATCCTATAGGGCTGGTGCAGACACATTCTTGTAGGAACCAGTTGTTCAGTTAGTTTAGGTTTTAAGATTCAAATGCTGTTTGACTTATATTCTTAGATCCGTAGCTAGAGCTCAGAATTTAAAGACATCTAAAGAAATCTACTGATACAAATCCAAATCAAATTCAATATGATTTAGCAGCCTGTTTTCTTTAAAGTTCTGACCACATGATAAAGAACCGTAAAATGTGCACTGAAATCTCCGTTGGTATGCAAAACTGAGACACAATATTTTTTAATGCTGTCTGGATGACAAAAAATGTTTCAATGATTATTATTATTATTGTTATTATTATTATTTTAGTATAATAGGAATTTCAGATAACATTTCATTGTAACTACTGTTGCTGCACTGCTTGGCTTCATTATATTTTTTGTATTGTCATCCTACTCATCATGAACATTTCTCTGAGTGACACAACATGATCCAGAGATTTCAAAAATTAGTAATAAAGAACCTCAATATAAGCGTTTTTTGTTCAAAAAAAAAAAAA
>WBMW01001700.1:14854-28824 GCA_013396635.1 Penelope pileata
TCTTTTTTATAGCTCCCCTTTAGATATTGAAAGGCGACTATCAGGTCACCTCAGAGCGTTCTTTTCTCCAGGCTGAACGGCCCCAGCACTCTCAGCCTGCCTTCATAGGGGAGGTGTTACATCCTCTGGATCATTTTTGTGGCCCTCCTCTGGATGCGCTCCATCAAGTCCATGTCTCTCCTGCGCTGAGGACTCCACATCTGGATGCAGTATTCCAGGTGAGGTCTCACCAGTGCAGAAAAGAGGGGCAAGATTGCCTCTCTCAGTCTTCTGGCCATGCTTCCTTTGATGAGGCCCAGGATTCGGTTGAGTCTGTGGGCTGCGAGGGCACAGTGTTGTCTCATAGTCCAGCTTACCATCTACCAGTACCCTCAAGTCCTTTTACGCAGGGCTGTGGTCTATTCTTTCATCCCTCAGCTTGTACTGATAGCGGGGGTTGCCATGGCCCGGGTGCAAGGCCTTGCACTTGATTTGTTGAACCTCATGGGGTTCTCCTGTGCCCACTGCTCAAGTCTGTCTAGGTCTCTCTGGATAGCATCTTGTCCTCAGGCGTGTCAACTACACCACACAGCTCGGTGGAAGACATAGCTATATGTCCTCCACTAAGACCTTCTTGTGATGGCTTTAAACTTATTATTCATCTGGGTTCGTTACTGTTGACTTCTGTGTATGACAGCAGGATGAAGCCATAACCTAAATTCAGCCCATATAAGCCAAGGAATTTAAAAACTTAGTCTAAGGTAAAAAATCCCAGACACCAGAAACTGTTGGAGCAAGTCTGGGAGCTAGCTCAACTAGTTCCAGATTTAACAGCTCAGTGGTTTCTCTCTATATAGGGACAAGATTGCTGACACTACTTTTTACAGAATTTTGGATTGGCAGGTGGATGTCTCAGGTTAGACAACATGATTTTGGGACTCATTGTGAGAAGAAACAACGAAAGCAACAACAAAAAAAAGGAGCCGGATCTTTATTATTATTATTATTATTATTATTATTATTATTATTATTATTATTTTATTTTATTTTATTTCCCATGGAGCAATCACCCACACACATTCTTTCTCTGGTTTGTACTTTTTTTTTCCCTATGTTCCCTTTTGATGATGCAATTGTGACTGAAGGAACTGCAGCATTTATCTTTTCTTTAAAGGCTTTTTTGGTAACACATCATATTACATTTCTTGCTTGTTATTACATCCTGCCAGATTTTTGGCACCATTTTTTTTTTTCTCTTCCATTTTACTAGTATGCATTATTCATTGAAATAATAATAATAATAATAAGAGGAAAAAAAGGAAGAGGAAAAAAAGGAAAAGGAAAAATAATAAGAGGAAAAAAAGGAAAAGGAAAAATAATTTACATTTCCTGATTGGAAGCCAGGGATTATTCATCATTGTCCTGTGCATCTCTTATAAAGATGGTAAATTCATGTGTATTAACTGAATCCTAAAACAAAATAATGTGTTTTTCTAAAAGTTTTCCTCTATTTCCATTGCAATTAGTTTAATTTTTTAATCAAGTCGTCTTAAATCACCATCATAGTGAAAGTTAATTCTGGACTGCTTAAAGGAGGAGTGGGAAAGTAATGGAATATTTAGTGTCTTTTCCCTTCCTCTTTAAGTACTACGGGAAAAAAAATAAAAATAAAAAATTCCCTATCATTCAAACAAACAAACAAACAGAAAACCCAACAGCAGACAAAAATAAACAACCAGAGATAAACCAAAGTAAGCCAAAGGTAAGAACAATAACAACAAAAGTCTTATTTAAGAACATAAAAGGGTACCTGATTTAGAATTACAATAAAATTTCTTATTCTGGGACAACTGGATGACCTCAGTGACTGGAAACTTGCTATACAGATTTTCCTCACAGGGATTTGATAATCATTTATAATCCTGTTAGAATAGAAATGAAGAAAGCTTTGTTCTGCATTTCATTTTTGAGATGTCTTGATTAATTGAGGGTGACCGAATAGACAGAAATGAAAACATTTTTTTGTTATGTTTAATTTTGACCAAAGGAAGTGGCATGAAGCTACATCAGGAGAAGTTCTGATTGAATATTAGGAAAAACTTCTTTAACAAAAGTTTTCTTCTCCTGAGTTCCAGGATCAAGCACTGGAACAGTCTCCTCACAGCAGTGATCACAACACTAAGCTGCTGGAGTTCATGAAGCATTTGGACAGTCATTTCAGGCATGAGATTTGAATTTAAGGTGGTTCTATGTGGAGCCAGGATACAGTGGTAATTGTGAGTCCCTTTCTACACTGAATATTTATGATTATGTGATTCTGTGAACGCTTTATTAGCTGTTTCTAACCTAAGCAGAAAATACAAAATGAAGAAAATAATTGAAACAGGACCATTGTAATTACACCAGTTTATAGTTTCTGAAAGTTCCTCCTCTTGTCTGTCTTTGTATTCCTTTTTTTCCAAATCTTTCTTCCTCTTCCCTTTATTTTTCCATACCTTATTTTTAAAAAGATAGCAATAAAGCAGAATATCTAGTTTTTAATTGTCCTAGTAATTTGTTTTTTTTTCTTTCAGAAATAAAAATACATTTTTATTACTAAAAGAGGGAAAAAGAAATAATATATTGTTTTTTAGTCAAGGGGACAGAGCCTAAGTTGTTTCTTCTTGTGTCAAAAAGTCAAACTGCTGCCATTAACATTCCACAACATGATGCAGAAATTACATTCTTGAAAAAAGAATCTCTGAGAATTTTCAGTGTCATTGACAGAATTTTTCTGTTCCCATTGTCTTAAAAAAAATAAAAAACAAACTCAATTACTGGGTTCCCAGTACCCAGAGGGAGAAATCTGAATTGCCATAAATGGTTCCCTGAAGAAGCTCAGCTCAGTGCTCTCACAAAGCAGGATATTTGCAGATTATTATTTCCATTAAACACAAAAGTAACTGCCTGTAAACTTGTTCAGTTATTTGCTTTTACTGGCCTGTAAAAGCATAAAATATAAATACATAAATAAATATTTATAACGCATGGATAACAGTGCTAACACAAGTCATACCAGGAAAAGGGAAATAAATCAAGCTCTGTAGCTGAGAGATGTCACTTGGCTTGATTTGTAATAAACAACTCCACTTATCCTTATGCAGCTTATTACTATATTCTAGATTATAATTTTACTTAGCTCTCTTAATTCTACCAGCCACTGTTCAAGGGAGAGACAGTTTTTAAGAACTAGATTAATGGTATCCTAATTTGGGCACTTAACAAAAGCACATAAATTAGGTTTTATCTACGGCCACTGCAAGGCTGAGTCACCTTGTGGGCTATTTGTGTCCCTCTGCACTAGCCATTAAAAACAGTCAAAGGCAACTGTGCTCTTGTTTTAAAGACCTCCATGAAATTTGAACCTCAGCCAAACCTGGAGTTAAGAGCTTACTGTTTGCGTGGACAAGATGAACAAAACAAGGAAAATAGAACTGATCATCTCGAAGGTAGGAGATAAACCATTCATTTGTTATAACATAATCAGAAACAATCTCGTCAAGTATTAAAAAATCCAACTAATTTTCATAGATCGTACAGACCAGAAGACCATTGCAAACAGTTTTGCTTTTCAATACAATTATGAGTTTATCTCATATGTTGTGCGTGGCAACTTAACTACACACTGCCATGATCAAAGTCATTTTAACAAAACAAAGTTCATCCAACTGTACAAATGAAATTCTTACATCCCCTTAATTCTTATCCCCTTATTCTTATCCCCTGATTAAGATCCATCTGGGTTTCCCTGAAGGAAAAACTTCTAGATTGACTGTGCAACCTTTCTCACAGTTTCTTGAATCTCTAATTTATCCTACAACTTGAATATTTTTTCCTCTTTTCTAAACTCTCCTTCAAATATGATGTGTTCGACATGAGAAAATTCAGTCACAATCATGCTAAAGAGCATGATTGCCAAGAGAAACCTATGCTACCCCTAAATTTAACAGGCTAGGCTGCAATTATAAGGGAACATCACTTTGAGAAATGTGGTATTGAGCTAGCCATTTTGAGAAGTATCTTTGGAGAATACCCAAGGGCGCCCCAAGTACCAGCATTTGCAAGGACACAGCTTAAAGGAATGCTCAAAAGAAAGCAATTACTAGACCACTGAGTTCTGACGTCAACTTACTGTGTGACCACCAGTCACTCCTCTTGTAAATCACTGGTGGTTTTATTTCACATCTTTCTTTCTTCCCTTTCTAATTCTCAAGTTCTCGGCTTGTTTCAGCTGGGAAAACACAGATTTGGCCTCAGATTGTGGTCTGACACTTACTGCAATGTGTCCTATGTGCATACCAGACTGGATGGGACTTTGTGACTTTGGGCAACCTGGTCTAGTGGGAGGTGTTCTTGCCCATGGCACGGGGGTTGGAACAAGATGGTCTCTAAGGTCCCTTCCAACCTGAATCATTCTATGATTCTATGATCTTGTAGAGGGTTCAGAAAAGGGGCACAAAGATGATCAGAGGTCTGGAGCACCTTCCTCTATGGATGGTGAGGTGGGTTGAGAACTGGCTGACTGACCGAGCTCAGAGGGTAGTGATCAACGGCACAGAGTCCAGTTGGAGGCCTGTAACTAGCGGTGTGCCCCAGGGGTCCGTGCTGGGTCCGGCCTTGTTCAATGTCTTCATCAACGACCTTGATGAGGGGATAGTGTCCATCCTCAGCAAGTTTGCTGATGACACAAAGCTGGGAGGAGTGGCTGGCACGCCAAAAGGCTGTGCTGCCATTCAGCAAGACCTGGACAGGCTGGAGAGATGGGCAGAGAGGAACCTGATGAGGTTCAACAAAAGCAAGTGTAGAGTCTTGCACCTGGGGAGGAATAACCGCATGTACCAGTACAGGCTGGGGGATGACCTGCTGGAGAGGAGCTCTACAGAGAGGGACCTGGGGGTCCTGGTGGACAACAGGTTGGCCATGAGCCAGCAGTGTGCCCNCGGGTGACGGAGCACAGGAACAGGCTGCCCAGGAGGTTGTGGAGTCTCCTTCCCTGGAGATATTCAAGACCTGCCTGGACGCCTACCTGTGCAACCTGTTGTAGGGAACCTGCTCTGGCAGGGGGGTTGGACTTGATGATCTCTCGAGGTCCCTTCCAACCCCTGCAATTCTGTGATTCCGTGATTCTGTGATTCTGTGATTCTGTGATTCTGTGATTCCCTATGAAGACAGGCTTAGGAAGCTGGGCTTGTTCAGCCTGGAGAAGAAAAGGCTGCAAGAAAACCACCTTGAAGCCATCCAATATTTAAAAGGAGATTATAAACAGGAGGGAAATGAACTTTTTAAAAGGGCAGGTAGTGGTAGGACAAAGGGGAATGATTTTAAGCTGAAGAAGGGAAGGTTTAGATTGGATACCAGGGGGAACTGAGAGAGTGGTGAGGTGCTGGCACAGGCTGCTCAGGGAGGCTGTGGATGCCCTGTCCCTGGAGGTGTTCAAGGCCAGGTTGAATGGGGATCTGGGCAGTCTGATCTAGTACTAGGTCTGGAGGTTGGTGGCCGTGCCTGCAGCAGGGGGGTTGGAATGTGGTGATCGTTGGGATCCCTTCCAACCCAAGCCATTCTATAATTCTATGATATTCCTACAGAGACATTTACAATGATTCACTCCTTCAAATATGTGACACGTTAGGTAATATAGCCTGAGTAATGATATAATTACTTACATAGGAAAACTTCATCTGATTTATCTAATTAAAACTTGAGGTGTCAGCCATAAATAAACAAAATATTCAATACAGTTTCATTAATTTGGACACTTGTTTCTTGTGTTAATTTTAAGGGATTTCTTGACATTGTGTAATGTCATTGCAAGTAACACATGTAAGCTTTTTTTACTGCTGCCTAGTTCAAAATTATTTACTTTGTCATATAGCTAGCAAGTTTCTTCCAGAACTATTCCACTGAACTTACAGAGGTCTCTAAGCATCACTTGTGCTCATTAGGTCATTTTTTTCCTATTCTGGTTGTTACTCACAAACTGATAATTGCTACCAAATAGATACATTGTAGTGCTGGGCTGTCATTTGTTTGTACTCCCCTTTCACTTGTGGCTCTGTGGTCCTCTCATGGGCTCTGTCAACATGCCAGTACACTGTAATGACAAATAACATTATCGACCTATATCTTTGCATAAACCATTAGATGGATCATATGTTTTCTGGACTGCTCTGCTTTCATGAACTGCATTTCAAGTTGCTCTGATCAGGTACCTAAGCTCTGACACCCCTGAACTGGAGTGGCTAGATGAGTTCCATGAACAGAAATATCTCAACAAAGCTAAGTAGATATGTACACAGACACACATTCTGTCTTGTTTTAAGACATTAACTGAACAATTATTTCAGCTGATTTCTTACAAAACAGTTAGAAAGCTTCTCAATGAAAAGTTTATCTTCAATAAACAATGTATTTTCCCCAGCTTAAATGTTGTTGTTTTCCTTTTTTTTTTCTCTTCACTTCATTAAGCAGACAGAGTCAGAGTATTTAAGTTTTACAACGGAAAATCTTAACAAACTTTTTTATATACTTGTATAAACATACACATATTTTAGAAGACAGAAGGATTTCTTTTTTTCTTTTTCTTTTTTTTTTAACTACAACAACAAAGCATAAAAGATTTAGGAGTGTAAATTTGATTTTATGAAGTGGCCTAGTAATCAGAAAATCAAATCCCTTGTATTTCAGTATTGTTCTTTAACTTGGCAGAACTTAAAAAACCACATAGCCTTTCACTCTCCCCCCCTTCTCTCAGCTGGGATAGGGGAGAGAATCAAGAAAAAAAAAGGTAGGACTTGTGAGTTGAGATAAAACTAATTGTTAACAGAAAATGAAAATAGAATAAACTAACAATAATGATAATTATATACAAAACAAGTGATTCACAAAGCAGTGGCTCACCACCTACCAACTGATGCCTAGCCAATCCCTGAGCAATGTCCCCTTCAATCCCCCCCAGCTAGCTCCCTTTCCTTATATTACATAATATCATATGGTATGGAATATCTCTTTGGTCATTTTAGGTCAGCTGCCCTGGTCCTGTCTCCTCCCAGCTCCCTGTGCCCCCCGAGTCCCTTCACTGGCAGAGAAACAAAAGGCGCTGAGAAACTGAAGATGTTCTTGGCTCTGTTCAACTCTGCAGAGTGTTATCAGCTTTGTTTTTCTTCTAGAACCAAAACATAGCTTCGTACCAGACACTAAGAGAGAAAGTTTCAGTTAGAAACTAAGACATTCAGTTAAAATAAGGCTCTTAAGCATGACAGACAAAAATGAAAATCAAATTGGCTCCTAAGTTCTTTGCACCTATATGTGTTTATTTTATCTCAGACTGCGTATGTATATATTTGTAAATTTATGTGGTGTGTGTGCATGTATATATTAATTTATTACAGGGAAAAACATTTTTTAAGTGTGTGGTTCTTTGTTTTTTGATTTTTTTTTTATTTGAGTGAAGTAAAATGCTATGTTATGCTATACTTTTTTAAGTTTTACTAAACTTGAAAAATATAATTTAGAAAAAAATACTGAGTTTATTTTGTGTCTAGCTACAACTCAAATTAATTCCTCCCAGGCACAATACAAAATCACTGAAAATGTAATGATACTGGATCAGTCCCTTATGTCTTCACACATCACTACTACTGACACTAATGAAATGAAAGCAAATAATAAAACGAAGTAAAAAAGGTGACAAATCTTTAGATAAAATTACTGTCAAATAGGCACAATAATTTCTTTTGGAAAGGCTGGCAGTCAGCTGGTCCAACCCTTCACTCACAACAGGACTATAAAATAATATGAGTTCAATACACCTTAAGGTCAGTAACATAATTTTGCATTAATTTCTTTTGAAGAATAAATTAGATAAGCATAGGAAGAAGACAGCATTGCAGTTGCAGCTACAGATAGATTAGTTCTAAACTTGCATAATAAACACTAAAAAATTAACTGCAAATCTTATTTCTACCTTAAAAATTTATTAGATTAAAAACTTATAGTCAAATCTCATGGCAAAAATATTGTCAAGAGATAATTAAAGTAGAGAACATACACACAATTTCTTATTTAAAATTTCAACACCAGCTCCAACAATATAGTCCTTGGATATGAATTGAAATGGTTTTGTTCATTAGAAATTAATTAAGAAACTTGCGTTCAACTACTCATTCTGTGCAGATGCATTCCCTGCCCCTCATGGAGGAAAGGAATTAGACTTTCTTAAATTTTTAGAACTCCAGAAACATTTGTAGAGAATCTGAGTCCTTCTCTTCTAATCAAAGGATTTTTTTTTTTTTTCCAGTTTTTATTTTCCTGAAACCAAGAAAATTTTACAGCTCATGCTGATTTTGGAATTCTTTCAAATACTCTTATTCCCCTCTGAAGCCTTCTTGCTAATCAAAAATACTATAGGACTCCTTTTCAGCTGAAGAATCCATCAGATTATATATACATTAAAGTCTAAATGAATGAAAAGAAACTTATGACTCGTATCACTGTATTAGGCAAATAGGATCTAATGCTGTTTTTTAGCTTCCTTGTTTTCCTTCTCTTCCTTTCTTTTACTGCCAAAGCCCCAGTAGAGTGTGAATGCAGAATATCAGCCCATCTCTAATATATGCAGCATAATCTTCTTAAAATGAGTTTTCACTTCAAGGAACAGAAGGGCTTAGAGATGAGCAGCATAGCTTTTTTTTTTTTTTTTTTTTTTGGCATCTCATTAAATTTAGAACAATTTTGTCTTCTTAGAACAATTGAATATCATTAGTGAAGGAAAAAATGTTCCTATATATTAATAGGGCTTTACTTTGCTCTTGGTTTTTGTTGTTCTTTATTTGGTGTCTATTGTATTTTATTTTTTTTTTTTAGTTTTTCTTTTAGAAAGCATGGGGAAGGAAGTTAGAGGCAGAGTTAGCCTGGGAAAGGAGGATATGATATTGTATGATATTTCATCTTACCTTCCTTTTTTGTGATATTATATTTCTCCATTATTGGACATCTCACTACAAATAATTCTATTTAAATGTTGACTAATGGATATTTCCATGAATTCAGGATATAAAAATTGGGGAATAAAAATATTTTTCACTTTTTTATTTTTTCCGAAAAAATTGCCTGAGATTCATAGATACATGAAGTACTGAGAAAATCCTCAATGTTTTGATATAGTCTTAATTCATTGTGACTTTTTGGCCAAACTCAAACATAGTACCAACAATAACTCTTGAGAAACCTCAGCTGAGTTCTCTTCTTCAAGGTCTTCAACAACCTTGATGAGGGGATAGTGTCCATCCTCAGCAAGTTTGCTGATGACACAAAGCTGGGAGGAGTGGCTGACATGCCANCTGTTCAGCCTGGAGAAAAGAAGGCTGAGAGGGGACCTGGTCAATGTTTACAAATATCTTAGGTGTGGGAGGCAAATGGAGGTGGGGAACCTCTTTTCGGTAGTCTGTGGGGACAGGACAAGGAACAATGGTCTTAAGTTGGAGCGCAGGAAGTTCCGCATCAACATGCGGACGAACTTCTTCACGGTGCGGGCGACTGAGCACAGGAAAAGGCTGCCCAGGGAGGTTGTGGATTCTCCTTCCCTGGAGATATTCAAGACCCACCTGGACACCTACCTGTGCAACCTGTTGTAGGGAACTTGCTTTGGCAGGGGGGTTGGACTCGATGATCTCTCGAGGTCCCTTCCAACCCCCACAATTCTGTGATTCTTATTAAAGCCAATGTGGCAGGACCAGCAGACAATTTGACCACGCAAATATTTGCATGGATAATTTGTACTACATTAATGTCTGGTGAAAATTTTGTGATTTAACGTTTCTTACATGTCTAATTATTTATTTCATATAAGTTGAGTAAGGTAGAAGATTTACCCCTCATCAGCATGATATTATTTAACTGTAACCACTAAAAATATAAAGAATTAATAGTCACAGAGCAATAATCAGTGATTTTGTCCTATCTAGTGTACATAGTCCAGATCATCTGTTTCTCTAGGTCTCCGATCATCAGTTAAATTCTGTCATATCAGAAACGGAAAGGATAATAAGGAATAGGAGAGAAGAGAAAATTGGTTAAGAAAAAGTTAAGTCTCAAATCCAAGGTAACTTTGAGTTACAAACTATCTTTCAAAGAACAGCCACGCAGATTATCTCATTTTCTATTGTCTCCTTGATACAGATGGCATTAAGAGACAGATCACTGAAAGACTTCAGCAACAACAAATTTTAAAAATAAGATGCGACTGGTGAGAATGGGAGCACTGGCACACTTATGGAGATGAGCACAGAAAGATCTCCTTAGCAACAGAGGTTTAGCTGGAGGAGCACTCTATTTTTGTACTTAAACCCTTCAACCCAATACATAAGTCCTATACTTCGGAGTTCTATGCACTGCCATCAACTGCCACCAGATGCTAGGTTATGCTAGGTTCCAGCTCAGCTTGGTCTGATTCAAATAGGCAGCTACCCAAAAATGGCTTCAACTTCATTTCAGTTCCTGTACTGTTGCACTCACTGAACTTAGTTCAAGCCCTGTAGTCAGATAGAACATGCTGAGATGCTAATGGGAATCATTTCTGAATTAACCAGTTTCTACTCTGTTGCTTTTCCCCAACAACCCTCTTTCATCTTCATGAAATGCAGGCATCTAACAGGTTAGTAAATCTAACATCCCTTTATCTAGACAGATTTCTAAATAAATTGTATTTGGGAAATTATTCTGTTGTCTTGATTTTGATTCAACATTGGAAGATGTGTGAATTTTCCCAGTGATTATAAATGTGAGTTGTGTTTGTAGGGTTGATATTCAATTCACGGATGCAGACAGATTTAGACATCGTGTAAGTGCCTTCACATGAACTAGATCTTTCAGTGGAGCTCTAAACAATGCATTCAGTGGAGTTACTTCGGCTTCTGAAATAAAGGCTATAAAAATGACTTTGAGTCCATAAGGCACCCTTATCTGGTCTCCAGCTAGCGTTCTGTGAAGTCATGGGTATCCTACAGCCCCACATCATATCTAATATAAATCAGTCCTAACACATTTCAATTGCTACTGGATACATGTGGATAAATTACATTGTCTCATAGTGATTAGATCTCCCAGTGACTGCAACAAAACTTTTGACACCCATCTGCTGTGTAGATGACTGAACTGTTAAAAAAATAACTTTTTTTTTAGTGGAAGATAAATGTTTTTTGATAAATTAAATATTTTCTCCACATTCTTGTATCAGTTACAACACCAGATCAACAAAATGCAAGTTTCTCATTTCTTCATCTAGTGTGCTAGATAAAGACCAACAGAAAGAAATTGTAGTGTTAGGATCATATCTGATTTAATCCAGTGTACTGTGGGAGCCAATTTCCATTGCATGCCACTCAGTGAGACATGCTCCATTATATGTTGTGGAGCAGAAGTAGAAAGTTTAGCTTCATCACTGAGGACTGGGAGAAGGATGCAGATTTCTGCTGTATATGCTGAAGAAGATAATGTTTTAAAAATATCCTAGCCTTTAATGTAATATAATGTTTTGGCCTTTGACAACCCCATTATAATAAATAAATAAATAAATAAATAAATAAACAAACAGATAGATAGATAGATAGATAGATAGATAGATAGATAGATAGATAAGTAAATAAATAATATTTCCATTTTAACTTTAAGAGCATATTGAAAATTATATTAGTTAAAATAAAACCAGCATTATTTAAAGAATGCAGTATTTGGAGAATGTTTCTCTCTTGGTAGTCCAAAGAAACCACAAGAAAATAAGAGATCTAAATGAACATAACAAACAAAACAAAACCAAAATTACAATAAAAAATAATTTCTTTTTATCTATTTTTTCCCCTTTGGTGAAATTTCCAGGGAAATAGAGTTGATTCCATGTATGTGATTAATTTAGAGAACTGCTTATTGAAAATTAGTGTTTGGTAGGTTTCATAAGAGATTAAAAGAGTAAAAAATTACATGGAAGCCAAAGGAGGACTAGAAGGAACGACAAAGAGGATGAAGAGTGTAATGATTTATGTATATAAATTATATAAAATCTTCCTGGATTTATTTCAGTAGTTGTTTTATAGAATGAAGAAACAGTTTCAAAATACTGGCCTGAAATTACAGCAAGAGAACACTGCATCTGGTAGGCATGGATGAAAAAAGATCAGAATCTCTCTCTCTCTCTTTTTTTTTATTTTTTTTTTTCAATAAATGCCATAGATTTCATGTTTTTACTTGCTTCAGATTAGGAAATGGTTTACTTGAAATGTTACGCTTTAAATTACTTTCAAAAATGTTTAGTCTTCAACTACAATGAATGCTCTGTTTTGATTAAAGCAAAATGTCTCCTTTTGTGTTCTATCTTTCAATGTAAAACAAATACACACAGAGACCGAACAACCAATCAACAAACAAACAAAAAAACACATTTAGGAAAACCCTAAGATGCTAATGTCTTGGTTTGAGTTTGTTGAAGCACTTCAGCACCACATCCTTCTGTATGTTTTGATATCAAGAGAAATTTTATGTGAGGATAATACCTTGCGTTCATTCTTAATGTATATGAATACCTATATAAATGTGCTCTTTTTAATGAAAGACAAAACTCAGACTGCTGGTGTCAGTGGAGATCTACCATTGCTTTCAGTGTGTTGTGGTTCAACACAGCAGGTAGCTCAGCATCACACAACCTTTCACGTACTCACTCCTCTCAATGGGGGAAAAAAAAGAAAATAGAGCTCGTGTTGTGGGTTCTACTTACACTATTTACTAAGGCAGAAAAGGAAGAGAAAAAATAATACTAATGATAATTATATACATACATATGTATATGTGTATATATGAATATATATTTATATATACATTTACAAAACAAGTGATGCACAATGTGAATACTTGCCATTTGCTAACAGATGTCCATTCTGTCTCTGATCAATGGCTGCCCTCTGTGGACAGTTCTTTCTTTCTTTCTTTCTTCTGCATGACATCATATTGTATGAAATATCTCTTTGGCCAGTTTGGGAAAGCAGTCCTAGTTCTGTCTCCTCCCAGATCCTTGTGTCCCTTCAGCTAGCTTCCTGGCAGAGCAGCACAAGAAACTGAAATGTCCTTGGCACTGTACAGCAGTGTTCAGCCACAACTAATACATCAGTGTGTTATCAACATCATTGCTTTTTTCCCACAGCCAAAACATAGCATCATACCAAACACTATGAAGAAAATTGACTCTGTTCCAGCTGAAACCAGGACACAGTGATATCGCATACTCCAGGCTGGAGTAATCCCACATATTAAGAAACTTCCTTGTATTGAGACTGTTTGCATCTCAATGCCTAGATGTCACATACAGTTTTAGAAGGCAAGAATAGTTTTTTTGTGTTGTTTATTTGTTTGTTTTTCGCTAGCAAGTGAGACCCTCTAGAGAGTTTAACTGATGTTCAGAGATGTGTGACGTACCAAGCTGTATGGTGTAGTTGACACGCCTGAGGGATGGGATGCTATCCAGAGAGACCTGGAAAGGCTCAAGCAGCAAGCACAGGAGAACCTCATGAGGTTGAACAAATCCAAGTGTAAGGTCTTGTACCCGGGCCATGGTAACCCCCACTATCAATACAAGCTGGGGGATGAAACGATAGAGCACAGCCCTGCCGAAGGGGACTTGGAGGTACTGGTAGATGGTAAGCTGAACATGAGCCAGCAATGTGCCCTTGCAGTCCACAAAGCCAACCGAATCCTGGGCTGCATCAAAAGAAGTATGGCCAGAAGATTGAGAGAGGTGATCTTGCCCCTCTGCTCTTCACTGGTGAGACCTCACCTGGAATACTGCTTCCAAATGTGAAGTTTTCAGCACAGGAGAAACATGGACCTGTTGGAGCGTGTCCAGAAGAGGGTCTCAAAAATGATTCAAGGGATGCTGAATTATTGCTGACTGGGGGTCCTGGTGGACAACA
>WBMW01001701.1:0-18722 GCA_013396635.1 Penelope pileata
CTGTTAGAAACTAGGACACACCTGAAAGTCAAAGGTACAGTATAGAAGTAGAATATAAAAGCCAGAGCCAAAAGCTCTCTTTACTTTCATAGTCCACAAGGACAGTTTGTGCTTCATAAGGACAGTTTGTGTTTCAGAGCAGTGCTCCAGAAAGTTTGTACACTGAGCAAGCCAATAGGAAATAACATGAAAGAAGTGTGCTGAAATCTAATTGTTTTTTTTGGAGGAGTTGCTGGGAACCAAGCAGCTGGTTCAGGTATTGGGCAGACCGACCAGAGGCGAAGTGTTGCTGGACCTGGAAAGAGACCTTTAAGGACAGTAGGATTGGAGGCAGCTTGAGCTGCAGTGACCATGCCCTGGTTGAGTTCATGATCTTGAGGAATGTGGGCCTGGCAACGAGTGGGGTCAGGGTCCTGAACTTTGGGAGACCAAACTGCAGGCTGTTTAAGGAATTGTTGGATGAAATCTCCTTGGAAGATGTCTTCAGAGACAAAGTTGTGGAGGAAAGCTCGCTACTCTTTAAGAATGCCTTTCTGAGTGCACAAGAGCTCTCCGTCCCTCAGCATAAGAAAGCAGGCAGAGGAGGCAGAAAACCAGCATGGCTTGGCAAGGACCCGTTGCTCAAACTGAGGGAAAAGAAGGGCATGTACAGGCTGTGGAAACAAGGGCATGTCACCTGAGAAGAATACAGGGATAGTGTCGAGACTTCCAGAGATGGGATGTCTGACCCAAGGCACAGATGGAACTGAACTTGGTGAGGGATGTTAAGAGCAACAAAAAGGGATTCTATAGTTACATTGGCCAGAAGAGACAGGCCAAAGAAAGCAAACCTTCATTGGTAAATGAGAAAGGAGAACTGACTACAACAGACATGGAGAAGTCTGAGGTACTTAATGAGTTCTTTGCCTCAGTCTTCTCGGCAGCCAGGATTCTCGTATTTATCACATCTCTGAACCTCACATCACTGAACATCTAGGTGGGAACTGGAGGAGTAGATCTCCCCCTGCTGTGATGGCAGAGCAAGTCTGAGACCACCTCATGAGAATGGATGTGTACAAGTCTATGGCGCCGGATGATATGCATGCCAGGGTCCTGGAGAAATGGCTGTTGTGGTTGCCGAGTCACTCTCCATCATATTTGAAAAGTCATGGCTGTCAGGTGAAGTCCCTGGTGATTGGAAAAAGGGAAACATCTCTCCCATTTATNGATATGGATTTGAAGGGTGGAATATTTGATGGATAAGGAATTGGTTGGAAGGTTGCAGACAGAGGGCTGTCATAAATGACTCCACGTCCACGTGAAGGGCGGTAATGAGCAGTTTCCCCTGAGGGTCTGTCTTGGGACTGGTGCTCTTTGACACCTTTGTCGATGACACTGATGTTGCAGCAGAGTGCACCCTCAGCAGGTTTGCTGATGACCAAGCTGAGTGGTGCAGCTAACACAGCAGAAGGAAAGGATGCCATCCAGAGGGATCTCGACAAACTCAAAAGGTGGGCCCACATGAACCTAATAAGGTTCGACAAAGCAAAGTGCAAGGTTTTGCGCTCGGGTCAGAGTAATCCCAGATGTGTATACAGACTGGGAGAAGAACTCCTTGAGAGTAGCCCTGCTGAGAAGGACCTAGGAGTCCTGGTAGATGAAAAACTGAACGTGAGCCAGCAATATGCACTTGCAGCTGGGAAGGCCAATGGTATCCTGGGCTGCATGAAAAGAGGGTTGTCTAATAGAGAGGTGGAGGAGATTGTTCCCCTCTGCTCTGCCCTCATGAGTACTGCGTCTGGAGCACTGTGTCCAGGCTTGGGGCCCCCAGTACAGGAAAGACGTGGAGCTGTTGGAGAGGGGCCAGAGGAGGGCCACAGAGATGTTCAGAGAGCTGGAGCACCTCCCCTACAAAGACAGGCTGAGGGAGCTGGGCTTGTTCAGCCTGGAGAAGAGAAGACCGTGGGGAGACCTCATTGCAGCCTTCCAGTATTTAAAGGGAGTTTATGAACAGGAGGGAAACCAACTTTTCACAAGGGTAGATAGTGACAGAACAAGGGGGAATGGTTTTAAGCTGAAGGAGGGAAGGTTTAGATTGGATGTCAGGGGGAAGCTCATTACTGAGAGAGTGGTGAGGTGCTGGCACAGGCTGCCCAGAGAGGTTGTGGATGCCGCATACCTGGAGGTGTTCAAGGCCAGGTTGGATGGGGCCCTGGGCAACGTGATCTAGTACTAGATCTGGAGGTTGGTGGCCCTGCCTGTGGCAGGGGATTGGAACTTAATGATCCTTGGGGTCTTTTCCAATCCAGACCATTCTATGATTTTATGAACCATCTTCCTATCTTAGAGTCTACTTGATGCTGTTCGAAGACACTTTAACATAGAAGGTTTGGCTTATATAGATTTGCAACGCATGCCTCTGGACAAGGCATTTGTCTACATGCAAAGCTCATCTCCTGTTTAGATTTTGTGATTGAGTAGAAAAGTGTAACATTTCTTGTGCCAGAAAGAGATAACTTACTGGTTAATTTAGTGGAAGAGAATGCCAGTTCGCACTCCTAGGCTTCACTTCACGTTTTCTGATGACCTAGTGGTTCTGCTTTTATGACTTGAGCCTTGGCAGACAGAGGAGAGCTAGAAACTCAGGCTGTTTTACCTACGTGATTGATTTATTCACAGAGGATGTTACATAAAGTGAAGGGGCCTGTTTTGGTTGCATTATGAAATAAAGCAACTAACAATATTTGGTAGGGTTCTGTTTGTAAGAAATGTACTCATGGCACCCTACTGGATGGGGCTTATCAAAAAACATTAAAATCGCCCCACTTTTCCTTGTGTCCCTTAATGGGAGGTAAACACCTATCTATTCAGTATAAAGTAGTTCTGATCAAGCTTAGAAACCGCTTCTGATATCTTGTTATGTCTTGGGTCAAACACAGGATGACTAATAGATATGCTTTTCTTGGCCTCATTTCTCCATCTGCAAGCTGAATATATTCACTCCAGATCCTGGATGTAAATCCTGCTTAAGCATATCTATAAGACAGATAACACTTCAAGGAGTTCAGTGTCACCTCACCCAAGTTTTGTGCAGTTTGAGCTGACAAAGACAAGCAAAATAATGCAGGTAACTTGTCACAAAGATAGACTTAACTGCTAGAATGTATAATTTCTTTCCATTTTTTTTTCCATAGACTCTCTGTTGTGAGTTTTAGTCCACTGATTCCTCATTTGATATTTGTTTGCTTTGTCTTTCAAGAAAACTAGAATACTGCATTAAACTTCTGAATTTGTGTTTACCAACAGATTTCAAAGTTGGAGGCAGATCCACTACAGCTCTGAAAATAGATCACTATAAGAACATAATTAGTAGAAATGTGCAGATGATACTGATAAACCATCACAGAATAAATATGAATAATGCTGTAGAGTATGTATAAATAATAGGGATGGAACTGTATTTCAATTATTAATAGATTATTGCCATCAATAAACACGGGTATCAATCTCGTATGCTTATTATAAATTACATCCATTAGGTCCTTCTTTCCTCAAGCACATAAATCCTTACAATCTGAGCATATACCAGTTTTTAAATCCATAAATATATTATGTAGTAGTTCTCTTTGAGAAGCTAATGCTTTGTTCAATATTCTGTTAAAATGTCTCAAATGAAGCAAATGGGCTTCTAGAGTCTTATTTATGGAGGCTCAGGAGAGCAAAGGATAAAACATCAAAGTAAAAACACTTGTAAGCACAGAGACTACAGCACTGTATTCTAACCAGATAGAGAGACTGTGAGTTTCTGGATTTGTTTTACATGCTGGTTTGTGTGACCTTAAGAAAAACAAATCCCAGAACACCTCACATTAAGTTTCCGTTTTCCTGATACATTATTTTACTCAATACGAGATACTGGATAGAGAAGAACCATGTCAGGATGGCATGGACTTCTGCTTATGACCAGACCAGAAGCTGATAGCTGACCTGAGATGAAGACAGTTTGCCACTGTAAACACTTGGTGTGCATGTGTGTTGTATGATGACAGTAGAAATTATATCACTTCTGGTGCAAACATGACTGTAAGATGAAAGTTACCCATGATAGAGCTATGGGAGCTTGGAATTGAGCTATGCAGAGCATGAGATACTACTATTTGTGGAATACAAAGTGGATATTCTGAACAGTCCCTTTTTTTTATGTAGGTCTATACAGTATAGTATAGGCTCTCTTTGGTTGCTGTCACATGTAACAGATGAGAAATTCACACTAATGATGTTCTCTAGTTGTGTGTATGAGTATTGAGTCACATTTTGCGCTGCCTGAGCCAGTAAAATCCAGCAAAGAGGTGATCTACTGGAAAACTGTCACTGAACGGCCTGCAGCAGTTGTATGGAAATTTTCTGGCATCCTACATTGCTGTGTGATTACTTGGCCACTTGTTGCCATATTTGATGGTGTGGTAAATCAAAAAATGACTCTGTTAAAATAAGAGATTATTTTTCTTCCGGGCTGGTTGCTTAATCTGTTTTGCTGCACAGTTTCTTAAGCTGGAATAGCACAGGGGATAGAGTTGGGATAAGAATGAGAAGGCTGGTGTGGGGAGAAAGAAGGGAAGCAATTAGTTAAGGTGGCTTACCCACTTCACATGAATACTGAATCCTAGTTTAAGAGCTGGGACAGTGCAGAAGAACATAATCCCATTGCCTAAGCCATCCACACAAAGCCAGGCAGTGCTACTACTGAAGACAGATAATATCCTATTTTCCCCTCTGATAATTTTATAATGACCTTAAACATGCTATTATCAGGTCCTTTGTAGCAAGATAATCATGCATCAAAATACAGTGCTGATGTAAGGAACAAAGTTGTTTATACAAAGCACACACCATTCAACTGCAGGTTTGGTAACATAAATGACACATGGCTCTGCAGAAAAATACAGACAATCCTGGTCAGATAGTTTTCATTTCCTTCAGCAGGAGATTTCCTACAGTTATTTTATATTCTGTGAACATGGTGTAAATTTTCAGATACCACTGAACTTCAGCAATGATAACCGTAGGTGTATCTGACTGGAAGATTGCCCAATGGGCTGTTGCAGGCACATAATTGACTATATAACCTCTGAATTGTATCTCAGCTGTGATAAAAGCTAGATGACGCTGGATTCTTTTAGGAACTCACATGGCTGTCACCTGTGTCATATAAATCCATGAAATGGAAGGTATCAGTACAATACAAAGCTACTTCTATTTTTTTTTTAAGTTATCACATTGCTTATTCCTCCCCATATATGCCTTCACCTCAAAACTGTGCTCATGAACGTGCCATGGAGTGCTTACGTGAGACTAGAGAATTTCTCTAAAATAGTCTTAATAAAAGCTTACGATTCTGATAGCTACATTCAATCAATCAAAGTGATACTGTACCATGGAAGTTAATGGCAAAGTTGGTTTGGAAGTCTTGCAGAAGAAAATGTAACCTTGGGTTTATTCACATTTACTCAGATTAAGAGTAGATTAAACCTAATAATACTGATAATTGTAGTTTGTTTATTTGATGTTCAAATGAGTAGAAGGATAAATACATGATTATGTTAATATGCAAATACTTCACGTAAGTGAAAATGAAAACATATAAAACCAAACGATCAAAATATTAATTCAACCAAAACATGATTTAGTTGAAATCAGTAAGGATTTTGCTGTCATTTCAGTAAGACCATGACTTACATCAACAAAGTACTGGCAGTGGAAGCAGGGATGTGTGACCTGGAAATAATGCAGGTATGCTGTCCAGACATGCAGAGATGGGATCAGAAAAGCTAAGGTGTAAATGGAACTGAACTTGGTGAGGGATGTGAAAAATAAGAAGAGCGATTCTTTAGATACATTGGTCAGAAGAGACAGACAAAGGAGAGCATACCCTGTCTGATAAATGAGAAGGGGGAACTGGCTTCCTCAGACGTGGAAAAGGCTGAGGTACTCAATGAGTTCTTTGCCTTAGTCTTCACTGACAGCCAGGTTTTCCATATCTCTTGTGTCCTTGAACCTCTAGGCAAAGATTTGAGAAGCAGTTATCCCTCTCACTGTAAGAGCAGAGCAAGTCTGAGACTGCCTCATGAGGCTGAGTGTATACATGTCTGTGGGGCCGGATGACATATATCCCAGGGTCTTGAAGGAACTGATGGCTGATGTGGTTGCCAAGTCTCTCTCCATCATATTTGAAAAGTTGTGGCTGTCAGGTGAAGTCTGTGGTGACTTGAAAAAGCAAAACATCACTCCCATTTTTAAGAAGCGGAGAAAGAAATACTTGGGAAACTATAGGCTGGTGAGCTTTGTGTTTGTGCCTGGGAAGGTTATGAAGCAGCTGCTCCTGGAAGAGATATTAGGACATGTGGGACGAGGTGAGCCAGCATGGATTCACCAAAGGCAGATTTTGCCTGACCAATCTGGTGGTTTTCCATGATAGAGGGACAACATTGGTGGGCAAAGGAAGGGCAACTGATCTTGTCTACCCGGTCTTGAGCATGGCCTTTGGCATAGTCCTACATGGACCATGTATGGACGTGCACAGTCTCTTATCTCTAAATTGGAGAGATATGGATTTGGAAGGGACTATTTGGTGGATCAAGAGTTGGTTGGAAGGTTGCAGCCAGAGGATTGTGATCCATGGGTCTATGTCCAGGTGGAGGCTGGTGACTAATGGTGTCCCTCAGGGGTCTGTCTTGGGACCAGTGCACTCTAACATCTTTATCAATGATGTTGATGATGGGATTGAGTGCACCCTCATCAAGTTTGCTGATGACACCAGGCTGAGCGGTGCCATTTATACAACTGAAGGAAGGGATGCCATCCAAAGAGTTGAAAAGTGGGCCCACTAGAATCTAGTGAGCTTCAACAAGGCCAAGTACAAGGTGATGTGCACGAGTCTGAGCAATCCCAGATATGTATACAGATTGGGAGAAGAATTCTTTGAGAGCAGCCCTTTAGAGAAGGACTTGGGGGTCCTGGTAGATGAAAAACTGGGCATGAGCAAGTGCAGTGTGCACTTGCAGCCTGAAAGGCCAACAGTATCCTGGGTTGCATCAAAAGAGGGCTGTCCAGCAGGGAGAGGGAGGTGATTGTTACCCTCTGCCCTTGTCAGTATTTCCCATCCAGGGTACTGCATCTGGGCCTGGGAAGAATGCAGAGCCATTGCAGTGGGTCCAGAGAAGGGCCATGGAGGTGATTAGAGGGCTGGAGCACCTCTCTGATGAAGAAAGGTTGAGGGACGTGGGCTTGCTTAGAGAAGAGAAGGCTGTAGGGAGACCTCATTGTGACCTTCCAATACTTGAAGAGAGCTTATAAGCAGGAGGGGGACTGAGTTTTTACACGGGGGGGTAGTAGTAGAACAAGGGAAATGGCTTTAAACTAAAAGAGATTTAGATTAGATGTTAACGAGGAAAGTTTTTACTCAGAGGTTTGTGAAGCAGTGGAACAGATTGTCCAGAGAAGTTGTGGATGCCTGATCTCTGAAGGAGTTCAAGGCCAGGTTGGCTGGAGCCCTGAGCAGCCTGATCCTAATGGGTGGGAACCCTGCCCACGGCAGAGGGGCTGGAAATGAGTGGTCTTTAAGGTCCTTTTCAACACAAGCCATTCTATAATTCTGTAATATGATAACTTAACTGACTCAAGGTATTTAAAATATATACCAAGGGAATTTAAATACGTTATAATAAAAGCCTTAATATCTGATATGTTTTCCATATTTATTTTCTAAACTAATCAAATCTATAGTCTCTATGGCCTTTAGCATCCGTAATATTGACTATATGGGAATAAGACTGATTTAAGCACTTAGATACCTGAAATAGAAAATTTGTTTTAAATAGTTATTTGATTTCCTTATTAATTTGATTCTCTTCTATGACAAGGTCACTTGCTTTGCAGATTAAGGGAAGGCAGTAGACATAATTTTTCTGGATTTTAGTACTGTCCCTCATGCCGTCCTTTTGGACAAACTGTCCAACTGTGGGATAAGCAAGTTCATGCTATGTTGGGAGATGAACTGTCTGAATGGTGGAGATGAAATTGTAGTGAACGGGGCTATATCTGGCTAGTGGACAGTCACCAGTGGTGTTCCCCAGGGTTTAATTCTAGGGGCCAATTCTGTTCAACACCTTTATGGATGATCTGAATGCAGCAATGGAGTGCATTCTGAGCCAGTTTACTGACAATACAAAACTGAGAGGAGCTGTTGACTCCTTCAAGGGAGAGACAAGATGTCTTGCAGAGGGAACTATATAGATGGGAGAGTTGGGTGATCATCAACAGCATGAAGTTCAGCAAAGGTAAGTGTCAGGTGTTGCACTCAGGATGGAGAAACACAGGCATAGACTGGGAGATGAGTGGCTGGAATTTCAGGTGACTGAAACTGTGTATTTCTGAAGTCCTGCTGAATTTGCAGAGCATGTTTTGGCCGTGGCTGTAGCCGGTTTCAGTAATTTCTCATGATTGGACTCCAGCTGTGCAAAAATCTTGTGCTGGTCTGCTGCACAGATCTAGATTACAACCTATAATAGATACATTGCTTTCAGAAATATATAAAGACTAAAGCAGAAAATGAAGCTGTATTGAGCTCCCAAAAACATCAACTGCAAGACTGGTAAGAAGCTACAGAGAGTAGCTGCAACCTGGGCTGAGAAGGCAACATGGTAGACTATGTGAAACAACAGTGACCAAAATGTTAGATCTCTTGGTCTTAACAGTTGTTTGCCTTTAGGAGGGCAAGTTATTCATATTCTGGGCAGCTGGCAAAAGCATGCGTCCAGCTGCACAACCAGATCTAGTACTGCTGAAAAGCACCACTTATCTTAGCTCCCTGACCTGGCCCTACAATTGCAAGTGGATTAATCCTAGCGGAAGGGGAAGAGCATCACTGCTGCTGCTGGCAGAAACAGCTGGAGCTGGGGTTAGCCAGCTTGTGAAAGAGTGTTGGTCCTTGTTAGTTTAAGCTGAATTTATTTGGTATTGCTGCAGCCTTGTTCTTAGCTGGCACTCGTGTGGGGGTCACCTCCACACAGGCACCAGCACTCACACGTCTCTGATCCAGGTCAGTGCCATCCCTTCTTTTCTCTGTATCAGTTATTGGTAGGATTTAGTTAACTAAGGGCAGAAACAAACAAATAAAACCCTGATAGGCTCACTCTGCTTGCTCTGTACTTCTGAAAAGAATAAGGGTAAACTAATCCAGATCTAGTATTATATGTTAGTTGAATAGCACAAAGGACCAAATGTTCATAATGTAGAATTTGAGGTGTGAAGTATTGCCTGTTTCGTAATAAATCAGCACCAGACTGCACTGGGTAAACTGGGAGAGCTGTTATAATAGGTAATGTGGGATAGTGAAGATCTCTGAGGCTGCGCCCTGCTAATACAGCTGTGGACAGCAATAGCGTTAGGTTTAGGAATAGGCAAAATTTTTACAAAGCAGCAAAACGCTAGCAGATTTTCACATTTTTGATAGGAAAAAGAGGTAGGTTCTATTTTTTTCATTCAGCTCCAGTTCTAGGCATGCAAAAGTAAAGGGGTGTGAACAGCCATTTAATCTCTAAAAGGGATACAATTTCAGGCATTTCTAACCTTTTCAATGGCTGGCAATGGTTGTAATGCCATTATCTTGAGAACAGCGTGCCAGGAACTGGTTTATTATGTGTTAACGGAGAAAGGTACTCCTAACTGTTGTGTTACTTCTGTGAATGAACACTAGGAGAAAGTATTGAAACTGGAGAAATTTTAGCGATGTAGAACGTGTGTGAGAGCAGTTCCAAGCCTCTGTTTGTATAGAAATCCCAGAAGTCTGCTGTCACAAGATGAACATAAATTACAATTGTATCTTTGCAGATATCACGTTACATTCTGTAATGCCAGTTTAATTTGATCTAAGAAAGCTAACAGGATATGAATAGCCAGTAATCTGTAAAGCAAGAGCTTAACAGAGTGCTTTAGAAATCATGTATGACAAAATACTCTCTTTTTAGGAGGTTCATATAAAATATGGATAGGTGTAACTGCCTTCTTAGAGTTGCCTGAAGTAGAATATGTCAGACTCTATAAATGCGTCAAAAGAGCTGAAAATTTAGTTATACCTTGAGTTATGAATCATGAGAACTGAATTAATTAAAAGTATTTGAGAATAGCCAGAAATTTATAGATAGCTCGTGTTTACAGAGGATGTTCTAGCAACTGCCATTTTTCTTCTTATAAACTCATTCTGTATTGAAAATCTTTGTAAAAAGATCTTTGTTTGTTTGTTTGTTTGCTTTTTTTTTTTTTAGAAATGGCAAGTTTATAGATTTAGTATGTAGAACTCGCTTACTGGAGCCTTAATTCTGCAAAGTATTTTTATTGTGTTAACTTTTATGCTGTTGAAGTTGATGGACTTATAATGCTTCCAGAAGTGTTTTGTTAAATAAGGACCAAAATGTCCTAAATATTTTACTTTAAGAAGAGGAAATCCCTGTAACACCTTCTCGTAACACGAGGAGAACAGAGAATTGTACCTAAAGTACTCAGAGTAAAGTTGTGCATCTTGTCTGATTTTAATCTGCCAGAATAAACTAAGTAAAAACAATACTTCAAAGTTCTGTTAGTTAGGAGTGATATTATTTGAGCACCATGGGTTGGGGAATTTGAAGGGTTCCCACTACAGTTCGTAGCCCAGCACAATAAACTGAACTGCAGCTACTGGGGTAAATCACCTATATATATATATATATGTATATATATATATATATTTGATTGTTTGCTATGCAGGCTGTAATTCCCAGTGAGTTAGCTGCTTCTCCATGAGAGGCTGGGGTTGTCTTTACAATGAGGGTGGAAGGTAGGAAGGTTTACAGACATGACAGCATGGGCTTTTGCAGTCTCTGAAATGGAGCTGTAAAAGCTTCCTGGGCTTTACCATCATATGCTATTTCTGGGACTTGCAGAGCAAAGTCTTGAGCTCCTTTTATATCACAGAGAATGTATAGCAAGTGAGAGATCTAATCTGAAAAGTAATAAAGTAAGAAGCAATTCTGATGTCTTCAACCTTTGCCACTGTTGGCATCGCCACTGAAAAGGCGACATGAGTCTACAGCATTCTTGTTGTATCTCAGAAAAGGTTTAGCTACAATCACTATCAACAGCAGGATGAATTTCCAACAACTAAGCTTCAGATCACATTGGAAACTAAGTGCTTTGACTGTTGGTCAAATAAGAAATGAAGGTCAGTGCCCCTAACACTCCCAGGAAAAAGCTCGGCCTTCATAATCTACTTCCCTCTCCCTGGCAGAGGTTTCATACTTGGATTTCAGAAGCTTTTATGGCACTAGTCTTAATGTTGGGTTGTATCGCCTCTGACTGGCTTGAGGGAGGCAATTGAAATAGCACCTAGCAGGAACAGTTGTAAATGCACTTGTGCTCAGACTGGAATTGCTGGAAATCTATGGTGAGTGAAAGTCACAGAATCACAGAATCACAGAATTGCAGGGGTTGGAAGGGACCTTGAGAGATCATTGAGTCCAACCCCCCTGCCAGAGCAGGTTCCCTACAGCAGGTTGCACAGGTAGGCATCCAGGCGGGTCTTGAATATCTCCAGGGAAGGAGACTCCGCAACCCTCCTGGGCAGCCTGTTCCAGTGCTCCGTCACCCGCACTGTGAAGAAGTTCTTCTGCATGTTGGTGCGGAACTTCCTGTGCTCCAGCTTAAGGCCATTGCCCCTTGTCCTGTCCCCACTGACCACTGAAAANTACCAGGACCCCCAGGTCCCTCTCTGTAGAGCTCCTCTCCAGCAGGTCATCCCCCAGCCTGTACTGGTGCATGCAGTTATTCCTCCCCAGGTGCAAGACTCTACACTTGCTTTTGTTGAACCTCATCAGGTTCCTCTCTGCCCAACTCTCCAGCCTGTCCAGGTCTTGTTGAATGGCAGCTCAGCCTTCTGGCATGTCAGCCACTCCTCCCAGTTTTGTGTCATCAGCAAACTTGCTGAGCGTAGACACTATTCCCTCATCAAGGTCGTTGATGAAAGAAAAGTCGATAAAGAACATGCAGATACTATGCTATTTTTGCTGAAATTTTCTCTCTGCCCAGTTTCTGTAATTGGAGGGTAACTTACTAATGTGATAATGCTGGTCACTTAGCCCACCAGTCCTGAAATGCCTTCTGTATCTCAGTGAGAAATAGGAGAATTTCTCCATTTGAAATTCGTCTGGTACCACAAGTGTACATTAATTATGATTTCATTATTCTTTCAGATAAATAATGCAAGCTCTTTAACAAAGCATTTCCTTAATAACCACATTAGAAAGTGAACCACATACACCAATAAAAGCAATACTCTGTTTAATTTTCACTCCTTCAGATCAATAAGAAAAACAGTATGAGATTAAAACATTTTAAAGATAAGAAAGTTAATGTTTTAAGTGAAGGATTATTTTGGCACAGTCATAATTTGTAGAGTAATCTGCATGTATTCAGCACATTGTCACTGAGAGGAAATTAGCTGCCACTGAAATAAAGCACTGAATAACACCGAAAACAGAGTGGCACAGTCATTAATTTGCCATTAAATCAGAATCTCATCTAATACATGGAGGTTATTTTTAAATGTAATCTCACATGCTGCAGAATTATTTGTGAATTGGATAAGATGTAGCTCAAAATCTTGATTTTTTGAGCGTGGGAATTCTGAGTTGCCAGGCTTTGTTGCAGTTAACGGTAAAACAAATACAGATTTCACTGGCTTGCAATTTTGCCATTTAATATAGGAAACAGAACAGTTTGGCTCTTGAAGGGTACAGGCTGATGCAGCTCCAATAATGTCATAGGATCACTACAATTTGCAGCTGGGAGTCTAATCTATGGAATTCTGTAACAAGTAGGAGAGTTGGGCTACGAGTGTGGGAGCCTGCCAGTCAATGAAGCTGTGTTGCCCCAGTGTGAAGGAGAAGAGTACGAACTGTTTACGGCTAGTGTCTCCTTATTTATTCTCATCTAGCTCTCAAGATCTGGAAAGCGGAAAATAAAAACAATTATATTTTTAATAGATGGAGGAAGAACTGATATTTATTTAGAGTAAATCTTGTCTCTGTACCAGACTGTACGTTAAATGACTGGTCTCAGCCGAGAGTTCCTCTGCATTTTTCTTTAAAATTTGTAACAGTAGCCTCTATACCTCAGCTAGGCAGGGTGCATTAGTGTGCAAATTACAGAACAGTAATTTCCTCACACTGAGTAGATAGATCTTTAAAAAAATCCACACAACATCTTCTTCTTTCTCTTCTTCTTCTTCACTTTTTTTTTTCTGTGAGGGAAACTAAGTGACAAGGTATGTCACGGTTCCTAACCAATAAAAGTGCTGCAAGAATTTTTGCCTTTGAGTAGGAAACTGCTATTTGGATAAATGCAGAGATGAGTCAGCCAAAGAAGTCATGAGATTTCTGCAATGCATTTTTGTTAACGTAGAAATAGGTATGAAGAAACAGCTGAGACCAGCCAATTTCATTCTTGTGCTTTACAGGGTACACTCAAAACTACAAAACTCTTCCTTTGCCTTTAACATTCTCAGTTTTTTGGATTCCTCCTGTTTGTTTTGCTTCTGGTCAGCACAGAGATGTATACACACCATCACCTGTGTGTGCAAGATATCCTCAGATTCTGAGTTTTGGAATTTTTTTCATTTCCAAATGAAAAATAGACAACTGTAGGTTGCCTTTTCAGAACTTTTCAACATACTTAAGTGAGAACTAACCTGTTCCCAGCTGTGTAATTAGTTTCTACAGCCAGTCCCTAAATCAATAAATATGACAATTAAAAATAAGTCCTAACTTGTTTGTTTTACAGTGAGAATGTCTCTGTCATTCTAGCAAGTGCACAACACAGTCATGTGCATGCAGTAGAAGAAAAAGAATGAATATGGCGGTTAATCAAAAAAATGAACATAACTCAATAGACAAGCCCCCCAGAAAATATTTTGATCAGGGCATAAACAAATGGATAGATTGTTAGCTGCTCTTAGGACTACACTGGTACTTCTATTACAGATGAGTGGAAAGACCTTCGTCAGAATTTGTTTTACTATTTCAAGAATACAGTTTATGTTTAGTGCTAACTACCACAAGACCACAAGTCTTATGAGGAGCGGATGAGGGAACTAAGATTGTTTAGTCTGGATAAGAGGGTTGGATGAGACCTTATCACTCACTACAACCACCTGAAAGGAGGTTGTGGTGAGGTGGAGGTCAGCCTCCTCTCCTGGGTAAAAGTGACAGGATAAGAGGGAACGGCCTTAAGTTGTGTGAGAAGAGGTTCAGCTTGAATATTAGGAAAAGCTTCTTCTCAGAAAGAATGGTGATGCATTGGAACAGGCTGCCCAGAAAGGTGGTGGAGTCACTGTCCCTGAAGGTGTTCAGGAAATGTGGAGATGTGGTACTTGGGGGCATGGTTTAGTGAGCAGGGTGGTGATGGGTTAATGATTGGACTCAATAATCTTAGACGTCTCTTCCAACCTTAATAATTCTATGAAAAAAAAGCAAACAACTTCTAAAAAGTTTAAAAAACGTTTCTGAATCCATCTGGGAAAATATTATAGCTGAGATCTGCTGCTGGTGTGCTACTCCATCTCTACGTTACCAGCCCTGTGCAGAGTTCATTGTGCACATGTAAATGTTCTACATTTCACTGTCACACTACCATAAGCCCATACTAAAATATTCTGCAGCATGGAGCGTTGTACTTCTGTGCAGTGACTTTTTGGTAGAGGATTGGAAAAGTTTATTCCCAGAAAGGGAGTTCTGAGCTGTTTCTAAATAAGGTCAGTGTCACACATAACAACCTTTCCAAAATATTGTATTTAAAGAAGTCCAGTTCTGAGATTTGTAAGCACACAGATCATTCACTTCTTAATGAACTGCTTAACCCTTTGTTTGAATCATAGAATCATAGAATAGTTCAGGTTGGAAGGGACCTTAGAGATCATCTTGTTCCAACTCCCTGCCATGGGCAAGGACACCTCCCACTAGACCAGGTTGCCCAAAGCCCCATCCAGCCTGGCTTTGAATACTTCCAGGGAGGGGGCATCAACGATTTCTCTGGGTAACCTGTTCCAGTGTCTCACCACCCTCACAGGGAAGAATTTCTTCCTTATATCCAGTCTAAATCTACCCTCTTCCAGTTTATAACCATTACCCCTTGTCCTGTCATTACCTGTCCTTGTAAAAAGCCCCTCCCCAGCTTTCCTGTAGGCCACCTTCAGGTACTGGAAGGCTGCTATCAGGTCCCCCTGCAGCCTTCTCTTCTCCAGGCTGAAGAGTCCTAACTCTCTCAGCCTGTCCTCGTAGGGGAGGTGCTCCAGCCCTCTGAACATCCTCGTGGCCCTCCTCTGGACCCGCTCCAACAGCTCCACATCCTTCTTGTGTTGGGGGCCCCAGAACTGGACACAATACTCCAGGTGAGGTCTCACGAGAGCAGAGTAGAGGGGCAGAATCACCTCCCTCGACCTGCTGGCCACACTTCTCTTGATGCAGCCCAGGATGCGGTTGGCCTTCTGGGCTGCAAGCGCACACTGCCGGCTCATGTTGAGTTTCTCGTCAACACACACCCCCAAGTCCCTCTCCTCAGGGCTACTCTCAAGCCATTCTCCGCCCAGCCTGTATGTGTACTTGGGATTGCTCCGACCCAGGTGCAGGACCTTGCACTTGGCTTTGTTGAACTTCATGAGGTTGGCATGGGCCCACCTCTCAAGCCTGTCCAGGTCCCTCTGGATGGCATCCCTTCCCTCTGGCGTGTCGACTGCACCACACAGCTTGGCATCATCTGCAAACTTGCTGAGGGTGCATTCGATCCCACTGTCCATGTCACCGACAAAGATGTTAAACAGCACTGGTCCCAGTACCGATCCCTGAGGAACACCACTCGTCACTGGTCTCCATTCAGACACTGAGCCATTGACCGCCACTCTCTGAGTGCGGCCATCCAGCCAGTTCCTTATCCAGCGAGTGGTTCGTCCATCAAACCCATATTTATCCAGTTTATCAACCAGGATGCTGTGCGGGACAGTGTCAAACGCCTTGCACAAGTCCAGGTAGATGACGTCAGTTGCTCTCCCTTTATCCACTGGTGCTGTGACTCCATCATAGAAGGCCACCAGGTTTGTCAGGCACGATTTGCCCTTGGTGAAGCCATGTTGGTTGCCGCCAATCACCTCCTCTCGATTTTCCATGTGCCTTAGTAGAGCCTTCAGGAGGATCTGCTCCATGATCTTGCCAGGCACAGAGGTGAGACTGACCGGCCTGTAGTTTCCAGGATCATCTTTTTTCCCCTTCTTGAAAATGGGGGTTATGTTCCCCCTTTTCCAGTCAGTGGGAACTTCACCAGACTGCCATGACCTTTCAAATATGATGGATAGTGGCTTGGCAACCTCATCCGCCAGTTCCTTCAGGACCCGTGGATGAATCTCATCAGGCCCCATGGACTTGTATACCTTCAGGTTCTTCAGGTGGTCTCGAACCTGAGAACATAGATGTACAGAGAGAGTGGTCAGCTCTTGGGGTGGACAAAAGGCAGCTCTTCTTTTAAAACCTGCCAAGAAATGCCAGTCTTGGCAGCTGAATGGGTTGGTCAGATGCACTGGGAGAAAGGAAGGATTCAGTTCTGTGATGCTCTAATAAGAATTATCTATAGAAGACAAAGATGTGGATAATGGCTGAGGCATTATTTAAAACAGACTTGGATTGGACTTGGTTGTCTTGGTGTTGTTTATTAATAATTTTGCAGATTGATAAATGAAAATCAAACCTTCGGAAAAGGGCATATTTTTACCTTATGCAATTCTTATATTGGGTGTTCTGACTGTAGTAAAAATTTAGCAATTCCTTGCTTCAGCTCATGACTGCTTTCAAAAAGAAGGTGTATTGTTAGGGGAGTGGGCGCAACCATTGCAGTTTTAAACCTGGATAACAGCAGCAAAATGTGGCAGCTGAAACATGAGCAGGTGCTAGACATCTGAAAACACATTTAAGGACCCTAGCAGACCTGTACCATAGTTGATCCCTTATTACAGACATCTCCTTTAGGTGGAGATGATCTGTGCAGGGTAAGTTTTTGCTGCTGCCACTCAGAGGAAAAAGACCTAGGGACAGCCTCACTCCACAGCGCTGGAAGCACACAGTGCTTTTCTTTGTTACAATATTAGGCAAAAAGATATCAAAGCCACTGCATTGACAAAGGAATAGGCAAACTAAGAGTGTATATAACTTTGCCTGCCCCAGAGTATCATTGATAATTCAGGCCAAAGACAATTTTAAAGCTTGAAGACTCTTTACAAGTGTTCTTTGCAGAGCTAGTTGTAGTGCCCTGATCTAATTACTCATATTATGAGGTACTAAGCTGCTGCTGTCTTTCCTAGCTGAATGCCACTGTCCAGCCTTTCACAGCCAGAGATTAATTTTGATGTGGCATACTGCTATTTAGGCACATTGCTATCACATTCTACATGTTACGTGTCTTCAGAGTGTTAGTGAATACTTTTGCTGAGTCTGTAACATCATCTGGTAAGAATATAACAGTCAGATAATTTCATGCATATTGGTCAACTGTCTTTATTTTCAAACGTGACAGGAATAACATCTCCTTGCACGCTAGCTTTTGATGGGATGTCACTGACCTCCAAACAGAATACCTGTTCTTGTGGTGTTTCTGTCTTTATCCAAGTGCAACAAATCAATGTTCTTTCCCTGCAAGGTCAGTTAAATTACTACAGACAACCTTGCTGAATCTGCAATTTTCAGATTTGTATTGAATTAATGAAAGCCAAAGGGGGCTCCTGCATTACAATATCTCTGTTGCAAGTGGTCCTTAGTGTGCGCAAACATAATATTTTATCAGTGGATAATGCATAAATGATGAAATAGATGTATCACTATTTAATTCTCAATGGTTTATACTCACTGTATTAAATGTACAAGTGCTATTTTCAGACTCCATGAGAGTTTCTGCAAGGGCAATGATAGGATTTAGGAGGCCAAACGCTATTAGCTTTTTGATAGAAATTAAACTTCCAAGACACAGATATTTATTAAAAATTTAAGCTGAACAGCAGTAAGGCTTCTAAATACCAGATGTGCTGGTAAGAATCATTTTTCTGTAACTGCAGAGAAAGTGGGCAGCTGGTAGGGACTGGACCTTTCCTGTATGATCACCAACTCAGTTCACTGCTGTAAAGAAAATCCTGTTTATGATAGCCTCCCTGCAAACTGAACACCAGCAGTGCTTGGTAAATGAGAAGTGATTAGAAGTGTTAATCATAGAATCATAGAATAGTTCAGGTTGGAAGGGACCTTAGAGATCATGTTCCAACTCCCTTGCTATGAGCAAAGACACCGCTCACTAGACCAGGTTGCCCAAAGCCCCATCCAGCCTGGCCTTGAATACTTCCAGGGAAGCAGTGTCCACAATTTCTCTGGGCAACCTGTTCCAGTGTCTCACCACCCTCACAGGGAAGAATTTCTTCCTTATATCCAGTCTAAATCTACCCTCTTCCAGTTTATAACCATTACCCCTTGTCCTGTCATTACCTGTCCTTGTAAAAAGCCCCTCCCCAGCTTTCCTGTAGGCCACCTTCAGGTACTGGAAGGCTGCTATCAGGTCCCCCTGCAGCCTTCTCTTCTCCAGGCTGAAGAGTCCTAACTNTTACTGTCAAGCCCTTCTCTGCCCAGCCT
>WBMW01001702.1:0-17194 GCA_013396635.1 Penelope pileata
CAGGACAAGGGGAACTGGCCACAGACTAAAGCATAGGAAGTTCCACACAAATATGCAACCTAATCTAGCTGTAGATGTCCCTGCACATTGCAGAGGTGTTGGACTAGATGACCTTTAAAGGTCCCTTCCAACTCTAAGGATTCTATGATTCTATGTGTAAGAACTTCTTCACAGTGTGGGTGATGTAGGACTGGAACAGGCTGCCCAAGGAGATTGTGGCATCTCCTTCTCTGGAGATATTCAATACCCATCTGGACACCTACCTGTGTGGCCTGCTATATGGAACATGCTTTGGCAGGGGTGTTGGGCTCAATAATCTCAAGAGGTCCCTTCCAACCCCTGCAAGTCTGTGATTCTGTGATACTTCAAGTGAAATATATTCATCTGAAATTGAAAGCTAACAAGTCACTTAGACTAATAGCCCCTAGCATCTTATACAAATAAATAATCACTGTCTTCTAATTCACCAGACTTACTATTTTCTTTATCCTCTTGATTCTTGTCTGAATATATTTTTCTTAATACTTATTTATAAATGTACCAGATGCGATATAAACCAGCACTTTCTTATACTCCTAATTAAACATAATAACTGAATCCTTCTGCTACTGTCCTTATGTCATTAACATAAATTCATAATTATTTGACTCCCATTCCATTTAATATGCTTTGGATTAGACCATATGTGGGTTTCGCTGTTTTGCAAGAGATCATTATTTTTTAATGCTGGAGTGGCATTTTCTGTCTCCATATTCTCTAGATATGACCTTTAGGGATTTCACAGACTTTTGTAGCTGCTGTGCAAGGCTCCTTATCCTTTTAAAAATCCTTAATAAATGCTTGTCATATATAGTTGCAACAAGATTACATATTACCTCTACACTAGGATCAACCAAATCCCAGAGATATTTTTTTTAAAAAAAAAAACCTGAGATTTAATACATCGCATCTAAAAGATGTGAAATTTGTTGAATAAAGGAGGAATTTTATAGACCTTGTGGATATAAATTAGGAAATGTAGCTGATGCACATCTAGGATGCAAATTCCTCATCCAGTTTGTAGATAATGAGCTATGTGCTTAAAAAACACAGATACCTTCAAGAACAGACAGAGCTGTGAAGACCACACAATTTCGTTAATTAGAATGTATCTCTTTCCATTTCTGTAACTATGATTTCATTGGTATTACCATCTACCAGTGCAGCAATCTCAAATGATTCCATGCAGCTTCAAGACTCTCTTGCTTGGTACTGCATAGTTATGTGTACCAGTGCATATTTTGGGCAAAAGACAGCTAAATAGATTGCTCTGATTTTGAACTGGAATAAATGGTCTGTCCAAATAGGAGAAAGTTCTTCTATAGCTCTTCCTGGTCTTGCTTTTGGATTATCATGACTTTTTTCTAAACAATCTTCCCTGACAGAGTTTCTTCCTTGCAAACTGAAAACAAATCAAACCTGAAGTGAATGTACTTGAGTGACTGACTTGCTGTAGTACGGGAGTCAGCCATTTTGCCTTATCTTGAACTTTCACTCCTTTCTTTCTGTCTCTGTCTCTGTCTCTGTCTCTGTCTCTGTCTCTGTCTCTGTCTCTGTCTCTGTCTCTGTCTCTGTCTTTCTCACTCTCTCTCCTCCCCTCTTTTTTTTATCTTATTTCATCTTCTTTTACATATAGGGAAGAAGACTTATCAGCAATTTACTGTGGAGAAAAGAATCAGAGAAGTGGAAGGTTAGCTAGAAATAATCAATTTTTTCTGCATAATGGGTTGTATAGTTTGGATGCAAATTGTATGGCAGTTGAAGTGAATCACTGAAATGTGTATCAAGGCAGAAATAGCCCTGCTTTTAACCCTGACCTAGCAGTGTTTTTTCATATCAACATTGACAAGATGATCATGGCTTGAATTACTCTGCCCAAAGTAAGGCAACATGAGCACTAGGAGTCTAAAATCCCAATTACCCTTTCAATGGACAGTGTCAGACTCTTAAGAAAATCTCAGCTCAACTGTTACCACGTGATGCTGCTGCAAGGACAAAGGAATCACACTGTGATGACCAGACATCACAAAGTTAAACTACCTGTGCTATGCAGAGGTACATACACAAACCTGTGTTGAAAAGTGATGTTTGTATTTCTCCTATGCAGTGAGGTGCACACCCAATTAAGATGATCTATAAATTCAGATTAAAGCATAGACATCTATTAGGAAATACTAACTATATTACTATTCAGTATGAGTAAGGCTAGCATAATAAGGACCCATTCATTTTGTTCTATATGCTAGTCATTTTTGGCTTGTATGAATTTTTTTTTTCTCAGAATAGAAAATTTTACTTTGACATAAAAGGTAGAAGCAAAAATTCACTTCTGATATTCTTAGACAACAATAACTATAGAGAATAAAACTTAGTATGAACTTGACTCCATAGCTTGTAAGGATGATGCTCTATTTTTAAAAGTCCATTGTGGTCTTGGTAGTTCATTGTCATGGAAACAACTTCATTACTGGTTATGAAACAATTATATAAGATCAGCAGAACATGACATGATGGGGAGAAGGGTATTAATCTAACATTTTAATTGAACTTTGTGTTCTGAGCAGCTTCTGACTTCAGCTGTTGAAGTAGACTCCTTGATTAATAGTGTTCAAATCCAGAAGGAGCTATTTCAGTAGTCTGGTTTGAATATCTCTGTAACTAAGGGCTAGGAACATAACCTGTTAAGTTTTGCATCATGACAACCTCTCTTACAAGAACCATAAAATCTCTTTCTGAAAATATCTAGAAGTTTTTATAACAACACTTGAAGCAGTGAATTCGTATTTTTCCAAATGGAGTATTCCAGATGATCATTTCCCTATTTAAAATATATCTCTGCAGTATATTGGTTTTTCTGAACCTTACTGCCACGAGGATTGTCAAAAGTATTCCAACTGAATAACTGACACTATTATTAGTGTGAACCTTTCATATTAAACAGTACATTTACTCAGAAGGATATAACAGAAAGATTTACTTAATGATAGTCTCCACAGAGCATATATTTGCTACTACAGTATCTAACTTAGTTGTCTAACTTGGACATTTAATGGTTAAAAGTAAGTGCCACCATACCTTTTTTAGTTTTCCACAGCCATTTTTAGTTTATGAGATTCTGTTTCAGATCCTAGTATTATATTTGAAAGTCTGTATTGGCATGTTTGTTCATAAAGAAGGTACAGACAGTAAGGAAGGGAAGATTTTATGTGTGTGCGGATAGATACATACATACATATATACATACAAACATGCATACGTTACACTCAACATGCATAGTTGCTCTGAGCAGGGGAGTATACCAACTGATCTGCAGTAGCATTTCCACCCTAAATCATTCTGTTAGTTAATGATTCAGTCTGTTGATCACTAACAATGTCTGAGCACTTCACATACTGCTAAAGATAGACATTCACTATATTTCTCAGATATATCAGTTTTCCTTTCTTCCTTTCTTCTTTCCTTTTTTCCTTCTTCCTTTCCTTCCTTCTTTCCTTCCTTTCTATAAATATATAATTCATCACAAAAATAGTGAAAGGTGAATTCAACTAAGTTCTGCAAAACATGCTGAGTCATTTTCTCAAAGACATCAGGGAAACAATCAAACCTATCCATTTCAGATACCTCTGTGGATTTCACAATATAAAAATGAGATTGATATTTACTTCTTAATGTTAGGAGACGACGTTGCCTGTTGACTTAGATAAATAATCATAGAAACGGGAGTGGTTTCTTTTGCCTTAATTTTTTAATTCTTGGGCAAACCTGTATCTTTCCACACAAAAATTCTAATATGATTTGATATGTGTATATATTTTTGTTTCCAAGTACTATTGCCAAAAGAGTAAAACAAATACTTAATATGCATCATAATGTCCTAAATAAATTTAATTTTTCAGCTATTTTAAGTGTTCAAAGTGTTATGACATCACAGCTACTTTCTGCTGCATGATTTTTTCCTCAGGACGGAAACAGATATCAATTGTCCTTGACTCTGCAAAAAAAGAACGCAGTTACATTTTATCACTGCGTACTGTCTTGAATATCTCCAGAGAAGGAGACTCTACAATACCTCCGGGCAGCCTGTTCCAGTGCTCCGTCACCCACACTATGAAGAAGTTATTATGCATATTTGTGCGGAACTTCCTGTATTCCAGTTCTGCTTTCTGGACAGACTGGGGCTCCCATGTGTTCGCAATGGCTCTTTTTGCAGTGTTTAGCCGCAGTTTTTTATCTCTGCAAGATTCCCTTGGAGCCAGCCTCAGAACTTACTGAAGAAAGCATACTCAAGTTTGGAGAAGTCTTATTCTCATTTTAGAACCTCTTGAAATACGAATTATTCATCTGGTATAACCATCCTTAACTTCACTGGCACATAAGCCCATACTTGTTAAGGATGGTATCTCAAGTCTTTATGGAGGGGAGACAGAGGTATGTACTAGTCCCATTTTCCTTCAAATATCCATATTTGAAAAAACAATTTCCAAACTGAACAATGAAGGTGTATCTATGTTAAAAATTGCATATATCACACATCACTCCTTGATTTTGATACCTGTTGACAAATGAGGGAACACCTGCTCTAACACGACTGAGTTCTTGTAGTCTCTACGGTATGATGGCATTCAGATTGTATATTGGAAGTGACTCTGGTTCTCTGCAAGTGTAATAGAATGCTCAGAAAAATTTTGGGATAGTGCTTGTTGATACAGGTCGGAAGTTGTCGTGATTTGACTCGGCAGATAGCTAAGTTCCACACAGTTATTCACTCATCCTCCCCCCCATCCCCTAAATGGGATGGGGGAGGGAAGTAGAGAAATATGCAGTAAAACTCGTGGGTTGAGATAAACACTGTTTACTAAGATAGTGAAGAAAGCAAAAGAAATAACAGTATATATATGTGTATATATATATATATCCACAAAGAGGATACGCAGAGCAAGGGCTCACAGCCACTGGTGACCCTTCCTCCCGGCTAGCCCCTTCCACAACGAAGAGAACCCAGAAACCCAACGAACCAATCCACATGATGTTATATGGTATGGAATAGCTCTTTGGTCAATTTGGGTCAGCTGCCCTGGTCCTGTCACCTCCCAGTTCCCAGCTCCTTATGTCCCCCCCTAACTGTTTCACTGGCAGAGGAATGCAGAACTGAGTATGACCTCGGCTCTGTTCAACACTGCCAGGATGTTATCAGTTTGTTTCTCTTCTGAGGCTAAAACATAGCTTCATAGTAGACACTATGAGAAGCGTAACTTCTGTTAGAAACTAAGACAGAAGTGTGTTAGGGACTGTACTACAAAATCTAGTGTATGGACAAATTAATTTCTTGGAAGCACTCTTTGTCACATTCAGTCTACTACTCTAGTCAGGGTATCAAAAGTCCAGAGCATATCATGACATGCTCCCTCACTTAAGAAAGATGCATTCATGGTCATAAAACTGCAGATCTCTTTGATATCTCCATTGTGTCAAGGACTTTCCACCTTCTGCTCAAAAAGCTGATTGAATAATACATTATTTTTGTAATGCATCCAAGAATCACTCTTAAGAGATAGAACACTCTCTTCTGCTGATGTTCTAATCCATCTCACAGCCCAACAATTTCTTTATATTACTGAATATAACTTTCTCAGACTAATAGTTGAGAGGATTCACCCTTGTATCAGCTAAAGCAGCCTGCACTTGCTACTATGCCATTCACAGCAAATAAGTATCTGCCTTGCATAGCAGTTCATGGACACTCCTTTGATAGGTCGTGTTGTAGCCTTACAGTGCTAAGACGTTAGTACTATTTTGTTCATGTAAAGCATGTTGCAGCCCCTAAAATGATATCTTTGTAGTGTGTGTAGTGGATAATACAAAAGTCGGTAGTTCTTTAGCAATGTTTAGGATAAGCGAAGTTAGTTCTATATCTGACTTAAGAAGATGACTAAACACGAAGTTTTCTTCAGCTCAGCTATCCCTAGAACCACAACAGGATTTGGGCTTTGGGAGAAGGAAGATAATCAAGTAGCCAAGAGAGAAGAACATTTCTACTTTGTAAATCTATTTATTTTTTAGGTTATCCTTTTGCCTGCTTGCCTTTAGTTGTCTCTCATTCTAGATCCCTGCTGAAGATGAAGGGGAATCTTTTCTGTAACACACTAACACATAATGAACTTGGTACCAAAAGTCACCTGCTATGAGTTGCCTGGCTTCTATGTCCTAAAATAGGAACTCCAAGTTTACTTGCTTGCCAATGGTTCCCACAATGGGATGAGATATGAATGATGGAATGAGATAAGAAGGATCACAAGGAGGCCTCAAAAGGGAACCTCACCCAATTTGTTTTTAACTTGATATGTGAGTTTCTTTCCTAAGACCATGCATGTGCACAACTGTACCTATGTGTATGTGTGATGCAAAGGGAAGGAAAGAGTGGGAGTGAAAAAGAGATAATTTATGTAAAAGTAAACCTCTTTTTGAGGGCCAAAATCAAATGTGAAATGTCTTGCTATCATGAAAAGACTAGGCCTTCAGGCAGAACGTGGTTTTTATCTTTGATGAAGGAAGACAAAACTTTTTTTCTCAAACAGTATGAGTTACTTTCTTTGTAAATGTCATGGATGAAGATTGTTCCTAGTCTGACTTTCGTTCCAGCATCATTATTATGGGATTATTCAACATTCTAAAAACCAAACAAGCTAAACAACCATAAGAAAATAATAACAGTTAATAAACAGCAGGGTAAGAGGCAGTGCGTTTTCTGTTTATGTTCATAAATGACTCAAAGCTCTTAATAAATATGTAGTAATTAACTTCAAAATAGACACAGAATGTAGTTAAGTATTTTTATCTAGTTTACATCACAGGCAATTACAAGAACAGGGAAGCTAAATCAAAAACTCAATCTGTAGCAAAGCCAGGAATATAACCTATGAAGTCATTTCTATTCTTCTTTGAGAGGTTAATACAGGAATTGACACTACCCTGAATGTTTTCTGCTCTTGAGATGTGGAAGAGGAAAATCTGTCTGCTTAGTTTAGATGCCACATTACTAGCTCAAAAAGATTCTGGCCTTAAGTGGACTACCCAGTCTGCCTAACACAACCACCAAAGTTTCATACATAAACTCAACTAAACAAAGCATTAAACTCTAAAGGCTTGTCCTGCTTATCTGCCCTTCTCTTTCTATCAGATTGCTCAGAGTGTGAACTCTTCTTCTACTTATAAAAGTAGTGGTTCAAAGTTTGCCCTTAACTTCCTTAACTTCCTGAGACAAGTTGCTTGGAAATTCTCATATGCTAAAACAGCTGTAAAACATTGCTATTTTTTTTCTGGTAGAAAACTACACGGTATAATGTGGGAAAACATGATCACCACAATGCAAAAAGAGTCAAACACAGGTTAAGATAAAGCAAAGATGCCTGGTGCTATTTGGAAAGACAGTGGAGTCATCCTGTCTGGTTTTTGGTTGATACTCAAGAGGATAACAGATTTCCTGTAGATCCTGAGTCAATTTCATAACTCTCTACAGCAGATATTTAAATGTAAAAAAGATGACAGTGATTTCCTAAGTATGATCAACAGAAATGAACTGTTATGGTGGAATTGATCTTATATATATAGAATAAATAAACCTTCATATTAGAAATCAGATTTGAACCTAGTCACCATAGGTTCAATTAACAGATACAGAAACAGAATTATAAAAATATAGAATGGCTTGGGTTGGAAAGGACCTTAGAAATCATCCAGTACTAACCCCCCATGACACAGGCAAAGTTACCAACCACTAGATCAGGCTGCCTAATGTTGCATCCAACCTGGCCATGAACACCTCCAGGGATGGGGCATCCACAACTTCTCTGAGCAACCTATTTCAGTGCCTCACCACCCTCTGAGTGAAAGATTTCCCTCTGATATCTAAAACAAATCTCCTCTCTTTTATTTTAAAACCATACCCTCTTGTCCTATCAATATTAGACAATGTGAAAAATCATTCTCCCTCCTGTTTATAAGCTCCTTAAAAGTACTGGAAGGATACAATAAGGTCTCCAAAGAGTCTTCTCTTCTCCAAGCTAAACAAGTCCAGATGCCTCAACCATTCTTCACAAGAGAGCTGCACCAGCCCTCTGACCACCTTTGTGGCCCTCCTCTGGACCTGCTCCAACAGCTCTGCATCCTTCTTGTGCTGGGGGCCCCAGGCCTGAACACAGCACACTAAATGGGCCCTCACGAAGGCAGAGTAGAGGGAGACAATCCTCTCCCTCACCCTGCTGGCTCATGTCCTTTTTTGAAGCAGCCCAGGGTACAATTGGCCTTCCAAGCTGCAAGCACACACTGCTGGCTCATGTCCAGCTTCTAATCCACCAAGGCCCTAAAATCCTTCTCTGAGGTTTTCCCCTGCTGCTTCCTAAAGTGACAGCTTCCCAGCTCTTCTCTGTCACTCAGAAATACATCTGTTTCCACCATCAAATCTAGATTAAAGCTCTGGAGATCAGCCCAGCCAGCTTGCTGCTCAGTATATTCTCATCCTTCCTGGTCAGTTGCATCCCATCTGATGTCAACATGCCCCATCTGTTGAGTGTTCATCCAAGCTGATAGTACCCAAAACCTTGAGAGCAAGACCATCCACTCAGCCAGTCATTTATCTGGTCCATTCTCCTCCTTCTGAGGAGAACTCAGGACCTGTGCTCTTGATCCCTTCAACATCTTTCAAAGGGATATAATGTCTTTTTAAAGATTTTGTGTTTCCTAGTTGCAGACTCCTGTGACCCAGTTTGAATGACCAGGAGGGGATAGTGGTCCTCCAGCTTTATCGTATCTGGTAGCCTCTTCCTGATGTCTCGAATGATCTCTTCCTGATGTCTCCGACAGGTAACTGACCTCTCTACAGAGGTTATCTGGGCAGCAAATGTGTACCTCAGTGCACCCCTCAGTGCAGAGTCCCCAGTTACTATGACCCTTTGCCTTTTTTTGACAGCACTGGTTTTGACTTGGGTCCTTGGTTGGACCACCTTAACACGGTTGTTCCTTTCTGGTTCTGAACCATTATCCACATCCTTTTCTCTTTCCATCTCTAGAGTGTTGTATCTGTTGATTAAGGGGACTTCAGGGACAAAGGGAAGGTTCCTTCCTCTGCTTTTAGTAGAAGCAAGGGTCCAGTCTCCCTTGTCTTGTATATTTTTGTCTTCTGTCTCTCCAGGGTTGTAAGCTTGCTTAACTTCTTCCCTTTGTAGGAGCTTAATACAGGGCTGTTGGTCTGTCTGTGTCAGTTCATGATGTCACACATCAATCTCTCTCTCTGATTGATGGATACATCTCAGCCTGGTGATTTCCTCTCACCACGTGGCCACCTGCTCAAAAAGTTTGTCAAGCTGGGCACACTTGGACCCATGTCACTCCCTTCTGCCCTCTGACCCTTCCAGATTTGAACTTCCTCACAAACAAAGGCCTGGACAGTTCTGTCATACCTTGAGAGGTCTGTCTGTGTTCTTGCATCAATCCAGAAAGTTTATGACCCCTCTGTCTGGGTTTCTACCTCAGTCCAACCATTGCAGTGGGTGGTCACCATTTTTGTTTCAATAGAGTGCTGCTCCCTGCTGTTCCCAGATGAGAAGAAACCAGCTGCCTTGTGTCCTCCCCACATGCCTTCTCCAGGTGAACTGCTGCACAAACTGCAGCACCATGCCCTTACTGCTGCACCATGTGGGAAAACGTGAACTGTGTGCTCCTGGATGAGGGATGATTAGAGGGGAAGGTGTTGTAGTTCAAAATAGAATAAGAAAGGAAACAGAGGACTTGTTGACCTGGATGTACATGCACAGATAGTGTGGTTGTTGACTTGGGCTGAAACGTCACCCAGACTATGAGAAGTGTGTGAATGCCAGGTCGAAATGCCACCGGGCAGAGCATGTGAGTGTGGGTGAGTGAGAGTGCTGTGCAGAAGCGGAACAGCAAGTCTCCCTGTAAAACTTGTTATGGTATTAAAGGAGTTTTGGACTGAATAAAGCTGTTGCTACAGCTGGCACAATGACCATTGTTGCTGCTGCTGCTGCCACTATTTTCCCTACAGAATATCTCTACATCTTTTTTACTCCATCACCGCAGCACCATACCCCATTTGCCCACTCTGTTCACCACTTTCTTGTCGATGGCTCTACCTTAGAGCCGTCTATGTACTTATGATGTTGCTATGCCACTGCTCCTGACTTCACTCCCACCGCATTTCCTGCTCTCTCAAGGGCTGACACCTGCTAGCAGCACCAGGAGGATCTCTCCTTGCCCTGGGATCTCCTTGGTTTCAGGACTCCGTTGCACGACTGCAATCCCCTATTTTGCTGCAGAATGTGCCTACACTGGTGCTGATCACCTTGGATCAGCAGACAGTGATTTCTCTAAAACAGAAGTTTAAAGTAGATAAGAATGAAATATCTCTATTTATAGATATCTGTTTTGCAGTCACACCCCCTGTAATGAGATTTTAAAGTAACAGCTAAATTTTGAGCGTCCATCTTTTAGTTGTCTAAAGTGAAGTAAGAGCTTAAATTGTTCTCCAGAGAGATTTTCAAGACATTAACATTTGTACAGATATCTCCTCATCCATATATTCTTTTATAGCTTTTCCTTTTCCTTAACATGATCGCATTGGCAGAATATTGTATTTCTTTAATTGTCATTTACATGTTCACAGGAATATGCTTGTAACAGCAACCCCACTGTATGTATATACTTATATTTGTTTGTGTAACACTGCTGTTCTCTCACCTCTAGACACAATTTTCTTCCCATGGTGATACTAACATAAATGAGCTGCCCTGATAGTAATGCCTCCTATTTTATTATGTGGCACACAATGTCAGAGGTGGATGTTGGTGGTGTGGCAGTAGAGACTGAACCTTCCTGTCAATATTCCACCATGTTTTGGTGTCACTCAACAGATGGCAACAGAGGAGCAGACAAAATGGTGTCTGACATGGAAATGCGTATGGAAGTGTGTAGCTGAATTCCTCCATGCAAAAAACACTACATCTGCTGACATTCATCAATGGTTGCGGAACATTTATGGAGACCAAACAGTGAGTGTCAGCACAATGAGGCAGTGAGTGGTGTGTTTCAGCTGGTGCTGATTTTTATGGATAAAGCATGCAGGCTCTTGTGCACTGCTGGCAAAAATGGACAGTTAATGATGGTGACTGTGTTGAAAAATAGTGTCTCATAGTGGAGAATGTGCTCTATCAAACAGTGTTATTGTGCTCTTTGTCTCTGCTGTAGCTTCCATGGTAATAAATAGGAGGCATTAGTTTTGGAGCAGCATACGTGTTTGGTAAAAAAAAAAAAATGTTGTAAGTTATTGAGAATTTATGTATTTGCATCAAGTTAAACTACATTGTGATTCCCAACTCATGGGGTGCTAAGCTGGAAAACTTGTTCATTTACTTAGAGAAAGCATATAGTATACGACAAAGAGAGGAAGTAGGAAGCTTGAAAAGATTCAGTTAATATACCAAACCCTGAAGAGCTTCTCATCTTGGAGGAAATAGCATGAGTAGATGCCATAAATGCAGCCAGTTTAGACAGGAATGGAACAACAGAGTTTGCTAAATTTAGATGCTGCGCTGACATTACAGAACAGGGAACCTGCGGGACTCATTTTCATCTCTCTCTGGCAAAATGCCTTTGCTGGGCTGCTGCCAAGGGCACTGCCACTGAGCTGGGAATAGTCAGTGCTCTTTGGTCCTGTGTGAAGAATAGAGAACAAGTAGCATGCAGATCCTTTTATAAACCTTTTTCAAATTTTTCCACAGGAAAAAAATGCAGGTTTTTGTGTTCCTTTCTTCTCCATTGTTTCGCTTACATCTGGGCATTTTATCTCATCTTGAGAGAAGGGATCATCTTTCAGAAGGATAATTTTGTGATTTGTTTTCCACTCAGAAAATTGTTCTGTTCAGGTCATGGCAAATACTTGGGCCAGGGCAGGGGAGAGGGAGTGTATTGAGGGAGATAGTCCTCAGTTCTAAACATAGAACCATAGAAATTGTTCAAAGACTTTGTAGGACTCATTTTATCTCATCCTAAATATTTTACTTTATGTTATGATTAATTAGGAAAATGAACTAAAGGCAAAGGAAATGAATTATGAAATATGTTCTAAAAGGGAAAGTATAACCCACATTTCCTGAACTGAATCCAACTCTTTGATCACAGTGCCTCACTGTTCATATGAACCATCAGGTTGCCTAGAACATACTGCCTTGGTCTAAAATAAAATAAAAAATAAAAAAGTATTAAAAATAATAATAATAAAAAAACATTTCAAACATTTCTCACAGCAGATTGAAATATCTATTGAATTTTCTTAAATTCACAGTTTTTAAAGATCTTCAAGAAAATGTCATAAACAAAGCTTTCTGTATTGTGGTAATCTATATCCTACACTTAACTGTCTCAAGCAGGGAAAATGACAGATTCCTTCTCTGGTGAAAGCAGGAGGTGACAAGAGATTGGTTCCTTTGCTATGCAGAAGTAGGCAGGATGATCTGAGGGCTCTCTCCTTCAGCACTCTGGTCCTCTCAAAGTGTTCCTACCTGACTTCTTTGTCCACTTCATCACATATACAGAACTAAGCATTTCTGAATTTTTAGAGAAGACCTAGCATCTTAAGGATTTAAAACTGTTGTTGGAATAGTGTTGGCTTTATATATCTCTACAGTTTTAGTCAAAATTAATTATATCTTTCTCTCACTCTCTCCATAAGAGAGAGGATGAAACAACAAAGAACAGCTGTGGCAAATCAAGTGGGGAAGGGAAGTCTATTTTCTGCAGTGTATGTACAAAGATGAAACTGAGATATAAATCAGTTTAATTGCCCAAGGACACATACTAAACTCTTGAAAAAAAATGGAAAAAGAAACAGCCAAAATTCTGACACGCTCCACTAAAAATTCGTGTCAGAAGAGATAGAAAAGCTGAGGAGCATTATTCTGTTGTATGAAGTGGTTTCAATGGGAGGAATAAAATCTAAGAGGAGAGTTTTCCTCTCCCATCCTATCCCAATTGATTTTTTTCAAGGATAATTAGAGAGGTCTACACTAAATACTAGGTATTGATTTGTTCGGTGTACGATTTGTGCTTTGGATCTTGGAAAATTTGTACCAATGTTCCACCTACAAGGAGAACTTCTGTTAGTAACTTTTGGCTACCCTGGGCAGTGATGTAGCCAATTAAGAAAAAAATATTCTTCATGGAAAACTTACTAATTGATTGGGAATTGTGTGGAGCAGCTGAAGGAATGTACTGTATATTTGGGGAATAAATAGAGAAAAAAAGAACAGCATTATTTCAAGTTAGTTTTCTATGTCCTTGCTCATGGCAGAGAGGTTGGATTAGATGATCTTTAAGAGTCTCTTTCAACCCAAACCATTCCATGATTCTAGTGCACAATCATAATATTAAAGGACTCTGGAGCTATATATATATGTTTTAAACATAAGCATGGTTTAATTTCAAAACATTCATACTGGATTCCAGCACTGTTACTATCTCAAACCAATGAAGCTCGCTGGAAGTCTGGAAAAGTCATCTCAGGACGTACCTTCGTTTGTAGCAAGAATAGGGTATTCAGAGCACATGTACTGTAACAAAATAACCTGTATGCTGGTAAGAATTTAATTATGGTGAACAGCAATATCAGTGGGTTAATCAGCCCTGTAGCTCCCGTACAGACATAGTCCTAGTGATACATTAGATGTAACGTTTGTTTACTGCCTTGTTAATTAATTCACCATTGATTTGGGATAAAAATTAGAGCTCATTTGCCAAAAGCAGCGTATGTGAATTGATCTGGTATTGGTAAGTAGCACACGTTATCAGTAAACGTAACACTGTCTGCTCTATTTGCATCCTCAAAGCTGTATATTATCATGTGTAAGCCTCTATATATATGTTTGCAGAAATATGAAGAATGAAAACTCATGAATTAAATAAGAGTAAATGCTTAGTCATGTTGGTCTATGTGAAATCAATCTGAATTGTCTGCAGTTAGGAAAAACATAACAAAACAAAGCCATCAAAAAAATCTTATGTAAATATCTACTGTATTTAGGAGTCTTGGTTTTGTTTGTCTGTATTTATGAGAGAAGGTTAGGAGGCAACTAAAACCAGATTAGTTCACAGAAAGTGGATCTTGAGACCCAGTGCTGTAATTTTGTTTCAAAGGAGCTGTATTTTATCACTTTGAACAGTGAGACTCTAACTCAGACAAAGTTTCTTCTGAATGTACAAGGCAGAATGCATCTCAGATCTGGAGGAACTCTTAGTCCAATAATGGGATCCCAATTAGTTTCAAGTGCATCCAGATCTGAAACATCCTTTTGAGTTAGATAATTTCCATAATATTTGGGAAGCCTAAGTGCTGTCATATACAATCTCAATGCAGTCTTGCAATGTCCAGATTACTCTGGTCATAATTTATTTTCATGATATGTTGAGTTCAGGATCACTTAACAGCTGTAAATCGAGGCATTTTCCCTAGGTATCTATATGGCTCCCCAGTACAGTCTTAAAACTTGGTCCATAAACCAGAATTTTACAGAACAGGTGTCTTAGTTTCTAACAGAAGTTACTTCTCTCACAGTGTCTGGTATGAAGCTGTGTTTTGTTCCCAGAAGAGAAACAACTGATAACACCTGGCAGTGTTGAACACAGCCAAGGACGTATTTTGTTCCTCAGTGAAGCAGTTAGAGGGCATAAGGAGCTGGGAATTGGGAGGGGACAGGACCAAGGCAGCTGACCTAAACTGACCAAAGAGCTATTACATACCACATCACATCATGTGATTGTTACGGAAGAGGAATCTCTTTCTTGGAGGGAGGGGCTGCTGGCCGGTTGGGCATCGGTTGTTGGTCCCTTGCTTTGTGTATTATTTATCGTTTCTTATATATATATATGTACTGGTATTTCTTTTATTCTCTCTGTTGTCTTCGTAAATAGCTTTTATCTCAGCCCACAAGCTCCACCGTATTTATTCCTTAATTCTCTCCCCCATCCCACTCGGGAAGGGGAAGGGTGAGCGAACAACTGTGTGGGACTTAGCTGTCTGCTAGGTCAAACCAGGACAACAGGTTAAATTCAACTTGTTTGGATGCTCAGGATTGTATAATGAAGTTAAAATCTCTTTTTTTTTTTTTTTTTCCCCTCAATGATTCTCCTTGGTATTCCATGTCAAGTTCAATGATAGGTAATTGTTGTTGTTCCAGCTCTTCCTTTGAGGAGTGTACAGTGAAGAGAAGATTTCAGCTTGCTTTCTGTAAAATTGTGTTCATATATTCATTTTTTGTCAAGAAAAGCTTAAGGAAATAAAAGGCACATGTGACCTAACAGAAGAAAAGCAGATATGATAGCCAGAGGGAGTATTAGGTATATTCAGTGAATAGGTTGCTCAGTTTCTCAGGTCATGAGAACTCTAAATGCTAAATGATAACTACTACAATGACAACATCCTTCTCAGAAGTGATGCAAATCATAGCTGCTATTTTGTATGATATTCTGAGATCATATGACGGAAAGCCCTGCAGGAAGGTAAGACACTGTGCCTTATTGTCATTGCCTTCCCTCTCTTAGCTATTCAGTGCACTCAGTTAATGACTACACTAGTCATTATCTTTCCTATATTTCATGATGATTCTACATCACACCTGTCACAGTCTTTCCTCTATTTCACTTTTAAATGAGACTTACTTTTGATTCAAATGTTATTGGAGAAGTTAGTGTGTCTAATTGAAGGTTTCTGACTCATTATGGTAGTTTTAAAAGCCTGATCCTTCAGTTTTGAGGGCCTAGATGACCCTGATTACATGAACCATGGGATAGACTACATCTTTCTATATTTTCTGTGTCATTGAACCCCCTGATTCATTTGACGGCAGTATCACATATATCTTTGCAACCCTCTGTATATTATGTATACATTCAGTAACATCAAATAAATAAGTGTTGAAGCAATGAGCTCAACTATATTTATCAGGTACTGCTGCTATATCAGTCCTACTGCTACAACGGTAACACACAAGCACTTCTGATACAGACTGATGAGTTTAAAATTCAGTACTCTTAAAGTTTGTACAGGAGATTTTGAATGTGGCTTTCTCCCAGAAATCGTATGAAGTGTATATACAGTCAAGGTACAAGGACAGGTAGCAGGCTGTATGTGAAGGGGACAATGTTTAAGACTGTATACAATTTAGAAAAAAATATTCAGCATTTTGGAACCTTGAGTCGTTGATCCTTAGAAGTATTTAAAATGAAATCCTATTCCTATTCATTTAAATTGAGTGGGATAAAGATAAGACCTTCACAGATGCCCAAAGCCAAAATTTTCCAAGTAATGTCAAGTTTTGGATGGAGAAGTATTTCTTTTGTAGAGGAGAAAAGAAATCCTTACTTATTTGAGTACTGTTAATATGAATTGAAAGAAAAGTCCTTATATTCACAATAAACAAGATCATCATACATTTGACATACATGCTTTCAGATAAATCTGTATTACTATATATTATTAAGACAGGTCAGTAACATTACTGTGAGAAACGTTCCCCACTTGTTCTTAATTTTTGCTATTTAGAGTTTATTTCTATTTAAAGTATCCTTTTCCAGATGAGTTTCTGTGGGCTTTGGGGATATTCATATTTAAATAATTGGTCAAAGCAATGGAATATTCATAAAGACAACAAGAAAATATGCTGGCTTGGGAGCAGATCAAGGAACATGGACAGATTTCTACAGGTATATCAATGATAAAAGGAAGACTAGGGAAGATGTGGGCCCTCTCCGGAAGGAAACTGGAGACCTGGTCATGTGGGATGTGGAGAAGGCTGAGGTGCTCAATGACTTCTTTGCCTCAGTCTTCACTGGCAAAGGCTCTAGTCACACCACCCAAATTGCAGAAAGAGAAGGTAAGAACTGGGAGAAGGAAGATCTGCCCACTGTAAGTGAAGATCAAGTTCGAAACCACCTGAAGAACTTGAAGGTATACAAGTCCAAGGGGCCTGATGAGATTCATCCACGGGTCCTGAAGGAACTGGCGGATGGGGTTGCCAAGCCACTATCCATCGTATTTGAAAGGTCATGGCAGTCTGGTGAAGTTCCCACTCACTGGAAAAGGGGCAACATAACC
>WBMW01001702.1:17770-72057 GCA_013396635.1 Penelope pileata
CCACGAGGATGATCAGAGGGCTGGAGCACCTCCCCTACGAGAACAGGCTGAGAGAGTTGGAACTCTTCAGCCTGGAGAAGAGAAGGTTGCGGGGGGACCTGATAGCAGCCTTCCAGTACCTGAAGGGGGCCTATAGGAAGGCTGGGGAGGGACTTTCTGCAAGGATAGGTAATGATAGGACAAGGGGTAATGGTTATAAACTGGAAGAGGGTAGATTTAGACTAGATATAAGGAGGAAATTCTTCCCTGTGAGGGTGGTGAGACACTGGAACAGGTTGCCCAGAGAAGTTGTGGATGCCCCCTCCCTGGAAGTATTCAAAGCCAGGCTAGATGGGGCTTTGGGCAACCTGGTTTAGTGGGAGGTGTCCTTGCCCATGGCAGGGGGGTTGGAACAAGATGATCTCTAAGGTCCCTTCCAACCTGAACTATTCTGTGATTCTATGATTCTGTGATTTCTGAAGGAAATACAGTTCTTTGGAGTTAGAACTGGATGAAAAAATAATTGAGTGCTAATCCTTATCTGTGTACCAAAAATGGAGATATTTTGGGCTGCTGTTCTTGTGTGGTCAGTCAAACGTGTCCAAACGGCTATACAGAAGCAGGCTGTAAGGGATGGAGCCTTCTCTTTCTAATGTTTCTTACTTTCAGAGAGCTTACCTTTCTGACCTTAGAAAGTTATTTTAATATTACTCTTTATTTGATGGTAATAACAAAAAAAATAAGTTATTGAACAACTAAGGCTAGAACCAAATTGAATTCGATGTGCCTACAATGATTCCCAGACATGTAAATCATTTGACACAGAAATGTCAACGTCCGTAGTACTAAACTTTCTTAACCTCTGAATGGGAATGACTGCATCCAAATTCCCTATTATGCGTGGTCCTTCATGTATTCTAACTCCTGCTGTATGACCAGAAATTGTTTGGGAATATGTTAGCCAGGAATTGCTCCAGCAATTAATAATGAGACATTGAGTTTCAGAGTGGCAGCATTTCCTGGTATAATTAAAGAGAAAAGTATAAAAATGGCCTCTGTTATGATGATTTTTCTCATGTGAATTAATTATCTTACAGAAAGTAAATTTTCTGGAGAGTATTCAGAAAAAGAAAGCAGAATTCTGTTAAATGGATAAACTTCTAAAAATCCTTACACTCTCAGCTCAAACCACACTATATTACTAAGCAGATGACTAGAAGCCTTGCCAGGTAATGATACAGAGTTTGTGCCTACGGAAGCTTTTAGATGATAGGTAAGCACAGGTATATTTCTGTATTAGCCTATGCTTCATTGGTTTAGATTACTGATGAAGAGAAGGGTTCCATGTATGTATTTCCTTTCCAAATGTCTGCAGTCATCTATCTATCACAACACATTTCAAGGGAGAAGTTAGAAATCTCTCAGCAATCAAGGACTGACTGTCAAGGTAGTAAAGAAAAATGACTCAAATTTTATCAGGCCAAGAGCAACGACAGCCAAACTGCAGAAGTTACAATATTTTTTGATATTTTATTGAATGTCACTTTTGATGAGGAAACGATCTGAAACTCAGTATAACACCTACTAAGCTATCTGGAGTCTCAATCTTTTTTCTTGATAGAGAGATAGTACTTTTTATTTATTTGTATGCTTGTTTGTCATTGATTGTTCAATGAAGGCCTTGCAAACAGGAGTAGAGACAAGGTCCTTGCTCTAAGAGTGGTAAAGTAAGGCAACGTGTGAAAAGGTGGCAGGCTTCAGGAGACTGTGGGAACAGGTCAAAGTTGATATTTTTCCAAACCATTAATGATTTTAAAATAATCTCATAATTCTATTCTTCTAGTTTGGGACACTATCAAGGAACTTGTTATGAGAAAGCTGACCACCTTCCTTTTGAAAATCAGATCATTCAAGGAAAACTGGGTTCTGATGTTTAAAATTAATAGCAATTTCTTGAAAATAGCAGCTCAGATTAATGTTTTATTTAGTACAATGGCTGTGATTCTTGAATAGGTCAAACTGTGGCAATTAAAATAAATAATGATAGATTTTGGATTAAAGTTTATCTTTTTCAGTTCATGAAGTTGTTCTCTTTGATAAGTTTGGGGCAATTGATTGCTTAAAACCAGTTTCTCAGGGAAACTATGTATGGGTTTTGGGAGATAAATGTTTCTGAAAAAGCATCATGGGATAGATCATTCTTCTTATATCAAGGGTGATTTATCATTATCTTTTCTTATCTAAAAGAAGAACAGATCTTCTTTTTGATCTCAATATTGTCTCTAAGATATATGCAAGAAAACACAGAATAACGCCTGCTGTTTTCCTAGAAAAATATCTGATTTCACTAATCACTCTTGCTGATGCAAGTCCTTCACATGCCAATTTCTCACCCCTTTCCATAAGTGAAAGATTTCTGAGGTCTCCTAATGATTAAGGATTAAGGATACTCTATACTTTCAAGAGTATTTTGCTGCACCCCAATGTCCTTCCACATGCAAAGAGAGGGGATCAACATCTGTCTTAACAGTACAATTCTTGCTGTGAGACTATCATTTCCATTTCAAATCTTCCTAAACATTCTGCTGACTCTTAAAATACTGGATAATCTGGAGACCTTAATGAGGTTGTAATATCATAATTGAGACTATAAACCCATTTTGAGACCATAATGGTTATCTAGTTTGACCTGAGGCATTAACTGCCTAAAGAATTTCATGTAAAGGTTCCTGAAGCAAATTCATAATATCTACTGTAGAAACAATTAAACGTAGTCCAGTTTTTTCCTTCCAGAGCTGTTCAGTTTGGATTAGCAAGAAACTAGTGAATTCAGGGGAATATTACCCCTCTTTTATTACTATTTGGAAAATTGCAAGAAGCAAAGAAATAACAGTATAACCAAAACTGGCCAATATTATCAACTAAAATGTAAACCCACAATATGCAACATCTAGTGTTTAAAATATTTTTTCTCATCATTATTAAAAATCATTTACTCCTAAACAGCACGCAGGATGATAGGAACAGTGAACAGTCTGACACAGGGTTCTATCAGAAGATGAGAAATACAGAAAATTTCCCAGGAAATCAATCATCTTTCTACGAATGTGATGGAATGTTTAATGTCATCTAAGAACTATTCCTACATCTTGACTGAAATACTGAGGGGAAAAAAAAAAGTGCTATGTTCATTTGAAAAGCTGGGTGAATAGTTAGCTTAAGATGAGCTGTAGATGTATTTTCACTGTAGATGTATTATTTCTGGTGTTTAAGTTTTCAAACTTTGTGCTAGCCCAATAACATCTACAGAGGGCAGAAACAATCAATGTCATGGATCTCCCAAAGAGATCTTTTGTTGTTTGTTCGTGTCCAAGTATTCAACTTCTATATGACATGCTTGGTTGAATTTTTTTTTCCCGATCCATGTGTTAATTCCCTTAAGCCAATAATAAACAGCACAAGGAAATTCTGCTGAGATGAATTTTAGATTCAGGAGATTTAGATGAGCATTTTGCGGTTATGGTATACAATTACATGGCAGAAAACCAATCTAAATACAAATCCTCTTCCCAACACATTGTTTGGCTCATAACAGCAATGAAATTATAACATTGATTATTGATATTGATTAGGAAAATCACCATTTGAACCAAAGCTCATCATTTATTTTGGGCACATGGATACATTTGAATATCATAAATTCTAGAGTAATGGACAAATCTGGTAGTTTCAGGGGGAGATTATAATAAATCAGTGGGTCTACATATGGGCAGAATAAGAGGATGGCATGAAGGAGAATCAGTAGGAAAGCAAATGAGCATCTGAAAGCTACAACTTGTGGTTCTTTGTTCCTCATTGTAAATTTTACAGAAGTTTAGGATCAGAGGATCCCTTTAGAAAGAAACTAAACAAAAATGATAAACATCATAATATAAATGGTGTAATGATACAATGCGTGTAGAATTTTTTAGTGAAAATAATAAATCATCTTTCTTCTCAACTTATAAAATTTTTGTTGAAACTTCAGTGTTGTTTTTTTCCTTATGGATACTATTGTACATCTAGATGCTCATTTAGGAATTCAAAGTATTTGCCAGTACTGGTCTCTATAATACTGATCTTTTTCTACCAGGGAGTATGATTAGCTATTTAAAATTCTCATAGTTACAGGGAGGGAAATGTAGTGGAGTACATGGATGAAGAGCTAAAAACGAGGAAGTGATACAGCTACAGCTTCTAGTAATTCCCTTGTAACACATACACGCAAAAAGAGGTGATACTGTGATAATCATAGTCATTCCATAATTATGGGGACTGAAGTTTCTTGCAAAAGGAGATTAAATAGATAAGAATTTCTACTATCTGCAAAGTTAATGAAGAGACAGGAGTCTCCTCCTCTCTCTCATTTTGACAGCCTCTTCTTACAAAATGGCTGCTAAGAAAGTGTGGTCTTTTATTCCCAGCAGTAGTGATCTTGTCAGGAGCATCAACTACTGAAACCCAGAGGAGAATTTCAATTCCTGAAAGAAACTGTGACCAGGAAAAAGAAGGTTTGGAGCTATAAGTTGGCCCCTTGGCTTTCACAGAGAAGTCAGAGACTGTCACCAACTCAACAGCAACATCTGGCAATGTTGGGGCACCAGAGACTTGCGATAGAGCTACATTGCTGTGGAGTTTTCTGTCAGCTCTGCACATTTGGAAAGACAAAGCAAAGGAGGCTGCCGAAGAAATACATTAAGACATGATCCAATTGTTTTCTTTCTTTCCTTCCTTTCCCCCTTCCTTTCTCCCTTTCCTTCTTTCTTCCTTCCTTTCCTTCTTTCTTTCTTCCTTTCCTTCTTTCCTTTTATCTTCCTTCTTTTCCTTCTTTCCTTTTATCTTCCTTCCTTTCCTTCTTTCTTCCTTTCNGCTGTCTTTCTCTGGTTCATTGTTGGCAGCTTTTCCCCTATCCTTCTAATAAATATAAAAAAATTGCCTTCGCTTCTGATTCATTATTGAGTTTCCTGTTCAGCATCTTTATAAACTGCAAACTGCAGTGCAAACAGCAATACACACTGGCCAAACAGCAGTGCCTCATATAATGACACAATCAATATTGTTAAGTGGTGGATGAATAACCTCTCTACGTTAATCCTGAAATAATTCACCAGAGACAAGACAGTGTTATTATAATCAAAAAAGAAAAAAGAAAAAGAAAAAAAAAAGGACAGAGAGAGACAAAGAAAGAAATTCAACCCAAGGTCAAGAAAGATTGGTCTTTTACTACATATTTTTTTGAATAAGTTTCCCCAAATACATTTCATCTACAGAAGGCCTATCCAAGACGGTCTCCTACAGGTCATAATCCCTTCAACATGTAGCTAGACTTTTGCTACAGCAGTGAGCAAACACCACTGAACGTACATTATCTTGAAGCTTTATATGTACAAATTCAGCTAGTATAGGCTTGAAATAAAGTAACATTATGCTCAGATTTTCATAAGAGAAAGAAGTACTCATGAAATATACAAAACATATTAACTGTGCTTTATTTTGAACCCATGACGAATTCAAACACATATTTTTCTAAACTACATAAATATGACTTTATGGACTTGCGCAATGTTTTCACAAGTCGGCTTTTGCTTTGATTTTCACTGAAATGTGAAATGTCACTCCCTTACAAGTGACTAATTTTCCTGATTATGCAGTTTTGCTTCCTATTGCAAATAATTTTCACTTTGCTAACTCTAGCGAGTGATTAAGGCTTGAGAGTTTTGTATTCAGTTCCCACTATTTTGCTCATATTCTTCAGTATAGCTGCTTCATTTTCACACAGTTTTTTTTTTCCTTTGTTATCCAAAATAACTCTGTGACAGTTTTTATGCACTCATTTTACTCATTCCAGCTGGAATTGTGGAAACAGCTAATCAATTACCAAACAACTAAAACCCTGCAATTTTCTACCTCATGGCAGACCAGAAATGATGAGAAACTATGATTTACTGTGTGTGCCATCAGAGCTCTGCAGTTACACAAAAAACGATAGACTGTACTTAGCCTTTGCATTGAAAAGTATGAATTCTCATAAAATCAGACTGGGGACAGAACATTATCCATCAACAAACAGTAGGAAAGTAAACAAGCAAAATAGAGAAGAAAAAAAGCACAACTTTTTTCCACTATAAATTCTTACAAGTTTTACACAGAAGAGAATATAATGAATCACTTTATGTTAAACAGAAACAACATATAACAAACAATATCTTTACTCCAGGACATTTTGACTTTGTACAGAGAAAGTCTCAGGAAATTATCCCCAATTACATGTTGGGTAACTGAAGAAGAAGCTTAAATGGCCTCCAAAGAACACTGTTAGGGGCAGAGGGAGAATAGCTTTGAAAACACAAGCACAGCTGTGCCACATTACTTTTCTTTGTGCAAAGAGAGTAACTTTTGTTAAAATCAGTGGGAGAGATATCAAAAATGACCAGCATCTGATATATTCTAGATATCTAAGATCATACAAGACCTCATGAGGTCAGCAGACACAGCATAGGATTTGCTTATCTTCTGGCTTTTGAAGCAGCAGCTGAAGGCCAAGCAGAGTACTTTAAAATGGTGTCCGAAAGACAGTGGACACCTGTGTCTGGACACCTGAATTTCCCTCCTTTTCTTCAAAGATATTTGGATAACTTTATTTTGGGAAAGGAACCAGAACTGTAGTCAGTGTCAAGTTAAGAAAATAAATTAAATGAAAACGTACATTCTTTTTATTTCTTTGCCAATTTGTAGGGTGACGGGTCACTTGTTCAACTGAATGGTGTATACAGAAGAAACATTTCACCACACTAAACATGATTCTGGGAGAGACTAGTGCAGTACTTTATTCCACTACTATATTCACAAGCTTATAAAACAGAAGGCACAACATTTCTTGCTGGAATTGAGATTTTGTGGGGGGGTGGTTCTCTTTTTGTTTGTTTGTTTGTTTGTTTGTTTGTGTGATTTTGTCTGTTTCCATTTCTGGGCTCCCCAGTACAAAAAAGATAGAGACCTCCCGTAAAGAGTACAGTGGAGGGCCACAAAGATGATAAAGAGCATGGAGCATCTCCCTTATGAGGAGAGGCTCAGTAATCTGGGTCTGTTCAGCCTGGAGAAAAAAAGGCTGAGAGGGGATCTTATTTATGTCTATAAATATCTAAAGTGAGGGAGGCAAATGGACATGGGGAATATCTTTTCAGTGGTGTTTGGGGACAGGAGGAGGAGAAATGGACTAAAAATGGACCATAGGAAGTTCCGCACCAATATGCGGAAGAAGTTCTTCACGGTGCGGGCGACTGAGCACTGAAACAGGCTGCCCAGGGAGCTTGTGGAGTCTCTTTCCCTGGAGATATTCAAGACTTGTCAGGACACCTACCTGTGTGGCCTACTATATGGAACCTTGGCAGAGTGGTTGGACTTGATGATTTCTCGAGGTCCCTTCCAACCCCTGCAGTTCTGTGATGCTGTGATTCTATGATTTACTTAGATTCTTGGAAGATGTTTATTACTTTTTTCTGAAGTGGAATAAAATAGACTTAGAGTCAGTTTGTGCAAGTCCTATGATGTATTTCAGTAGATAGGATTCATTCTCCTTTCCTTTTCCCTTGGTCTGGCAGTGGAAAGCAAGAGTGCATCTTATCTAAGACATGATCTCACCCTATATTATTTTATCTAAGACGATATCACCAGCAAAAATCTGCCCACAACAGCAGCAGGCACAGAAGCTGCAGTGACAGCAAGAAAATGTGTGGCAGATCTCCATCATGTATCAGACAGTGTGGTGCACCAGAAAATATAACAGATTAACTCATTTACTTTACATCTCTTTAACTTTTCAGTAGGGCTTAATGATCGATGTTAACATCTTTATGAGTCTGAATTTGCTTCCTGCTCATATAGAAGTAACCAGATGTTCTAGCAAAACACATATAAATAAGCTGGGAGGTCAGCCTGAACTTTTATTAGTGGACAGAAAGCCAGACCATACTTTTTCTGGATGATAAAATATTACTGGTTTCCACAGGGGATCTTTTATACTACCATAAATCCTCCATCTGGCATTTAATTCACTTCACTGTTCAAATATTTGTTATGTGCTGATGCATTGGAAGTTTCTTTGCTTTTTTAATATCTATTCATTTGTGAACTTATTTTCCAGATTCCCCAGTGGAAAGAGACCCCCAGTGGCGTAGAGTTCAGCAGCTTCTTAAAAAAAATACACATTTCCTTTTTTTGTTTATTAGAAATTACAGTGAGAATTTTTGCAACAGTGGATTTCTGGAAGAAAACATGATTTCTACAGGCTCATCTAGGAACAGGTAGCTAATGCTGAGTGCAAATCCCAATTTTTACAATGTTGATATATCCTTTCTTTTTTCTTACTCTGTGAGGGAGATCAGATTCAAATATAGGATGTATTCCTCCATTTAGAAAGTTTTTCCTAGAGAAGATGCTATTGTAAAGGTTCATACACTTGGTTTAGTCTTCAGAGCCTTAGCCCGAATCCTGCTACAGTTTTCTTGCCTGATCTTAATCAAGTCATTAAGGATAAGTATTCCAGAACATCTTAGGGTGAGATTTCTTTCATGCTTCGCTAAAAGGAAACATTTTGTTTCAGAGTAACCTATGGTTGCCATGATACTTCAGAGAAAGCATGACTCAGGAAAAGATAGAAGTGTACAAGGATGTCGGACATCTAGCTGCTTTTCTCCATGCTCAGAAAATATAGCTCCAGGTTGTCCAAGGTGGCAGGAACGTGTCTATCTGGTAAAGTGGATATTCTATTATAAATTCAAAAGATATTTATCTCAATACATACATAAATGCCTCTGGAGGATTCTGTCTGAATTAGGACACTGGAGTCCTTAAGTCTTCTTCATTCATCTGATAGAAAAAGTAGGCTCTTGGACAGCTTTATCAGATAGGTTTAATGTAAGTGTGAGAACACCAGTTTTCTCAGATTGAAGTATGTAACATATCATCACATCTCCAGTTTCACTATTCTGAGACATCAAGATCAAACCAGGTCAAGAAATAGTCTGTGACATTGCCATCACTACCAACTTCGGCTAATTTCTCTTCAGGAGAAATGAAGTCCTATAGTCATCCTCACTGTTCTGAGCTTTTTACTTTTCCCTGATTTCTCCTCTCTTAATTTTCTTCTTTTGCTTTCAAAACAGCATCCATGAGACATGTTCTGTCATAATTCGATGAGCCTTACAGAAATGTAGCTTAAACCATGACCTATAAACCCTAAACTGATACAGATATTTCAGATCTTTCTGCCTTTTGAAAAGTTCGTATGTGGGGCACATACTTCTCCAGGTGAAGTCTTGAGAATTTATACCCCTGTGGTCAACTCTCAGGTTTCTTCAGAGCTCATGTCAGCTGGTTCTAACATGTAGGACCTCAGTCACCCAAGTCCACCACAAGAAATTCTACTGAGAATCGGGGCACCCTGATCTCTTAGCCACTTCTTCAGTGAGACTGAAAGGATCGTGCTTCAGACCTTTGTGAAGAGCAGCAAAGACAAAATTTAGAGAGGTGGGTGTCTGTGGGCTTGGCTGTTTGGGTGGTTATTGTTTTCATTTCCTATTTTAAAAGTGTAACTCTCCTGAATATGTGCAGCATCTGTTTATTAGGATCCAACAGGTCCTAGCTGGCAAAAAATGACAATTATATTAAATCAGAGCCACCCAACTGGAGCACTCTATCTCAGTCAGGTTCCCCTCTACCAAAAGTCCAATCTTCTGAAGAGAGGGAGATCCCCTACTGCCCAACACTCACAACATCTGTTGTCATCACAGTCCTCTGTGCAGGAAATAGATGGACTCCCAGATCACTTCATAACTCTTGTTCCCTTTATCTAGCAGTGATATAAAGTAGCCTATGCACTAAACACAACCCAAGCAAACTGAAAAATATAAATACAGTGCTATACACACTTTTTCCTTGAGGAAAACAGTAGAAATGCACAGTCATGGCAAGTTATTTCAAGTGAATAAACTCTGAGAAAGCTCTACAATGTAGAACAAAGGTAATACAACATTCTATATGAAGGGGGAAAAAAAAAGTAGTAGAAGAAACTCAATGTTAGATGAAGTGAGAAGGAAGTCTGTAAATGCTGATTTGCACAATCAGGTAAGATTATTGCACTCCAAATATCTATGTGATATTTCTATAAGTTTGCAATTAGACGCCTTACAGATTAAACAAAAAAAAAAAAAAAAAAAAAAAGGAAGAAGAAGAAGAGGAAGAAGAGGAAGAAGAAGAAGGAAGTGGCTCTCTTTCTTATTGCTATTGAAACTTAACAGTGGTCACACAAACAGTTTGGATGAGAGACTGCTGCTCAGCTATGCGACCACTTATTTCTTTGTGCTGAGAAATTAAAATGACAAGCTCATTACTAGTGACAGCCAGGAATATCCTTCTCCTGTGAAAGCCAACTTGAAATAGAGATATCTGATGTTACTTTGATAACCAATAAACTCCACTGTCTCTATTCGAAACAGGATTACTAATTCTTTGGTAATACAAAGTGCAGGAAGAAAATACAGAAATAATTCCTTTAGCAGTGGTCATTCATGTTTAAGAAAGAACTGCAGAATGTGAAAAATGCTACCGATTTGTGCACACAGAGGTAGCATTTCCTAGTATTAAAATCTTTAACACCTTTTCTTTTGTTATATCTTCACCTAAATAATAAGCTTAAGGTTTTAAATGGCAGCAAAAATTTAGGTAGACAAACCACTTTTCTAACGGTGCAGTATGCTAAATCTTAAGAAATGTGAATAATCAACAGAGAAGGTTTTGGAGTTCTTCCAAATTTGAAGAGCTTTAGTCCACGTGTCTGATAGCAACAATACTCTGGGTTATTTCCTAAAAGGAAATTCCCAGCAGTCTTTTAACTTGAAAAGATAAACAACAGCCCTGAATACAACTCCCAGTAGCACCTCTGTCTGCAAGAATGTGGTGTAGCCATCATACTACTTAAGTGCTAGCAAGAAAAAGACTTCTTCACAACTAATGCCTCCATGATGACTGGGGCCAGCTTCGTTCTAGGTGTGGTGTATAAGGGCCTGGAAAAGTATCAGAGATATCATCTTGTCTTCCTCATATTTACTTCTAAATTGAAATGGCCTCCATTAACATATCATTTCATTACAGAATGAAATAGAAAAAGAACACTGGAGATAGAAACGGCATATGATAAAACATAGGAACATTTTTACAAATACACCCACTCCCATGCCACCCCTTCAGTTTATACCGGAAGTCAATGAAACTAGTCAGTGAGAAGTACATTACAAGAGGTAGAACAGATGGAGTGCTCTAGACAGATAATCTGGCACAATGCTCATTGTGGGATTGCTCCCTTAAATTCATTTGCTGACATTCTGTCCAGTCTTCTATGAGTCAATGAAAAAACATAAGGGAGAGAGAAAAAAAAGGCAGAAAAAGGAAGAAAAAATCAATAGCAGCAAAAGCGTGATTCAAAGTCATCAGTAATTCTGTAGCAAACAGGAAAAATTCTGCATTTCATTGTCAGTTCAGCCAAAATAAGTCCTTTAGTGAATATTGAGTTTATTTTAAGCATTATGTTCATAATTTAACATTTACTGAAGATGGAGCTACTCAGATTTGTAGCACAAGTATCTTCCATCATTGCTGATTTCCCAAATATTTTCTCCCCAAATCCCAGCAATTTCAGGATATAATTGAAACACAAAATGCTAAAAATGGGGAGGAGCAGGGTGTTGACATCTCAGCTTGTAAACGTTCTTTATAAAGTCAATGAACACAATAAGGCAATTCAATTGAGTACATGGGTCTTCTTTAGAAAATTGTCAACGTACTCCAATGCATTTTCAGTGCCATGAAGGATTTCAGGAAACAAAACATATATGGAGTAGCTGTTTCAATCCCTTTTCAAGTTCTAAACTACCCTGGAAATACGGCCTCATTAGCTGCTGCTTTAAGTTGTGAGAGTCACTCTGCACTAGATTTCATTAAGTATCAGTACATTTAAAATATATTATTTTTATTTTTATTTTTAATTATTCTTAACCTTTTCTTTGCTTTAATCATAACTTTATTAACAGTGAAAATTGTCATGTATGTCAGTAGGGCATGGGAGTAGAGAAACTTCTTAAGCTTGTCGTAATAAACAAAAATCTATTTTGTTTATTTAAGTTCCATTTCCTTCATTCACTTTTTGGAAAAGACTGGGAACAACTTTAAGCCACAGAAGTGGTTGCAGCATTCCTTATGTCATCTGCTAAGTTCCAGGCCAACAGCATCTGAAGACTGTGGAGTACATAGTGCCCCACTTCTTCCAAGACACCTTAATCTATTGACAATATTTCGTCATCTTCAGTAGCCTCTGATGAATTTCTAGGTTGAGCAAACATTGGCAGCTCCAAACTAGAACATTCAGCAAAAATCAGACACAGTAGCAAGCCAGGGATGAACACAACTGCTGCCTGCTCACGCTATTAGGCAGACAGGGATAGCATACCAGAGAGCTGATCTGCCACACAATTTAATTTTAAGCCCTTTGATTGTGATTTTGCTTCTTCAAAGGCAAGGATGTGTGCAATCATCATCAGATGGCACCAATATTAAGGTCAGATGCAATCTGCTGCTGTCAGGGTAGGAGTTTGCTTACTCACAGTTCACTTACTTTCACAACCTGTTTGCATCAATTACTAGGAAAAATATAGCTCTCTTACAGCTAAGTTCCCGCATTAGCTTTTAAGTTGCAACACAGCTCCACCCCATCAATTATAATTAGCCATCTTTTTTCTTGTAGTGTTTTGTACAACTGGAACTTGTCAGAATGCTGATTTATAGTGTGAATTGCAAAGCTAATTTCACCTGGGCAGACTTCTAAGCTATTGGCATTAGATGACAATTATTATTTTTTTTCCACCACTGTAACTGAAATCAAGTGTTTTGTGAAGTTTTGCTCTACTGCACATTATGTTCTCTTGGTAACAATGAAATCTCTTTGGGAGTTTGAGCTGTGAGTTGCTTTCTTTTCCCACAGATCTGTATCTGTTTATGTCAAACTGAAAGTACAGAGGCAGGGATCCTAGTCAGGATTATCTAGAAAAAACTTCATTTGATATAGATTCATATTGATTCAGTATAGACTCTCCAGCTTTTTGGAATTTATTTTTACTAAGCTAAAATCATACTTACTACTGTACAATTTGTAATCTTCAGCAATCCACTGGTTTAATTATTGTTTATTTAATGGACTAGTACAGCATATCCCTCACCATGAATAGGTAATATTGTGTCACTGTGATCCTCTGTGAAGAGGAAAGGAGAGGAGGGGAGAGGAGGGGAGAGGACCTACTGCCTCAGCTAGTCTTCTCTTTTCCAGCTTCACTCCTAAACAGTAAAATGTGTATTTGGACATCAAATTTTGCATTCAATTAATTGTTACATTAGTTGCTACAAGCAAAATCTGTCTGTTGCTAACTATGAAGTAACTAGATTTACAAGGGTTTGAAACCTTAGTCCAGTTTATTGTCATTAGTTATCTCAACAGGTATAGATATATCAATAAGTACATCAATAGGTAGATAGCTATAGATAGCTCTAACTATAATCTATTTTCTGTCTAGTGTCCGAACCATTCACTGGTGAACAAGCTGTAGTCTAAAAGTTGTGCACACATCCAACTAAGAAATAACACATTTTAGCTTAAGTTTTGGCTTCCATTGTACAGGTATCTCAGACCTGCCTAATTTAGTGCATCTGGAGAGGACATGCAGTTGCTTACATTCAGATAAATGATTAAAGACAACAAAAAAATGTTGAGAGGCAAATAAGAAAAGCCCTTCCTGAGAGATTTCTGAGTAGTTAGAGAAGTGGTATTAGTTACATATTTATTTATTTATTTATTATATTTCTTTTTTTTTTACCTAAGTGAAATGCACAAAGTTGCAAACCAAACCAGAAAACCTCTAACCTAACTTGAACAAAGGTGAGATGTGTATAATTTTAAATGGCTGCATTTTTGTTTAAGGATAAAAGAATTAAAAATTATTTTAATTTTTTCTCCAGAACATAATATTTACTGAAAATAATGCTCATATATGTAATGTTTTCCTTTACAATACCTGTAATACTACAGTAAAGAAGAAAATTATCAAGAATTTTCCAAACAATTCTATGTAAAAGTGATTTGGGCCTGAAATTCAGATGGATGGAGAAAAAAACGAGTTTACTAGCTCTGCTTAACTTTGCAATTTACTTAGATATCTTTGTTTGGAGGCTAGTCTCTGTAGCCTTTATATTCAATTAAAAAAAAAAATCGCAACGTAATTCAGACACCTTAAAATGTACTTCTGCTGCCATCATTTATATATGAAGTCTATGGTTACTAGATACCTAACATAGATATAGACGTGTCTAGAATTAAATGTTGTAAATATTCATCGTAATTTCTTAAATATCATTATCATCTCTCATGTATCATTTGATTTTTCTATGATTTTAAATGTTATGTAGTGACCTAAGATACACCAGACATTGTACTAAATATGATTTCATGTGAATTGATAAGGCCAAAGGCCAAATGTAAGCAACTTCGATCAGTGGAAAACACAAGAGTTGCTGTGATTTACAAGACTTGGAAATGGAAAAGGCCAGAGAGAATGTAATTTGTACTTAAGTAATAGATCAAAATGGTACTATGAACATGGCTGTAATAGCTAATGAGGATAAAGGATTCAGGGAAATGTTCACATCATCAGTAGGTTTTAATATATTTCATCCAACTCTCTTTCTCATCTCCTGTAAAACTCATTTGCTAAAGGCTTTAAGTGTGAAATTGCTTGTTTTCTAAATAATAGGGATACAAGATCAAACTATATCATAAGATGCAGTGTTGAAGCAAGAAATAATGTACTTCAAAATGGAAAACAACAGAAAAAATAATTAATTACAGTTTTTCAATCTTCAGAGAACATTTAAATACACAGATTAATTCAAAGTTTATGTAGTACAGAAATATACTTAGATAATAAAAAACAAGATCAGGCTTTAGTGTTTTTGAAAATATCATACATAGTCTTTCTGAGATTTCGTACACAATAGCTCACAGTTTTAATGTTGTTCTGAATTACATGTTCCTGAGATCTCAAAATTTCTCACAAATACGGAGAACAGACCTTCTTACTGCCTTACTTACAGAGCACCCCCCCTTGAAATTGTGCCTCTGATCCTCACCAAGCCTTTGTTCAGCCTTTAATGAGACAACCTAACAAACACAGCTTGGGATGGCCTGGTACCTTACAGTCATCTTTACCCAGAGAACATTTGTCATTACAACAGCATGACCACCTTGTAGGCATTCATTATTTTAATAAGATTTTCAACGATTAACTTTTATAATGAGAAATCCTGCCAGGCCAAGAGGTGTTCTCACCACTTTCCAAGTTCCTTGTAGAAAAAGTGCTATTAAATACAGGCTTTGCTGTTCTTCAGGAAACAATGACATTCTCCTGCAGGCATTCTTACACCACACTTTGAATGCTTCAACCTACTGCACTGAATGTGGTGCCGGAACTACAATGAGATCTGCTATCAGATCCTTCCCTCTACCTCTTATTTCCAGAACAACAGGGAGACAGAAACACAAGCAGATGGAAGAAGAAAAACTGAAGTATTTTCTGTGTTTCAGAAACTATTTTATTTCCTATATAACTTTAATTTTGATGTGACACTCTGTTATGGTTTGACTTAGCAGATAGCTAAGTTCCACACAGTTATTCACTCACCCTTCTCCCTCCCCAAATGGGACGGGGGAGAGAAGTAGAGAGATATGCAGTAAAACTCATGGGTTGAGATAAATGCTATTTACTAAAATAGTAAAGAGAACAAAAGAAATAACAGTACATATATATTTATATATATATATAAAAGAGGATATATATCTTTTTATATATCTTTTTCTCTGCGTATCCTCTTTGTGGATATACATATATCCACAAAGAGGATACGCAGAGCAAGGGCTCACAGCCACTGGTGACCCTTCCTCCCGGCTAGCCGCTTCCACAACGAAGAGAACCCGGAAACCCAACGAACCAATCCACATGATGTTATATGGTATGGAATAGCTCTTTGGTCAATTTGGGTCAGCTGCCCTGGTCCTGTCCCCTCCCAGTTCCCAGCTCCTTATGTCCCCCTTAACTATCTCACTGGCAGAGGAATGCGGAAGTGAGTTATGTCCTCGGCTCCGTTCAACACTGCCAGGATGTTATCAGTATCTCTGAGGTACAAGATAAATTAATACTAGACACTAAGAGAAGCATAACTTCTGTTAGAAACTAAGACACACTCTAAATGAGCAATCTTGGGGATAGAAAGCTTAGAGATGAACCCTTGCTGCTGCACAACAAAGCAAACGCATTTGTTACCAATTTCTAGTAAAAGAAGTCCAGCCTACTGTATTTACAAGCACATGACCCAAACAGACAAAGTGTACCCTTTGGTAGAAGCCTATTAGCTTCCCTGAAGACCATTTCTGTCAATAAAACCAAGACCATTTGCTAGAAACTTATTTAATCCCCACTGCTGAATATGATGTGGTTTTAGATATGATGCATGTCTACTAACAACTAAAAACATCGGCGATGAATGTATGACTGTAAGTTACTGGGGGGTTAGATTATTTTTCCTGCCAATATAAGCTAGCAGAGAAGAGAGACATTTCTAGTAAAGCTGTCAATCAGACTTGATCCTGATAATGATGCTTTGTCTTGTTTGACTTGGCCTCAGAATAAACCACTCATTTAACAATGAACAATGCTCGATCTGTGACAGCAGCTCAGTAGTTAGATATTGTTCTTTGATTTCGAGAGCTATATGTAGGACTCTGAACTTGTAAATTCCTTCCTCATTTTGAACATTCTTTCTCTTCCTAGACTTCATAGTGTGCAGCAGGATCTAACACATAGTTTAAAATAGAAGTAAAAAAGAAAGAAAACATCCAAGACCTGGACACAAATTTATACTGGGATTTTAAAAATATCAGATCTAGGCTTCCTGAAGTGATGCCATCATAAAACAACAAAATATAATGATGTAACAGAGACCCAATTGCAGTAGAAATATCTGTCTTAATTATGTAAACACAAGCCTATTTTCAAGCAACAAGTTCTCTTTAATAAATGTCAGAGCTAGGTAATTTGTATCACTTAAAGAGTTGTATTTCATGCGTACAAATTGAACTTAAAAGTATACATTCTTTATGTAGCAGTCATGAACAGATAGCTATAATGTTACACTTTCCTGCAATGGAGCATGATGAAAAGCGCAAGCATTCTCCAGGGAATTTCATTAAACTGTTCCATAGTGCCAGAAATTATAGCTTTGCTTTGTAAGTATATGCACTGGGTTATTTTTCCTTCTACTGCACGTTACAATTCCAATTGAAAGAGTTACTTTAGCTATGGCAAATGTGTTAAACTAATGTATCAGCAGTCTGTGTGGTATGTACAATTTAGTTTCAAGTTAAAACACACTCCTGATTCAAAAAATCCTCATACCGCCTTATGACTTTGAGGAAAATTCTGCATTCTGACGCAGTTTCTGATCTCTAACCCTCCAAACATGCAGCTTTTGCTGTTAGTACCAATAGAGTCAGAAACGTGCCCACAAAAATCCATCATGACAGGTAGACCACTTCTGTAGACATAGTCTCTCCATAAACAAATGCAATATCTTTTTCATTCTGCTCATACTCAGACAGCTTGGCAGACTTTCGTCTGATGCAAATTAGCTTTTTGGCATAGCTTTTGTGCTGCTCCCAAGAATCACTGCACAGAATCCTGACTCAAGGGGGAGGACAGTTGAACTGGCCTGAGCTACTTCTGACACCACTGATGTTCCATTGTTGATCTGAGATTTTGCAACAGATGGGATAGCAACACCTCCCTGTATGCCCCGTTGTCTGAAACAGCTGCATCAGCTTGCACAGAACAAGCTAATATATTCATGAAAGCCAGTGTGGTACTTACAGTTTGTAGTTAAGATCCTGGTAATTCTAGGCTAAAGCTGTATTTGGATGATCATAACATTTTGATGGTATTAAATTCTCTGAAAGTCTTCACTGTTCCCCTCCATGCTGCTTCTGGGGCTGCCACAGGCAGGTGTACCATCACCTGACAAGGACTGTGACACTAAATGGTTTTCTGAGCTCAGAGACCAACTCCAGGCTACAACCCAAAGTTGTGTTCTCGAACTCAGACTCCTCTTTTTTAGTTCAGCCTCATACACTTAAATAGTTTTCCATATTAGTTAACTGAATTTTGGTGGTAATCACAGTTTATGGGACAGCTGATTCTCATTTTAGGTTATTCTATGGACTGGTAAATTCCTTAAGCATGAATGGCTTAACAACCTGAGGGCCACAGTATGCTCTAGATCGTGGCTGTCCAACCATCTGGCTTGCCTGGGCCACACTGAGTGATGAGGACTTATCTTGGACTGATGTTTCAATTGTTGCTGAGTGATGGGTGAACATCTGGGGCTGAGCTGGGCTGCTCGGTGAGGAAGAGCCACCATCACGATAGCACAGTAGCAGGGAGTGGAGCTAATTGCTAGCTGACTTGAGCCACGTGCAGTCTGTGGGCTGTGGGATGGACATGCCTGTTTTAGACCATGGCTTCTACTACACTGTCTTCTTGAAGGAATTTTTTTTTTCTAGTTGCTATATGTAGTCTTATTCTTCTCTATTATAGTAAGGATTAAGTTTGTTAAGAACTCTAGCAACCTCTTTCACATCAGAGGAACTCACACACCTTCAGCTCTCTAGTAGATCACTTCTATCACCTTCTTGTTTCAGGACTGATCCTGTCTATATATTTATTCTGAACTTCTATCCATGTTCAGGTTGTACTATTAGTGTGAGGTCCAAGAGTATATCCTTGAAGTCATTCTGGTCACCCATATACCTTAAGCTTCTCCAGTGAATTATGTTTATATCTTTGTTCCTGGTTGCCCTCTACTCACCACAGAAAATCTGTTATACTCCTACTTTGTTTTTCCACCTTTCCCTATTTAAGGTATTTTATCATCTAAATTATTCCAGAAGCTAGTAAAATTTTTGTTATGAAAAGAACAGAAATCCCATCCCTAGTCTGTTCTCTCACTTTTCCCTTCTTTCTGTTCATATTTTCTACTATTGAATAACACCAGTGTTTTTTATATTCCTGAGAAAAGACAATTCTTGTTTCAGCTGTTTCTGTACTGCTTGAGCACATTTGTCGTGTTCCAGATTACACTACTCTTAGATATGACTACCTGGGAAAAAGCAAGTGAATTATATTTTGGCTTAGGTTAAGGACTTATCACCAAGTTAGCAGAGAGATAAGTCCTGGTAAATGGACATTTGAAGTGCCCAGGGACCCTCAAACAAATCCACATAGCTAGGTTTAACCTTTACAAGGTACCAGACACACAAAGGAAAATGTGAGGGATAGGAAAGAAGTAAGAAAGGTGAATCATAGAGCAAAACAACTTTTTTCTCATCTTTGATAACACAGAGCAATTGAGTCTGTGTTGATTAATGTAGGTTACGCATCAGAAGTGAAAAGCAGATATAATTCCTCTTGAGTGCAAAAATAAAATCAAGTGCTAAATAATGGAAAAAGTACACAGGCACAGTTTATGATCCCAAAGCCCATGAACACAGTATCTGGAATATGAAAGGAGAAGAGAGGCACAAATAGACTGTCATTTTGTAAGTGACTCCTTTTCTACTGGAAAAAAAGTGTGAAAGAGAATATGTTAAGGACCTGATAAATCTTTAAGACCTGAGATTCTTGGGTCAAAGCTCTGAAGATGAATTTAAAGAATAATCATCATTATAACATGAAGTATTTAAATGTGACTAGACTGATTCAAAGTAACAACAGGAAGATAGCCTAACAAGTAGTACAAATGGTGCTGAGTTGTGAATATGAAGAGGAAATTGAATGAGAGAGAGTGAGATGGTTTTGGTTAACAAACCCTTGCTGTCGGTTTGTGGTCCCTCAACCATAGAGATTCATTTCTCAAACACTTGGACCTAAAATAAGCAGTCACCACATGAGTATTGAAACTGCCATTATCATCAGTGGAGATTAATATGTTAAATTAAACACAGAAAACTAGTCAACTAGTCAAATGTAGGTGTCTACTTTAATTTTCTGTGTAAAGCAGTTATCTACCCATAGATTTCAGACAAGGCACATTGTTTTAAGAGAAGAAGTACTTAAGCTGTTTTAAAACTAAGATATTTTAGCTGGTCAGATTTGCTGGGTGAGTTACATAAACTACACCTACATCTGCTGGCAAAGGAGTTGAGTCACCTCCATTCCTGGGTTACAAAGGTTTAGCACTGAAAGCAGCAGGTTCAATGCTCCCTGACAAACAGCAAGAGAAGTTATTCGTGCCATGAAATGGGACAAAAATGAAAAAAGTTTTGAACTTGCAACACCTAAAAGATTACCTGTGATTTTACAGAATATTGGCTAATATTTGTTTCATTTCATATCTTCCAAGGTATTTTGTTTCATTTTCCAGCTGCTCAGACACGTTGGTGATGCCTGCTTTGGCCAGCATCTGACAAAACAACCACCAACTATAGCAATTATTTTAGGCAAGCATTTAAATATTTCCCCTATAACTTGAGGAAATGCATACTGTCACTATGACATTTCTAAAAGCAAGAATTTTAAATGGAGTCTCACAGCAGTGCTCCAGGATGTTTTCTTTAGAGGAAACAAAATACAAAATAAAATATAGCTGTTATAAACTGTTAATTATAGTTTATAGCAGTAATAATCCCAGAGAATTTGATCATTACTGCAGCTAATGATCAGTTTAGTAGGGTTTAACTGCTTTCAGTTCCACCTTGGGATACCCAATTAACAAACCAGCCGTTAAATACTAGAAATAACTAATTATATGAGGATTAAAAGCTTAAATATAAATAAAAGTGAGATTGAGACTCTTAAAATTAATGCACTAATGTATCCCTTTCTCACCATGAGTTAGAGTACATTCTGTTCTTATGACTACCACACTTTCTATAGGGGATTCTTTTTCCTCTAAACGAGATACTTTTTATGTATTCTTTCCAGATGTTTAACTCACATGCATATTGGTCATTGTTTCAAAAGCTCAAATCTTTCCTTTTAATAGAGTATGTTCAACTGAGCTAAAATTGGTAACTTTTCACTTGTCAGTACATATTTATGGGGTGAGGGGAGCTTTAAAGCTTTGATTCTCTTCAGTTTCAATGTCCTGGTTACATCAAAGCCAAACTGCCTTCAGTTAGCATGAGAAATGTTGTTGTACGTGTAAGCTATCAAATATACTTACACAACAGAATCAAGATGGCTAGCTCTGTTCATGAAAAACCAATAAATGTAATTATAGCAGAGATTGGCTTGAGTCTTTTATTTACTACAGAATAAGGTGTTTCATAAGCAGAAAGAAAATGACAACAATAGGAAAGACAAAGATGGAACAGGCACCATTTGTCTTAACAGAGAAAACCTGAATACATAGATACAGCCCAGCTAGGATAAACATCCATGGAAATACCGGTTAAATGTAATTTAAGTAAGGCAAAAAATATATGCAGCTTCCACAAGTTTACTTTCAGGCTGTGTGTATTTATCAAAGGCTATTTGCTTCACAAACGAAGCACAAATAAACTACATGGTGTTATTATCAGAGACCCCTCAGCCAAAGCAAAAGCAAAGTTAACTTTGACAAATCAAGAAATCGTAGCATTTGTTTTCAATCTAACTACAAAACACCACAGTAAACTACAAAACCCGGTTATTTAAATATGATGGCTGAATAACCCCAAGACTACTTAATACTTCAGGAATTATTACAAGCGCCAAGATGCTTCAGGGAGACAGCTTGCATTTCAAGGGAAGACTGCTTCTGTGCAATCTTTTTTTCTTTCTTTCTCTGAATTATTCTGAAGTATTTCAGTGGGGGTCCCTTGGAGTATCTTTGTCAAAGTTTCTCTTCACTGCCTTTTTGATCTAGTATTTATTTAAGAAACATAAGGACACTGTCTGTTTATAGAAACTATAGTTGCTCCATGAAGTCAGTGGATACAGGACCTTTAATCTAGTCATTAACCTAAGTCCTATGAGTAACACTGTTGAAAAGATGCATTCATTTTTTTAATATTTTTCTTTGTGGGACTTTTCATAGCAAATATGTTACTCACTACATTTAATGATGAAGATGAATTAAAACAAACTTTTATCTTTATGAAATATGAATTAATATTTTCAGAGACAGGTCACGTTTCAAATTTGTGAATTAGAAGGCACGTACGCACCCACAAGTCTTTGCTCTTTCAGAGAGGCTGTCTCTTAAATCTCACTGGTTGGGTTTCACATGAATAAATGTAGACACAAAGCTTGGATGAATCATACTGCAGAAAAGATCATTTTTTCCTCTTTGACTAAAATGAATAATACAAATGTACACATTTCAGTGGTACAGCATTTATTTCTAGAATAAATTCTACTACCAAGACTTGGTCAAGTCAAGTTGGTTTATTTTGTTTGCATAAAATATATATATATATATACTAACTGAAAGTTAATTCAGATTTGTTAGTGGAGAAATGGGAAGGAAGACATTAACACCAAACGAAGGTTATCTTTTTCTTTTTGACACTACACTATAATGTTTTGTTTCATGTGTGTTTACAGAAGCTCCAGATATCTTCAGGCACTGAAAAAGCATCAGAAAGAGATTTTTGTGGAATGACTCCATGCTTACATTGCAATCAGCTGGTAGGTACAGCCAACACAGGCGATGGTGACACTTGTTGAAAAGTGACAGTCACAAAATCACACTTCCCTCCACTGAGCTTGATGACTCTCATATGTGCAAAACTTTATTTTTTCAACATTTACAGTTATAACTGTAGTGAATCTGAATGTGTGTGAGTGTTTATATTTTAAACAATCTTCAAGAGAACAGATACCACTCTTCTTGTCTCCTGCTTGAATGGTTTCAGCTGAGGGCTCAGAAAAAAAGATGCTTTCCTACACTAATGGCGGATTTGTAGCTGCATATCTTTCAATTCATCAAGGTTCAAAATGGGTCTTTCTTCTTAGGCTTCTAATGGAGTGCACAACATTTGTTACTTTCTGAGAGATGTGCGGTATCACAGTAATTCAGCACCATTAGCACTCATTGCTTGGGGGAAAAGAGAGCTCTTCTACATTCATTGATCTCTGTCTGATATGCTTAATGAAAAAATACATTAAATATGATAACACTGCCTTAAGAAACAGAGGTAATTATTCAGCTTCTGTGTATTGAGAATAACTTCCTTTTTCAGCACGCATCAGAAAAGAAAAGGAGCCTGCTATAAGCACACTTTATTCTTTTCTTCCTCCCACATCCCTCTCTCCCCCCAATAAAAATGTCTTAGCCACATTCTTCTAGTACTGCAACCAGGCCTTGTAAACCCATGATTTATGAAACAAGGGAAATGTGAGCTGTAACTAATTGGTGTAGCACTCTGGGCCACTCTAGCTGCTCTGCACACACAATGAGGTTGATTCTCTTACCATCATGCTAAAAGGAATCAGCAGACTTTAACCCTTCGCTCCCTTTGTACACCATACTTCCTCAAAAAAATAATACTTCTCTGTACAGGAGTTTTGTGTATGCCCTGAGTGTCTAAAAAGTTCTTAACATGTGCTTTCAGACATTAGTCTTAAGTGACTTCATGATGGGGAAATAACATGTTATATACAGTAACACTGGTGTGAACAGAAGAAGCAAGTTGTTCAGGATCATCCAAAAGGTAAATGACTAGAACAGCAATGAAATCTAAATTTCTCCCAATCACCCCATGGGTTGGATTTGTCTCCATTCTTTATTTATTTGATCAATTTGGAGTTTGGGCACGCTACATTTTACCAAGGCCACATGGAACCGATAAGCAACACAGGTGATAAGTAAACATGGGCAGATAGTTGCCAAGTGCGTCTATAAAACACCAGGAAGGACCCATAGCTAAGGTCACTAAATTCTTGACTTCCTGCAGTGATGAGTTGAGACTTGCTTTGCACAGTTGAAAGCATCATCTTTAGCAACTGCTTCAGAGTAGGTTCCCTTCCCTTGGGAATTTGGTTTTTCAATAGCTGGAGAGAAGGCAAGACTATGAGACTGTTGTGAGCTGAGTAAGGACCTCAAAAGAAGGTATTTGCTTCAGAATGGATAGCTACAGATATGACCTTAACCAATCTTACTTACGTTTTCAAATGTTATTTCCTGCCTAGACTGCAAATAATACAGATCAACAGATAAATATATCCAGTATATATCCCTCTCTGTCTTTCCTTTAGAAATACCTTCAGTGCTTATGTTCAGTTATAGACAAGAAAATTCAGTGAATCATCATACTAACTTTGCCTGGTCATAAGGGTCATCAACATGTCTCATTCGTAATGGATTAATATGGGGACCCAGGAATTATTTAATCAGTCCCTAGGTTAAGAGTGGCAATAGTCCACTTCATTTCTAGAAAAGCACAGAGCAAAAAACATACACTTGTCAGTAGGATGCATGAGCACCCAGACAGTACAGAGAAACTAGAGAACTAAACACAGGTAACTAAACAGACAGAAGCCCATAAGCCTTGCTGGTAACGTGTGAGGATGATGAAGAGAACAACGAAATCAAGTAGGTCGTGGGATGGAAATGAAATGGGAAGGAGAGAGACAGACATGCAAAAGGTGAGGATAAGAGATTGAACTAACAATGAAAAAATAGTTAGGGCAGAGGGAGAGAGAGAGAAGTCATTGCACTTGAGAAGAGAAACATAAGAAAGAAGTCTTGAAGTTTCGAACTAAGAATTTGATTTGAACCTCTATTTTTCTTTAGTAGTCAGATTTTGAAATATAAATCAGATATCTGCTGAGTAGACATGCCGTTTGGTTCAGAATTACAGACAAGAAGGAAAGAGCCAGATCTGTAAGATCCAGCTTAAAATATGGAAATTCCTTCTCCTCCAGGGGTCTCCTTTTTGAAAATTCCACTGAGCTGGACAATTATAGACACAGCATTTTGTGGATATTATTCAGCAATTCATTCACACTCCCACTGTGTTGACACAAAAGCAATCATAGTCCCAGCACAAGCTTGCTCTAAACCCAGAGCAAACCTGGTTGATCGTGTCAGAATTAGATGGTTCCCACTCAATTGCCTGCATAATTTGCAATGCCACCACGTTTGGAAAGACTCTGTACCAAAGGCCAGGCATCAAACTTAGCCACTCTCCCTGAAAATATATAGGAGCAGCAGTACCTTTGGAAGACGTGATAAAAACTTTTTAGCGTCCCATTACTGCATAGCTATCTGTTATTTATTGCAATTGTGCATACCGTAATGCATCTAGCTGATATTTAGATGGATGTTGCTTCTAAATGAAGTGCATTGTAACTCAACATGGCACTGTCTTAATATTCTGTTAAAACAGAGTGCTAGTATGCATATGTATATATGTTTATCTAAATAATTATTTTCCTACCACTGTGCAAACTGTGCTGAGAAGGTATATAGATATTGAATGTCTGCTAGGCAATATTTTCAATAATGAATGGAAATAAATTGTTTGTGCAAAGCAACCCATTTGCCTAATTATAACCACTCAAACTGTAAGAGGAAATTGCTAATTGTGTGCAGCAGGAAACAAAGACACAAGAATTTTGTTATCTATTCTGTTCATATTAGTATTATTAGCTCGTTATTTTGCTAGAAAAAAAGCTTCAATCTTATTGTTGCTTAGTTTTGCTAACTGTTAAAAAGTATTAGTCACAAACTTTGAGACTATATGTATTAAGTATTGAAATAAGAGATTCCTAATAAAATAATAGTGGGAATATCAACAGAAATAGAAGACAGAATCCCCATAATATTGCCTTTATGTTCTGGGAGGTATTTGAACCAGCCAGGAGAGGAAAAGGGTGGAATTATTTGCCTGTTTTGATCCTAATGAACTTATTTAATCCTAATAATGTTCATGAAAATCATGAAGGAAATAAAGTGAGCTGATGGACTAGGGACAGCAGATCAAATGCTCAGAACACAAAAACCTTACTATAACTGTTGAACTGATTGAAAGGACCTTGGTTGACATCTTACAATGTACAGACCACACACATTGGCACTTGGCAGTCTGAAGAATTCAGGTTCCCCAGGGAAGGTGCAAATATTGCTCTATTAGCAATAACATGCTCCATAGCTCTGACTGCAAGGAGATTATATGAGTGAACTGTACAACACTCTGGGATATTGAGCAGTAGCCAGGCAGGTTGAGCTGAATGATCTCATGCTATTAGCAATAAACGTGCTGATGTCAAACTAACCTTGCAAATGTGTGTTTAAATATGTTAACTGGAGCAAGACCTGTGGAAATGCCACAAAATACCAAAGCAGTGTGAGATTGTATAAATGCAGCTTAAGAGTTTCTTTTCTTATGCAAATAGGATTTTTCCCACCACCTTCAAAGTCTTACACCAACCCAAGAAATAGGACGTTCATTTCACTGATGTCCCACTTGCTGAGGAATACCACCAGTTTAACTTCCTATTCACTACAGGGCTGACTTCCTTATTGAGTTAACAAATGCATAAAGCCAGGATAATACATCTGTATCTCAGGCACATAAACTTTGCTCACACAGGATAAGGCTAGAGCTGAGGGTAGTGATCTTCCATGGTGCTAAAGACACCTACTATTCTTTCTCCATAAACCTCCTCTCACTTACATTTCCTCTGTTGCTCATAAATACAGAATGAGTAACCCTGGCGATCTATAGCTAATCCTCCCTTTTCCCATATGCAATATGTTTACCATGAATGAGCATCTGGGGCTTTCATTATTTAATAGGGGAAGGAGTCATACCATTGTACCAGAGGCTCTGGGAGCCTGAAATCATTGTGATCTATTGCTCAGCATTTATTGGGCCAGAACAGCCTTGAAACCCATCAAAATCAAGCAATGTGACAGAGCCAGGGGATCCCATGCAGACAGCTGATAGACTGTTGGCTTTGAGCTTCAGGCTCCACATGGGAATGCAGATGAAAACTCCTTTCTGTGCACAAAGCAGTGTTACAGACCAGGACTGCCCTTTCTGACAGCAAACTGCAGCTCCGAAAAACTCTGCAAATCTCATTATATGCTGGCACGGCTTGTTTTGCCTAGAGAAACATTGCAAGTGCACTTTTTTAAAGCCCATGTAGCAAGATAATGAATTTTTATATATATACACAATTAGGAAAAAAAAAATTAAAACATGTTGCATGGTTTCCTAGCAAAAAAATAGCCTATTTTCATTCTCTCATTTCCCTGTGTTTTGTCTTGAAGAAAATGAAAGCTTTATAGTCAGAAAGTTGATAATTAACCTCGACAGTAATTATTGTAATGGCAATATCTCCAGGTACACTAAGATCAGTTTTTCATGATGTTATACTGTGTGGCATGTAAAAAAAGCTACTTTTACTGTGATCAGCTTAACCAGAGAAACTTATCCAAATGGAAATAGAAATAGGAAAATGAAGTATAAAAAGTCACACAACAGGCCAGTGGCAATGTTGGGGCTACAACTTGTTTACTAAAGAAACTTGTGTCTCTTGGTGACACAAATGTGTGGAAAACTGAGATTTCTCCAGAGCCAGAAGCATAGAGAACACCGCAGTTATAACTGGGAGTCATACCCTCATAATTTGCATGGAAGAAAAACACTTTGTTCCAGACCATCTTACCAAGGAAAGCAGAGAAAACAGGTAGGAAGAGTGCAGGATACATGAATAAATAAATAAAAAGATGCAACACTAGACCTGAAAGCAGCTGAGAGGTTACAGAAATCTTTCTCACACAGCCCAGCCATTGTCTCAGAGAGGGAATAAGACAATTCTCTGGCATTCTTTGCTTTTCATTTCCACCAGGGCTGATTACTGCATTTCTCGTCTCGGGGGGTGCTGGAGGAGAGAATGATAATGATAAAAAATCTGGCGGTTGCTGGGCAGCTTCAGCCCAGAGAAGCGAGCTGCTGCAGCTTTCTCACCTTGGACTACCTCATAGTGCCATCTGCAGGCCACACGCCTCGCTCGAGTGGAAATTTCCAAAGCTACTGCTTGCTGCCAGGCACATTGCAACGACTCTGCTATATTTGGTCCCCTAACCACCCTGAAGGTCAGGCGGTGAGTGCCAGGGCTCCTCACATTTCGACACAGAGCATCCTGACCAAGGCTGTTCCCACAGTCACTCTTAGCAATGCACATAGCAGAGATCTTTTCATTTGTCAAATACTATGTTTTACTTATGCTTCCCTTAGATGAGAAGCTCACACTCCCTTTAGCAAATGGGAAGTCAGATTTTGAGCATATGTAGTATGTTTAACGACCTTAAACGTGACTCATGTCACATTCTGTCCCATCTCTCCCACCTCAGGAATTCTGCCACCATCAGGACACAACCAAATTTAAATTATCAGACAAAAATTAAAGGTATGAAAAAGCAGCTTTCAAGCTGGAATTTTTTTCTCTTTGGAAAACTTGATCCATACACCAACTGTTTTTTTTCTAAGATAAGGAAACAAAGCCTTTCCCCACTCACCTATACTGAGGATGCAGCAGTTGTCTACTTGAGTAACCCCAAACAGGCAGCTCCAAATACTGTGAGTGTTAAATCTGTGTTAGTGGTTCAGTCCTGCCCAAGGTTTCTGAGGAAGGACTGCACCAATACAGCTACATATCTGCAGGTACGAAGAGCTCTGTGTCAGAAATAGTGCTGAGGGCTCTGCAGATAACTGCATTATTCAGCATAAGCTGAGATTATCGATCATGAACCCCTCTTCCCACATCTCTCTGACTGATTGCAGCACGGAGCTGGCAAGAATCACAGAAGGGTCTCCTCTGAAGAAAGGTGAGAGAAGGTGAGTGCAGGAAGGGTATGTGGGATGCTAACAGAGGGGGCATTAGGGTTATTGATCTGTTTAAAACAGAAGAGGTACTGTAAAAAGGAGAGGAGTTAAGCTGATAATACTTGAAAAGAGAAAAACGTTTTACTTGGCCATGACAAGTAGAATTCTGGCTCTAGCAGAATCACCATTGAAACTGCTCTGGTTCCCTTTGTACATCAAAGCTGTCATTTCAGCCATTGCAGGAAAACTGTAGAAGAACATGGGAAATGTGCAAGGATATTAAGCAGGGTTTTTCCCCCTCATCTCTCAGTGCTGTAATATCAACATGATTTCTATACTTTTGGGAATAAATTACGGGTATTTCTAGCCAGAAAAACAAATTTAGTTTTCCTAGCTGTCTCCTTATCATGAGGTTTTTATCTTTGAAAATGGTGGTAATAGAAGGGTGATTTCAGCAGTACTTACCAAACTGATCACAATTATTTCATTGTTAGCACAAATGTTCACTTTTCATCCACTGCATTGTCTTCAGCTGCAGTGCCTTTACAACAAGGAAATAGGCTGTAATAAGCACAGATTCTTGTTTTTAAACTATTACTTTGCCAGAGTTTGAAGTAGTATCTATAATCATCTTTGTTTTCCATTACTGCAGTCATGATTCAACCTCCAGAAACCTCAGCACTGAGCACGAGTCACTCAGCTGGTTCTCACATCACGTCTCTCATAGTTCCAGTCTCCACTGTTACAGTGTCTCAAACAGCCTCTTGATCAGGGATCTGCACTGGTGACAGAGGCTTTGTGGCGGCTTTTGCACATAAATGCACATGCTTTCTCCAGCTGCAGCCTTGCACCAAGATCACCTGCAGTCAGAGTTGGACATGAGCTTCCCACACAGACCAGACTTGACCCTGCTGTGACACTGTATTCCAGGATGATTTAGAAAAAGCCTTCAACATAAATTTGATTTATCACTGATGGTGAAATAACTCCCTATTTAGAAAGGTTTCCATGCATGTTGCACCTCATTCTATTCAATTTATAGCACAGACACAGCCTGATAGCATTGTAGATAGAAAAGAAGTAGATTGGTCACAACATTGGATAACATTGGCCAAGAGAGCCTCATCTCCATTTTAGTCTGCACACAAGTGGATAAAATCTCCATCATACACATCTCTGCCAAGTTTAGAAGAGTTGTTAAGTAAATCCTTAGTGTCTGTTTGTTGAGACAAGGAAACATCATGGTAGGTTAGCTGAGATAATGTGTGTATTGAGATTCCTCCCTCATCCACCACCACCCTGCTCTGCTTGCTGGTTCTTAAACACTGTCAACAAGGCTCCAAAGCCAATTAATCTTGGCTATCCACTAGAACTGCTCATTTGCTTTCTCATTTCAAAAGTTTCTGGCTAGGATTTGATTGTGTCTTAGTCAGATCTGAATGACATCTACAGACATAATGAAACAAACTTTATTTAAAAGTACAAGGAATTTCTGGAGTAAAGACAGTATCTCAATGAGCTCTAACATAGAATTGTACCTGCCAGAGCGAAAACAGGATTCTTCACTAAAGAGTCAGGAATTATCAGTTTCCTCACAGTACCCTACATTCCTTCTGGTAATTACATTCTTCTGGGTTATTATTCTTCATTCTCTCATCATATGAATCCCTTGCACTTTTCTTCTAATGGAGTATGAAGTTATTCTGAATCATACTGTGTCTCACCAGAATATGGGGAGATCCTGTCTCAGAAAGAGAGAGGAACTGGACTTACCTCTTTCCATCTTGTAATTCACATGGTATCTGCTATAAAGTAGTTTATTGCAGAAGAATGCAAATAACACATTTGAAGGCTAGAAGATGCTTTTACAGCACAGAAGGAATCGACGCTTTAAGCAGCAAGGAATAACATGTTTTCATATAACAATGAAAAGAACCAGGACTGAATTATTTTTAAACTCTCTGAATCCTGTTCAAGCTACTAAGAAGCTTTAATTATTATTTTCAGCTGTATGTTTCATCAGTGTTTACTATCAAAATAATTTCTAGCACTAGTTGGTAATTCAAGTTGTTTTAACTCATTTTCTTTCCTCTATAAAATATATATGTACACATGTGCAATCTAAAGCAATCATGATTGCCTGAGAAGAGAGATACCAATATTCTGAAGCTGTTTAAATCATAAAAATTTACCTTCACAGTTTATTAAAAGATTTATTTTTTCAGCTCTGAATTCTTATTGCTGACAAATTAGAATCTCCCTCTGCTTAGTTAATTATGAAGACATAGAGTTATAAGTTTGATATTTGAAGCCAGAACTTGTGAATTTTGACTCAGAGGAATGGCAATTATCCAGAAAGTAGTATAGGGAATATTTCCTACACCATAACACCATCTTCTTGCCACAAATTTTGTTTGCATTTATGACCAGTAATTTGAAAAGAAGATAAAGTATTTAACTTCAATACTTTGTTTCAATGTGTATTCAGCCTTTGTGGGAGTTCAACTGGATTTGATTTCCTCAGACAGCCTTCCCTTTGCATGTTTACTACTAACATTAAATTCAAGGTAAGAGTACAAAGCATGAATAGCGGCAGTACCTTTGTTAACCATATTTTTGTCAGCTGAAGCATTGCTGGGATGTTTTCCTAGCTCTTCACACTACAAGATAAACGCATTTGTGCTGAGGAGGAATTGCTATTACAGACGAAACTCTTTTCAGCGCTACTTTGAAAGTACAAACATTACACACCTCTCCCCCTCNCAAACCACCAAACACTGGTCAGTTATTCCTGACAAACACATGGCTTCAATATGGTAGAAAACACGACTCTTATTCTACTTCATCTTTGTTAGCTTTATCTTTCTTCTACAACACATTTTGCAAACCTATTTAGCAAGCTCTTTGGGACATACAATCTTTTTACCACAACACTCACATCATGGTGGGATAATTGAACTGGAATGGTTTACCACTTCAAGTAATAACAATATAAAAATACTTCTTACCCAAAAGATAAAGAAAAAATTGTCTCAGATGATCTTTGGACAGCACATAAACTAGGCAGCTTCAGTGCTGACTGGTGGGCTCAGCACTGACCTACCTTTGTTTTCATAATACAGACCAACAGATACCAATGGTTTATCACATATTTGGCTCTGTATAATAATATATTATTTGTGACAAACCAACAAAGGGAACCTCTAGCAGACATTTACAAAGTGAACGTATGATTGATGCAGATCAAACCCCTAGAGTTCTTATTTAAACTCAGTTTACCTGCAAAGTGGGAGATTTTGCATTAGTGGGAATTTTGCTGGAAAGAAGCAAGTAGAGAAAAGGATAGCACATCAGAGAAGTGGCAAAATCTTACAAAAATTGCCATAGGACTATCAACATCCATCCATGCAACAGAAAGTACTGAGTCTTAATTTATAAAATCAGGTAAGAGACATCTCCCATTCCCAGTAATTACATAAAATTGAATTATCTCCTTTAAAATCTGAATTACTACTATGAGGGCTATAAACCCTGTTTTAAAGCAGTTCATGCTTCAGGCTAGCATCAAGAGCAAAAAGAAGGCTTTCATTAACATAACTTTTGTCCAGCAAAAACACATCTTACTCCTCCATTCCCCTCTATAACTACAGCCCTGCTGCAACACAGTCCCACTCCCATCCACCTAAGGCAATACTCAGCCCCAGCTGGCTATTTATCCCATCCCTTACATATGCTCAGCTTTTGCATAATTATAGGCCAATGTCTCTGAGCTGTACGTGCTGTAAAATTCACGAGCAGATAGTTTGCAAATATATGGCTGGCTATTTGGAACAGAATAATCTACTCTGTTTTTGTCAATGGGGTTTACAATCAGATATTCCTCTGTCACAACTTACTGGGAGCATTCAGGAATTTTCTTGTGCCCTTGCTGATAGTAAACAGGTGGATGCTATCATTTCAGATTTTCTTTTTTTCTGGCAGGGAAAAATACTCTGTATAACAAGCTCACATAAAATTTTAAAGGCACAGAATAGAACTATAAGTTAACTTTATTGTCTAAATTTAGTGTTAGCCCTTTGCACTGAACACCATTTGCATACATCAGAGATTCCTGGACTGTATGTGTACAGGTCACTTCTTCATTATTATAATTTATTTCTAGCACAGCAGTACCTAGAGGCCTCAGGGAAAGGCAGTTATACATATATGCATATAATGAAAAAACAATTCTTGCCCTGAAGAGCTCAGTGTAGAACTACCTACCTGATACAACAGCACCCCATGCAGAGACACCAGGGTTGTCACCAAATGAGATGATACATTTATGTAGTATAGTATAATGCTACACGGAGATACTCTGTCCTTAAAGCAGTGCAGTTGCATCTCTATAGATATCTATCTGGGTTAAATTCATGGTAAATAATGTATAAACTGACAGTTACAATTCTTCCAGTTTTAGTTATCTCTAAAACTGCATTTTACCATGAAGACTTATTCTTTAAATTTTCTGCCTAAATAGGAAAAATAACAGCTAAAAGTTTAAAATTGTCGGACTCAGGAGAGAATTCAGGGGAGAACATCCTATTTTTTCCACAATGGGTTCAGTTGCCAAAATGGGCTAATATTCCTGGAGAAAAGACTAAATTAACTTTGCTGAAGGGAGGGAAAAAAAAAAAAAAAAACACATTCCAAAACCAATTTATTTTGATTATTATAAATGCATATATTTTAATATTCTAACATCTATTTGCATGCAAAAGTAGTCCTGGCTGGAATTAATTTTTCAGGGTTTTGAGCTTCTTACAACAAATAAAATTAGGACTAGATACTTTTTCTATATCTAGATTTTTTCCCCTGTATTAATAAAGAAGTATCTTGGTACAGGCAGGAATTATTGCAAAGAAATCGTATGGTTGGTGCTACATAGGTGGTCAGATTGCATTAACACAGTGGTTGCTTCTGATTCAACAGTCCATTCACCTAAACATGAAGTTGGAGGAGAAGGAGCATAAAACTTGGCTATGGATGTACTTGATTTTTCCAAGTCAGACATTAAACAAAATCAGAATAACAAGCATCACTTAGGATTGACATTCTTCTTCTTCCTTTTTTTTTTTAACATGTACCAAATTGAAACAACATAGTTCAGACTTAGTATTTAAATCAACTTGAGATTATTTGATTAAATTCATTTTAGAATGTATTTAATAAAAGCACAGGTGGCATTCATAAAACCTGGGGGGAGATGACAAACAAGTCTAAGGAAAGGGATAGTTTACAGATTTCTCTTTGAGGAAATTACTGTCAGCATGATTGTCTAATCTATGCTCTGTCTCTATATGTCCATATAGATTGTTTTTATGTTCCAGCAGATATATCAAATAAAAGAAAAATACTTTGTTTTATACTTCCCAGAACACATTAGTTTTAGATTTGAGAAGGTAAGCATGATCTTTATTACGAGATTGAGTTTAAACTATCAATGAGAATATGGGGAACTTAAACCAAAATCAAACTATTACAAAATTTGAGACGAGTTGAGGTAGGAAGAGACCTCTGGAGGTTTTTTTGTTCAGCCCACAGAGACACCCAGAGCAGGTTGCCCAGGCATGTGTCCAGGTGGTTTTTGAAGATCTCCAGGAGGGAAACTGTACATGCTCTGTGTAGCCTGTATCGGTATTCTACCGCCCTCACAGTAAGGAAATATTTTCTGATGTTTAGAGAGACTCTTTAGTGTACCAGTTTGTGCTCCTTTTGTCCTATCACTGAGCACCACTGAAAGGAGTGTGGCTCCATCCTCTTTGCACCCTCCCTTCAGACAGACACTGACAAGATCCCACTGAAAGTCCTCTTCTCCAGGTTAAACTGTCCCAGCTCTCTCATCTTCTTCTCATAGGAGAGGTGTTCCAGTCTCTTCATCATTTTTGTAGTGTTACATTGGATTCTTTCCAGCATGTTGATGTCTCTATCGGATTCTGGAGGACAGAACTGGACGCAGTACTTCAGGTGCAGACTCAGAAACACTAAGCAGACTAGGAAATATTTTAATTATACATAAAAACATAAGAATTTTCACACTGCAACATTTTATTCTATTTTAAAATGAATAATAGAAACATTTTCTGTTGACTAAATTTCTATGCGATTGTCACCAGTTCTTTTTATGTCTGAATTTTATCTAGGTACTCAATCTGACATTTCTCTAATCTCGCCTTCATTAAACTCACCATCTTAAAGGATCTTAAATCTCTTCCTCATAGTTAGAATTCAGTCTATCTCCCCAAATATTTGATATATTGTAAATGAAGATGCCATGCTAAAAATAAATAAATAAATAAAAATGAAACACAAAGAGAAAGTTGGGATTTTTCTTTTCCCTCTGGCTAATTCTTTTTCCCCACAGGTCATAAAAGCTGCTGGAGCAATTATCATCCTGTTAAGCTCTGGAAGAGCACTTTTAAATAATTTAAAAAGTTATCTGTTTTTTAACATAATTACTATCATTATTTCTTGTACATGAGAATGAACTAAGAAACAAGTACCTTCTAAGTCAATAAATATCTTGGTCTGAAGCCCTGAAACTTTAGTTATCTGTGAAGTGCTTATTTTACTGAAACATCATTATTGCCTAATGATAGCATAAGTGAGTTTTTTCTTTCAATTAGAAGGTAGGATGTTTAGAGTTTTTCTGAGTTTAGAGAATCGTATCTTGAATCTGGTTGGAAATAGAAGAGTGGACGTAAACCTACTGATATATATATTTTTTTCCTATTACTTATAACACAAGTAGCAACACAAGAATTAGGCTCTATCCCTATACGCCCTGTAGGAACCAATCCATTGCTGTTAGTGAATCAAGCTCCCAGGGAGAGAAAGGTCCCATTTACTAATAAGATTTCAAGGGTCACTGAGGGAAGACTTTTCATTATAATGATCTTGTTTTTTGAGCAGTGGTAGAAGACTTCTCAAGGTGAACTACTGAGAGATGTAATCTCTTTGTAATCTCTAGGAAGTGCCTTTTTCTGTTATTAATATTGCTTCTCCAACATATAATACAACTGTGGAAAATATGTGTCACATGCCTAATATTAAGCAACTTTTCAAAATCCCATTGACTTCCATGACATTTGGGCAAATGCTTAAAGTAAAATTATAGTTTCTTATTCCCTCTGGGAAAAGAAATTATCTCCTAATTTAAAGAATACCATGCATACATACTGGTAAATAATGTACTACGTTCAAGACTTTCAAAAAGGTATAGTAAATAATCAGCTCATTCCCTGTACATCCTTCAAATATTAATTTTCAGGGCTGTTGCTATTAATGGCTGCTAATCATGGATTCATAAAATAATTAAGATCAGAAGGGACCTCTGGATGTGCTGTGAAATGCAGGTTTAATTAAATCAGGTTGCTCAGGACTTTGTCCAGCTGAGTTTTGCATATCTCCAAAGATGGAGATTCTATTATTACTTTTCTATTACTGTTGTTGTTGTATTAAAATGATTATCTTACGAGAAAAAAGATGGAGTGGGGAGGCAAAGTTGAGAACGAATTTCCTAGGTACTCTAGAAACTCCCAGTTCTGTCATGAGTGGTCCTATAAAAACTTTTAATCCTTTTTTAAGTGAAGTGTTCTGCCCAAGTTGCAATGAAAATTCATTATTGCAATTGAAGTGACAAGTCCACAGAGGATACCGGCTCCAATATAATTTTTCGTTTATGACACTTTGCCCTCCCAACTTCATTCCAAGTAAATGGGAAAAGGAAACAGGATGGAGAAGAAGACAATATCAATCAGAAACAGCAAAAGAATATGGGGGAGGCTGACTGTCTTACAGACTGATGGAAGTTATGAGCCGATGGTGGACGGGAGTCTGGAGAAATAATAACTCATAAATTAGGGGCACCAGTGATCAGATTCCCTGAGGAAAGCAGCTCCAAAAAGAGAGCTGAAGACTATAGGTGAAAAGATGGCTCAGGAATAGAGATGAGAGTAAAGTAGTGAGAGAACAAGACCTGTGAAGTCTGTAAGGATTATTATAGGTTCTGTTAAATTGGAATTGCCATTTTTTTTCCACTTAAAATAAGCCGTCTGAGAAGTGGAATAATGGTGAACTAAAAGCCACCCACTGAACCAGAAACTACATCATCGAGCAGGGTTTTCATGCCTTTCTGAAGCCTAACACAGAAACAACCCACTATTTCTATTTCCTTAACTCCTACTGATCTAACATTTTCTAATCCCAGTAAACTCTTCTGATTTCACTTCTTTCTTTTATTTTCTAAAATGCAGGCAGTGGATGTATTTACAGAACACTTTATTCCTAAACTAACACAAATATTCCTGAACATCTATCAGGTATCAGATAGATATATAGATATAGATATATAGATATATAGATCAGAACATCTATCAGATTCCAATGGACGTCCTTAGTTGTTTGATACAATCTCTGTTAAGTCAAAATAAAATACACTTTCTCACCCTGTTGTCATGGTCCAGCACTAACACCAGTCTTCTCCCTTATACCTCCTCCTTTCAGCTCTTTCCACCTGAAGGCTCCCAAATTTCCCAGTCCTCTATCTTTTTTCCGTTCCGGTCCCATATTTTTTTTACAGAAACTTGTCATCTATCCTCCAGCCAATGTAAAACAGGGTCCTAGATATAAAGGCCTCTAAACAGCCAGTTGCTTGGCACGTATTATGTAAAAGAACAGAAGAAAAGCGTTAGAAGCTACAATTCCAGACCTGGGTCTAATGCTGTATTCCAGTAAAATTCATGATACAGGGAAAGTATGTTGTGCAAAAATGCACAGTATTGGAAAGGGATTCTCTTGCTTGAAAAACTGAATTGGCTCTTCAATGCTATTTTAGATTCAAATTTTTGCTTCTTTTCAGTAGTTGTAAAAGACTGCCTGATATCAGAGTGATAAGCAGTACATTAGACACTCACCACTTTAAAATTTGAACTCAAAATGTATGTTCTCTGGCAATTATCTGACTTCTGCCTGTGTTTTATGCAAACTGAGAAATAACCCCTACTTACACATTATGTGAATTTTGTTAGTGTAACTTTAATGGCCGTTACTGACTAATGCTTTTCTTTCTAAAATTTTGTGATTTTTTACATCAGGATTTAGTAGTTTCATTTTCGCGATCTGTGACCCTGCATATGCTAGTAAACTAAACAGAAACACTAAAGCTATATACATATACTAGTAAATTAATCTGTACACTGGAAGACAGAGATACATTTTGTTCAACTGTTGGAATTATCCTTGGCACAGTTTTGGTCATTTGAGGTTTCCTAAATGTTTCTTGACCATGAAGGTTAAGTAATAGACGTACTTCCTATCCTGGAGAATCAGAGAGTTAACAGATTAGATGCAAGCTATTTCATGCCAACATGTCTGAGTGGTGAAAAACAGCCCGCAGTCACATTTAATTCACTTGCATATAGCCACTGAGATCACCTATATGCTTCTTTGTTGTTTTAAATTACTCAAGAAACACGTAATCTACTGCTGTGGTTTGACTCAGCAGATAGCTAAGTCCCACACAGTTGTTCGCTCACCCTCCCCCCTCTCAAGTGGGATGGGGGAGAGAATTAAGGAATAAATAAGGTAGAACGCATGGGCTGAGATAAAAGCTATTTGCTAAGACAGCAGAGAGAATAAAAGCAATACCCGTACATATAGATATATAAAAGACCACAGATGATACACAAAGCAAGGGACCAACGACTGATACCCAACCAGTCAGCAGCCCCTCCCTCCGAGCAAGAGACTCCCCTTCTGTAACAATCACATGATGTGATATAGTATGGAATAGCTCTTTGGTCAGTTTGGGTCAGCTGCTCTGGTCCTGTCCCCTCCCACTTCCCAGCACCTTATGCCTCCTAACTGCTTCTCTGAGGAAGAAAAGATGTCCTTGGCTGTGTTCAACACTGCCAGGTGTTATCAGTTTTGTTTTTCTTCTGAGACCAAAACATAGCTTCATACCAGACACCATGAGAGAAGTAACTTCTGTTAGAAACTAAGACATTTACATAGGCCTGTAGTATGTCCTGTTTACCAAATCCGTGAATGAAGACTGATGGAATTTAATTTCTGAACGTGCATTTTCTTGTATTTTATACTTGATTTAGGAATTATTTCTTACTTGATTCCATGTAGGCACATCAAAAAAGTGTAGTGAAAATCTGATTAAAAGTTAGTAGTGTACACATTCTTCTTCAATTCCTCTTCAAATTATGTCATATATAATCCAATCCACGTTTGTTTATCCTATATAGCAGAAGACATTTGTAAAATGTAGATGTAAAATCTAGCAAGACATTGAATGAGACAGTCACGATGTTTCTGTGCCCTCAGAGGTAAAAAAACTGTTAGAGTCAATATCTCTTGGCAGGTGCTATAGAGAAAAAGGTGACTGAAAAGGAAAAAGATTTGAGAGAAAGATTAAGCTGTAATCACTGCAAAAGTTTCAATAATGGAAAATTTAGCCATTGCTTTGCATGGTTCTATTCTACCTGCGTTGTTCAGATCGGCATTAAACATTATAAGATTAAGCACTCGTCAGACGAACTAATGAGTTTTGGATTGATTTCTGTCTTCTGCAACGCTACTGGCATTTTTGACAGGTATGATTTATAGAGCATTCTTTGGGCCTGTTCATGAGAAGAGCTGTTTATTTTGGTTGATGGACAGGGTTTCTAATGTTCCCAGTGGAGTGTGCAGATGGCAGGAAGGACAGTAATCTTTGAGACCATCTCTCAATGTCTAAAGTATGTCTCTTATAAATTTGTAATCAAGATCTCTAGAAACTAATGTGGGCAGGCTGCCTCTGAAATTGTTTTTGTGACCTCTGGCCAATGTAATGCTCCCTGAAAAATTTATGTCTGGTATTTTTGCTCTTTCATAAATGGAGCTTGTATAGACAATCCAGGAACTATACGTTCTTCTTTAACTGATGTGGCATAGATACACAGATGCAGAATTTTACACATTACAGTTCTATTCCCTCTGACTTAGAAGATCTTTTTTTTTGAACATTTTATGTCTTCAGATATTTAGTGCACTAGTATGCCACAAAGAAAGCAGTCAGACAGTCCGTGTTGGAAACCTAATTGAATCTCTAAGACGTGAAGATAAGAAATCTAAGCAATTGTACCCATTGAATAACTTTTGTTCTCATTTGGTTTCTTTTCAATTGTCTGAAATTGTTTTTCTATTTATCTTATTTTTAATTATGTTGTATAGTCTTGAGGAGAGAAGAATGTAGGCCATGTCTAAACTGACATAGTCATAGTGACAGAAAAAGCTGTGCAAATATAGAGATAACATGGGCATTTATTCTATCATTCTCTTAATTTGTATTTATGAATAGTGAACTCTTAAACAGGGTGTAAATTACATTGAAAATAATTTATTTGAATATTTCTTGAAAACTTAAGAGAAAAGGACTGATTATATGAATTTAAGCATCTAAGGTGGATTATTTTCATGGATTTCAGATGATAAACAATGGTAATACAGCATTAAGATAATTCCATGGTACATCTCTGATTCCAGTCCTGCACAAATCAGTTTTTAAAAATACTTAATAGGAAATTTGACTTTCAGAATATTTAAATTGCTATCATACTTAACCTTAGGCTTACAAGTTTGAAACCACTGATTTATTCAACTATTCAGATCCTTTTTGTTCTTTCAGTCCTACTAATTCCAATGACAAGGCTCTCTTTTTTACTGTTTTTTCTCCTTTCTCAGGTATGTATAACACTTAAACTGAACCCTAATTTTTTTTTAAGGTCAGTCTATCCCTGTACTCAGCATGTAAGATGATTTTCCCTCCAGAAGAGCTATAAATCTTGAAGACAAGTTGAACATAAGCTTTAATGTTTAACAGAGACATTGAAGAGTTGACTGACAGCTACCTTCATATAGGCCTATGACACTGGTAGAGATGCTCTTGGGTACAAAGGCGTTTGTACAGGAAAGACAGAGATAACAGAGGAGCTGTAGGACAGCTGTGCCCTTCTAGACAGACAGCTGCTGGGAAGTCCAAATGCCCCTTGATGTCTACTAAGTCACTGAACCAAGCCTTGAAGGTATCACTTTGGGAGCTCTCCACTAAAATCCTCTGCACTTTAAAAGTCCCCTAATTTCCACTGTGCTACCCCAGCATGACCACAAAAAGCATACTTGTGATTTCATCAGTGCTAACAAAAATGACAACAGAGCTGACAGTCAAGTCAGGGACAAAATCCCAGCAAAGATAGTGAGGACTGCCAAAGCAACAGAAGTAGATAAACTTGTGTAACCGGCAGGAATAATAGAAATGTAATATTTTTCAAATCATATCTACCGCTACAGCCATTTACTACTAAATTTATTTCTTATGTCTTCCAATAAGTACCTTTAGTGTATGGAAAAATCTGATCTTAAAACATGAACAGGTCTGGAACAGACCATTGCTATTCAAGCACTAGCATTAAAATGACCCTTTTATGCATTCATTGTACAGATTTGACCTGGTGCCAGTGTTGTTACCTGGCTTAAATAAGGTGCTTTAGATTTCTTATCTGCAATATCTTACCTAGCTAAAGGCTAATTTTGCCTCAGCTAAACAAAACAATGTCTTCTCATGGGATTTTATAGTGCAAATATCCCTTTGCCCTCAGTCCAGGGAGATGCACAATCACTTGATGCTTCAAGTCATTGAACTATATTAGTGAGGTATCAAATCTCTATTAAAACACGGTGTGTTGCTACAGTATGTATAATCTAAGAGATGATACTTCGTTATCTGTAAGCATACAGCCTCTGGCTGATTTAGAGCTAAGCATAGTGTAAGCTTGCAGCCATCTGAGAATACAGTGTAGGCATAGGGTTACTCTCTTCATTTATGAACAATTTAATCTTTCTCTAAAGATTCATCCCTAAACTTGTTCCAGTTTTATTAGTTCTTTTTTAAACCTGTATGTCAAAACTCTCTATACAGTTCCTGATGAGTTCTCAACACAATTTTATGTGGAGAAATTAATGAATCCTTACCTATTCCGAAAATACCTCACTAAGCAATCATAGCTGCTTGTCCCACAGTTGCATGTCAAACACTCTCCTTCTATAACTGATGACAAAATCTTGATCTTTCTTAATTTAAGATGTTACTAAGTGATGATCTGGTTGTTTATAAATGAAATTATTTCTATTATTGCCTCACCTGATTTTCCACTTTGTAGTAAGAAAGCTTACAATCTTTACCCTTGCCCATTACATTACCCATTATCCTCTATATTATTTTTTGTTCTTTGGAAATTCCTGGAGTAGCAAGTGCTATTGAGATCAAATAGACGAGACTGAGCGCCAGTAGATAATTTACTTTTACTTTGCTAGTTATAGATGCAGTGTAATTACTGATTTGTAATTTTAAGTGAGTTGATTTACAGCTCTAGGAGATTGTCCATTACATCCATTATGAGAATGAAATTCATGAGACATTGATTCTATCCTGGTTTTCATCATTTAATGACTCATACCATTATTGCATTAATTACCTTAATATTGAAATGATTGAAAAGCAAGGAAAAAAAAACACCCATGCCCCCATGCATCCAGTTTCAAGGCCTGTATTGGGCTTAACATAATTTCTTTTGTCTCAAACACTGCAAAAGTAGAGATTGAGCCAGATTCACACACTCTTCTCATCATCTACACCCAAATGCTTGCAGAAGGATGAAGCATCTGACTAGAGCTCGGTAACCTCTACACTAGCAGTTGAATGAGCCAGATTTTTCTCATGTAAGGGTGTGATGTTTTGTATCCCTCAGTCCTTCCGTCCTTTTTTGTCTGTTTTCACCTAACCATACTTTAAAGATCAATAAACAAACGCTTTGAGGTCTAACTTGTTTGCAGCAAGTTCCTGCAAAGTTCAGAGTAGCTTCAGGACTCAGAATGAAAACTCCGATTGCACTGCATTTTTATTGACTCCTGTAGTCAATAAATCTCCCCTCCCTCAAATGAGTGAATGAGCTTAGTACACAAGCCATTTCTCACTACTGTTTTTCTTTGGTTTGATCTGTTATGAGCAAAGCTATTTTGTTTCCTACTCGGTCCCCGCAGGTTAGGACAGATGAATTTGGGTGAAATAGTACAATTGTCATCTACTGGTTTCAAATGAGGGTCTGGGAAAGGATTATCCAAGACTTCAGGTGGCAGAATACTTTTTTTTTCTCATATTGCAGATCAAAAATTAATTTGTGAGAAGAAAAAAATGTTCTTGAAGAAAAAAATAATAACTTTGATAGGCTATTGTAGGCAATCTAAAGTTCACTTTCTGTCCTCAAACCCTGCTTTTCACACACAGTAGCAAATGAATCAATTCCAATTTATTATAGGTAATTTTTACTTCTGTGTACATAGCCTTTAAACCTTATGAACATGACTATTATCTTCTCATTTCCTACCTGTGTCTTCTTCTGTCTGTCAGCTATACCATTGACCTGTTCTAAATCCATGGTCATTCTCTGTTTGTACTGCAATTTCCCCACTTGCCCAGCGAAAATGTCACCTTTCTGTTCAAGGGCATATGAAGATCTGACAGTGAATGATGTTCCATGGGACTAATTCAAAGTCCGCTGAAGTAGCTGAGTACCTTTCAGTTGAATTTAACATGCTTTTAATCAGGTGCTATAAAGACCAAATTAGTCTATTATGGAATAATTCTCACTACTATTTTAACCACATTTATGAAGCAGCAAATCATTTAGCAATCATACCAAATTTCTACAAACAGATTTGTTTTTTCATCATCTATTTTTATTACATAATTTTCAGGCTTTGGAAAATTCGTGGTAAAATTATTCGGTGCTCATTGCCCAAAATGCTGTTCTGTGATTGCCTATCTAAATCATATGGTAAGGGTCTTAATCTTCTTGGTGGAATGACTGAAAGAGAAAAATAATTCATTGTGATGTGGGTTTGCTTTTTTTTTCTTTCTTTTTTTTTTCCCCAACAGATGAACCCCTGAAAATTTTTTGATGTGTGCACAGACCCCTGTAGAAATTTCATTTATACAGATTACTTTGTGAGACATTCAAATGTGATCTTTCTCTGTGGCCTTCCTGGCATATTAAGAATTAGGTGAGGGGCTACAGGTTATGCCTATTCTGATAAATTAGATATTTCTGGTACTATTCTTTGACTGTGATACAAACTAGAAAAGATCAGCCTATATTCATAGCAGTAGAATTTCTTATGCTCCAAAACAGAGCAGCTATATACAAAATGTCAAATGAAAACTTTCAGGTTACTCCGGGAATTGTTTGTAGCAACACAATCCAGCCCAAACCAAAATATTTCAAGGAACAGGTTTACAAATATACAGTGAATCTGTGAATATTCTTTGAAAATCGTAACCCCTGAGGCTAGCAGAACACAAACTGAAAACTGTGTCTTTGGTGAACAAATACACCTACGGAGGATTAGAAAGGAGTGTTGGATATGTACAACTTTAGGCATACAATTTGTTCGTCTAATGTTATGTTCAGTCTCCACTGATTCTGCAGTTATATAAGAAAAACATATACCTCCAGAGATGATCTGGAGAATTTGAAAAATACGAAGCATTTTGATGTCTTTGAATAGCTGTAATCCATGAATAGTTTTACTATAAGAAACTTAGAGAATTTTACAGTTTCTTTAGTACATTAAAATATCTCCCATTCAGGTTTTGTTTTTATTTGGTGTTTTTGGTTGTCATTATTTTTAAATCTATTCATCTATTTTCAATTCCTGATTCAATAAAGTACATTGATTTTTAGAAGATTTAAAATGACACCTTGAATTATTTGAGTATATATATAAAATGAAAATATCAGATCAAATCTTGTGGCAAAGATTGAGGAAACGCTGATGCAGTTTGCCTTCAGAAGTTGCAAAATCTCCAGCATGGGAGATTTTGAGAATAGCATGGGGGATTTTAAGAAGAGATTATACAAACATCTAACTGAAAAGTAGAGTCTGAGCTGATATTTTTTGGTACACAGTAATGGACTAGAAGACCTACTGAGACCATGATTATCTTACTATACGAGAGTCTAGGGTTATATAGAATTGTCTGTTAAAATCTTATGATCAGAATTTCATGTCACCCTACTGGATAGCAGGAAATCAGATAAAAGTAGATCAGTAATCAAATTAGATTTTTTAATTTTGATAAAAGTACACTTAATGTCTATTGTCAAAATATAAAATGCTGGTGATTATTGTAATGGACATTTTGCATAATGTAATTAATTTCAAATAGAATTGTTAAATAATATGTGACTTATTCCAGTGACCTAATGTTACGATCTAGAAGGGAATTAAGGAAAGATTTTATCTACAGGTGTTAGCTTCATATTATTTTACAGATAAGGAAGCAGAAGTATTGAGAAAACAAAAAAGAACTGTTTTTAAAATCCCCATGAATCACACATAATCATGATTTCACTCCTGTTTTTAAACATTAACAGCCTATGAGTGCTTGTGTTTGATGTCAATAGTCTAAGTCAATAAATTAGTTTTAATACAAAATGTGGAACCAGTTTTAACAAACACAGCACTATGTTCCATGGAGATAAATGAAAGAAGATATTTAAATATGGGGATATTGTCACAGAAGAATGATGTCCATGAGTCTGGGGAATATGTATAACTTGTATGTGCTGGAATAAAATAAAAAATACTTTTCAAAGAGAGATTAAAATTCTGTTCCTAGCCTTTGTGATTCATCAGCTAAGTTAGAGAACTTTGACCTTGATTATCTCACATTTAACCAAAAGTCACACTACCACTTGCATATGATTAAATATAAATAAATAAATAAATCACCCAGTCTTGGCTGTCATCTTCCAATTCAAACCCTGGAGCATAATCTATTAAAGCCACTACTAGAGTAAAATCTTCTGTTGTTATTTGTTTTGGGGGTTCTATGGAGTACAAATGAAGGGCTACAAGGGATCTTCAACAGGGACAACCCTGTTGGACACCTATTGCAATGATGGACAACAGACTAATTTTGAAGGTGGTGAGAACGTATTTTGGTAGCAAGTACAGTTTTAACAGAAATTTAATCAACTAACCCCTATTAAATATTTATCCAATTAGGCGAGTGACAAGTGAAAAATGAATGAATCCCTTTCAACGTAGTATAAAATAGCATGTAACAGAAGGGAATTTTGTCATTAAAGATATAATGAGATCATGAACACCTCCAAAGGGGTGAGTTAATCAAATAAGGCCATAATATGACAAGCAGCCTGTCAGAAAAAATTCTATTTGCTACAGTGTATGAGTTGCATTTGAGTTAATAATTGAGTCGCAAAACCATTCTACCAACCTTGTTAGAGGATGTCGCACTCAGCTTCGTTGATGAAGGAGGACAAAAGTAACTAACATGAAAGAGGAGTTCCAAGAGCTGGTATTGATATTGGGTATAATTACAGCAATTGCTGACAGTTACAGATACAGACATTTCCCCCAGGCACATACTGTCTATTGCACTCCCTCCTCAACTTAATAGCAAAAGTAGGGATAGAAAAAAAGTGTAAGTTTAAACATCATTGAAGAACGAGCTTTGTAGAGAGCATATGCAGAGGAGAATCAAGATTTGTATTTTTCTTTCGGAAAGGAAGAGTTTAAGGCCATATCCTCGGTTGGTCCAAAACATTACAGCTGCACTGATTTCAACTGAGCTCTGATGATTTACACAAACTAATGCTTTGTCTCACAGTATGTAATCTTTTCCCGTTAATGTTTACCTGCTGTGTCATAATGACTACAAAACACCCAACAATAACTAGACAGTGGGTGTGCTGTGGCTGCCACTTACTACACGAGTCATAATCATGCTACTGGTACCTTGCACTTCCTCCATTTATTTGTCATATCCATCTGGTGTCCCTCCTACATAGACTAAGAGCAGACACTCTCTAAAAACGCAGTTCTCATCCCACACTGGGATTGAAAACACTATTGCAGTCAGAATAAGCAAAAACCAGCATCTGATTTCTAACAGCAACACAAAATAATACAGAAACTTTCTCAAGACATTTGAACTACTTAATATGTAGTATTCTGTAGAAGATGAAATATAAAGTACTAAAAAAAAAAAATAAAAAGCAATCAAAGGATTAGCCTGTGATTGTACTATTGGCAGGTCTTCTTCCAGCTGTAAAGCAAAGAATGATGAGGAAATGCGTATCATTACTAAGCATTATTTCACTACAGGTACTGTAGTGAAACTGTTACCAAGTTTAAAGCTATAGAGGGTAAGTCATAGTAAATCCTGAATTCTGGCAAAATTCATTAAAATTCATATTTTTGTGTTCTCTGAGGAATAAATAAATATATGATGGCTCACACTGTTTACAAGTCTTGAATAAGTTTATCTTCTGAAAAATTCAAGAATTCATAACTGAGGTCAATTAGAGGGAGCTCTTTTTAAAAGTTTTAAATCATGCTCACTTATATACAGTGACCGATCTGATTGACCTTATGATCTTCATGTAGGTGCAGAAGACTTGAGAATGTCACCTTCTCAACTTTGCCTTTAATGTAGGTTGATCTAAAACCAAACATTTTCCAGTATCTGGAATGTAACAGCAGTATAGTATCTGCAATAGCTTAAAGAAGACACTGCTGTCATATCAGAAGGTAGAAATAACATCAGAAAACATAACATGCATAAATATATACATACATTCAAACATATAATACATATATATATAATTAAAAAATAAAATCAATGTTCTACATTAGATTTAATGTGATTCCTATACAAGACAGTGCCACTTTTCTTGTGATTCTACGATAAATCTACAATTCACTGTTAGTTCCCTGATTTATTGAGCCTTATAACATTTTATTTGTGAATCACTTTCAACTCAGAACAACCACATTTGACTTCCACCTTCTTTTGTCAGTATTCAATGTATATTTGGTATAAAAACAGTCTCTTTTCTGAGCTCCTGGTACTCTTGCTGCAATGAGCCACTCACTTTGGTTAAAGATGCAGGCAGTATTTATTTTGAACAACATGAAATTGTCCCCAAATAGTTAGCAATCGCTGTTGACAGGGTATCCACAATACTCCTCTCAAAGGGAATGGTACCTGTCCTCACTCCAATGGAATTGGCAGTTGATCAGCATTTCTGCTTTAAATTTTTGCTAGTTTTGCATTTAAATACTTTGTTGATTGCATTTCATTGGCAAAATATACATTAAACGAACATGAAGGTTTGTTTAAATAGCTTCCATGTGCACAAGGATCTTTTCTATCCTTTGGGAAAAGAAAATGATATTGAAGAGGAATGTTAAGTAGCATCCAGTGAAATAATATAGCAAAATATAATGGACATGGAGGAGACAGCATTGCATTGAAATGCATGCTCTCTGACTTGATTTAAGTTATATAGATTCTATCAAATGCCAGGACAAGATATCAATATATCAAAATACAACATGAAATCCCACAGAAAATCATAAAACTGTTATCTGGTCCAAACCTCCAGTGGAATCATTACAAGCATACCCTCTATTTCAGTCACATGCTAAGACTTCAGTTGCTAGTGAAGCTACCTAGGTACCCACACATTCAGCAGGCATTCTGGTAGAGTGCTACAGCATGCAGAAGACTAAACATCAAGGCTATAAATAAAGCAGGAGCCTGTTTCCAAGAAACATTAACACATACAGAGCTCGTTATCTGTGATTTAACAGAGTATTGAAAGATCAAAGGTTTCCGTACCCTTCTTCACACTGGGCAGGGGAAGGAATAAGGTGTAACTGGAAGCAAATCAGATGGAAAATAAACACTCAATTAAATTAACAAATAACGAAGAAATAGAACAAAGAATGTGCATCTTGTTGAGATATACATTAATTATCTTAAGGAAGAAGACAGAGTGGGACATTTTCAACATGCCTTCTTAGGCTTCAAAATATTAACAAATGATATCTTGGTTCTGTAAGTCTAGATATTGTCTGATCTCTGATATTATTCTTAATTATTATTATTATTATTTGGCTGTATTTAAAACACATTAATTGGGATTATTGTATATTTTTCCTGCATTTCTGTTTCTCTTAGCTTGATTGTTTACTTATATTTACTTATATTTACTCCTTGCAGATAGAATTCTTAAACTTTCCAAAGACATCTGAAAGCAGGACTTTGAAACTTGAGCAATCTGAATTTCTTTGAGCTGCGCATTTCCACCTAATAGCCCACAAATCTTTATAAAAGATGCAGAAGATGAGGGGTTCCGCTAGAAAGATGTATTTTTTATGTATAATTACCTTCTGCTTCCCAAGTTGGAACAGATCACATCTATTATTTCAATAATGGTGCTAACAGCAGATGGACATTTTTCCCAGTGTCATAAGTATTTCAAGAAGCAAAATCACAATTCTAGTCATTTTACTATTGTGATGCTCTGAAAAGCTGTGGTAGAGAGTGCAATTACAACAGAATTGCAATGCTATAGGTATAGTTGTCTGAACCATCATGTAAGTATTTATCATCTCACTCAATAACTGAATGCAAAGACAGATCTTGCACAAATTCTTAAAAGTTATACAGAAAATCTGGGGGGAGAGGTTGCAAGACTTTTGTAGAACAGCTGGCTGAGTTCTAGAAAAGAAAATTCCTGCAGTACTTTAGCATTATTTGTTGCTAGAGGATTTTCATTGCTAAGAAAAAACAATGATTATTTTTAAAAGATTCAGGGAACTATAGCAGATTTATAAGTTTAGCTGAAGTCACATTCCCACAAAAATGCTGGAATAAATATCTCAAAAGTTTATAAGCACCTAGAGGATAATAAGAGAAGAGCAACAGCTCACTTAACATTCATCAAAAACAAATCATGTTGAACTAATCTAATTTCTACAACGACAAGGTATCTGGTTTGTGCATAAGGGAAAAAAAAAACAGAAGATGACTTTAGCAAGGCTTTGACATTGTCTTACATGAAGGGCTTACAGAAAAAATTGAGAAACATGATCTAGGTGAAACTCCGAAGTGTGGGATTAGATCGCTACTGTCAAAGAACTTAAATCAGATAGTGCTATAACAAGGGGTGGTTTTTGTATGAGATCTGGAACTGTTAATAATTTCATGAACAATTTGCATGAAACAATATTAAATCAGCAGATAGCATCAACATGAACATCTGCAAACAGTGTGGAAGAGGTTTAGCATTTAAAGGATTGGACACAAATGGAGAAAAAGTACTTTGTTGTTCAGTGAAGTCAAATGTAAAGTGAAACTCTTCAAACTACAGAAGTAGGCAAATACCAAAAGAGATTTCAAGCCTGACAGAAATATTGCAGAATGGGATCTGAGTGATATCAGGTTGCAGGTGAACGAGAGTCACAGCCAAACACAAGTCAAAAACCTTGTGTTTGTGCATAGAAGGCCCAATGATATGGAAGGATGGGGACTACTTGCAAAGAACCCTCAAAAGAGAATGAAACATATTTGATCAGGTTGAGATAACATGACCTAGGAGAAAAATGTGAATGAATCGATATCACTTAATCTAGAGAAGAGAAAATTGAGGGAAAAATTGAAAATGATCACCAAGGGTAAAATTTAGCTACAGAGGGGAAAATAATAAGCTCTTTTCTGTCTCTAATGCTGTTAAGCCAAGGAATAGTAAAACAAATAAGATTAACATCTAATAAGAAGAAAGATTTTCATTACTGAAGATTTTTAAGGAAAGGCTGGACTAGCTTTTGTCGTTACACAGTTGACCCTAATTTTATGAAAGAAAACAGACTATATAATCTCTTGATGTCCCTTCTGGTCATATTTTCTTTTATTTCTAAAAGGAAAAAGAAATATTTGGAAGAAAATGAATGGAATTTCTTTCACTGACAGATGTACCTGCCCCTAGCTGAAGTACAAATGCAGTAAAAATAATAGTTGCTTTTCTTTAGAGTTCACAGTATACCCAGGAGTAATTGCTTTAAAGTAAAAGTATGATCTAGGAGTGTAATCTCACGCATGCCTGGGAATTTTATGTGGAAATTGATACTTTTTATGCAAGAAAAAAAGAATATTAGAGAAATACAAAATGCAAATCTGACCAGTTTTATTTGATTAAATAAATGGAGTCATTGGTGCATTGCATTTACTGACCTGACATCTGAAAATGAAGCAAGGGAGAACTAGATCTTCCCTTTATAATCCTGAGAGATGTAATAATGAGTCAAGAGTAAAAGGTTCTTATAACACTTCCTAACACTTAGAGCTAATTTGCTTCTATTGTTTTTGCCCCGTCTGCTGGAAACCCTGCTTGGAAGAATGCAGTACACAACCAATCTGATCTGGCTCTACAGCTTTCTAAATATGTTGGCTTCTCATCAGCTCAAGTGAACTGTTCCAACTGTCCTTGGAAACTTTGATAACCTCCACTCCCAGAGGCAAAGAGCACATCAGAGCAAGTATGTCTTGACTGAAAATTCAGCGATTTGGAAGAGACTGAAAAATTGCTCATCTCTTCTTCAAACTCAATATTAGTCAAATGCAAAGGAACAGATAAAACAAACAAACAAGCAAACAAATAACAAGAACACATAACAAGTTATATCTTCACAAAAGCAAGTTAGGCAGGCAGTTCACTCTCATCTTGTACTATATTTGAGTAGTAGGGCAGATTGGAACGTCCAAATTTCTCTAATTTAAATGAACTTATTGTCTGGGTAAGCCTGTAGTGACTGTCTCAGGCTCAGATACTTAAATTATGGCAAATATATCCTCCTTTGAGTTGGAGACACTTCAGGCCAAAATAAGTTGAATCTTTATTGAATAATATATACAGCTGTTTTTAAAGCTGGTTTAGAGAATGTAAATATAAGCACCACTTATAGTAAGCCTGATATAAAATTGTGTTTCCAAGACTGAAAATATTAGTATATAATAATGAATAAAGATAACAAGAAATTTCAAGAAATAACCTCACAGGATTTTAAATACTTATTGTACTTCCACTTCAAACATCCAAGATGCTTTCCGATATAACGAAATTAGAATAATCAAATAATAACTGAAAAAAACTGCCAATAAAAATTATGTTTAAGAATTCCCATATTGACTACATTAAATATTTAAATGTGCTGATAGTTTTACAGAATCCAAACAGTCCTTCAAATAATTGGAATTTTATTGCACAACTTTTTAAACAGTGTGTCAGTTCAACAAAGAAGATTCCCGTAGATGCCCACAGCAACTTTGTCTTGGGGATTAATTAAAAATTAATGAAGTATTCTTATGACACGCAGGCTTTCAAAAATGGCTTTTAAAGAAGTGCTAGAAACATAATACGTGGCATCAGAGCTAAACAGGTATGTGAGGTCTTTCCAAAATGCGAGGATTATACATATATCTATATGGTCAGATTCACCGTTTGGTTATGCCTGAGTAAATTTTTGATTTCATTGCAATGATTAATTAAACTCAGCATTCTGTGGTGTAAATTGAAACAGTATTCTGCCCTGCCTTAATAAGTTTTTTTCCTTTCACTTAGTTTATTTACAGAGCAATAGCAGGATTTATGTCATACAGATTCATTGTTCTAGGTGTTAACAAGGTTGATGGGATCTTTGGAGCACTTGGAAATGTGACCCCAGTATCTATTAATCATTAAAGATTTCTACTTTTTTTGCTCCTATATAATGATGTTTCAAGAAAAATGAAATGTTTCAGAGAGGTGTGATGTCAGGGTTTGAAATGGAACTCTTATTTGAGTCAGACATCAGTACATTAATTTCTCACCTAATTTAAAGCATGATTTTGGAGTGGAAAAGGCTAGAGAGGGGAGGAAGGAGTGTGACTATAAGGAGGTGTTGCTCTCATCTCCTCAGTTTAGCCACAGAGGTATATCTGAGTTGGGCAGACCAGAATTTCCATAAAAGTGAAGAGGCAGGAAAGAGAGATGGAAAGGGATGTCATGTGACAAGAGTAACCACCTAAAGCAGATAAGGTTCCAGTGGTGACAGCAATCAGTACAGCAGAGATGTCATAAAGCTGCTTGTTTATTTGCATCTTAATTTCCTGATGCTTTCCTCATGGAAAATGTGGTTTAACATTCAGATGACTGTCTTTGGGAAAGAATGAGCAGTGCAGATAGGAAAGATGTTGGTCTTTCTTCAAATTATGTTTGAAAGGTAATATGAAAATGATGGTGAATCTAAGTATATGAGAAAGGCTGCATTGGCTCATGCTGAATGCCCAGATGACACTCTCCCTGGTCATTGACAACAGCCAAAAGTTGATGGATAAGAAAAGTAAAGTAGAATAGAATATTTTCCTCCAGAATAGTCCTGCAGCCTCTCTTGAGCTCCTGCTCAGCTGCTCCCTGAGCTGAGTCTGCCTTTTTTTTTAACAGTCCTGGACAGATTTGCTTACCATTAATGAGTATCCCCAATCAATTCTAAATGCATGCAAAGTTTATATGTCTGCAGTCTCCATGGAAAATGTGAGCAAAGCTCAGCCACAGTAAAATAGCAATCATTGAACAGCCTTATATCAGAGTAGCTAATAATAATTATATGATAATAGAGTTCAGTATGTGAGGCAAAATATAGAAAATCAGCTTCATATTTGACCAGGTTTTGAACAGGTACTGGAACAAAGATAACTTGCACCCTGGGGAGGTGTAGTAACTTGAGCTGTGCTAGTAGTCCGGTTGCAGCACCACACATTTTTCTCTGAAACTCAGAAACCCCACTGGAAAATGCCATAAATATCCCATCTTTTGTGCTACGTACAATTTCTAAGTTTTGAAATTTGAAGGTCAGCTTGAGCTTCAATGGCCAGCGACTGTCACTAGCCATTTCAAAAGCTAGCTGAGGTCTATCTGGAGGAGATGAACTGTGTGCAGGATAGGCATATTCTCAGGAGAAGGAAACTAAGATTAGATTTGGGCCATTGCTCTTACATTGTAAACTCTGGCCTACTGACAACTGGAACTGAAAACATTTGTTTCAGTTAAATCACCAAGAAGATATAAGAAAAGGTAACAACATACAGATACTGCTGACCCAAACCCCATTCATTTTGGAAACACAAAAAGCTTAAAATGTATTAATCTTTTATTCTTGGGCAGTTCAAGACTGCCTGAAACACCCACTTATAGGGGCATGAAGTCGTCAATGGTTGGTCTGTGTCTTGTCAATTCCAAATCTGAAATAATGAGGTAAATCTGCTACACCAAAGTTGATTTTAATCATCCATTCTTTTTTTTTTTTT
>WBMW01001703.1:6633-19220 GCA_013396635.1 Penelope pileata
ACCCTGGGATGCATGTCATCCAGCCCCATAGATTTGTACACATTCAGTCTCATGAGGCGGTCTCAGACTTCCTCTGCCTTTACAGCAGGGGGGGGTTTATTCTCCCAGTTCCCACCTAGAGGTTCAGGGATGTGAGCTTCAGGGACATGAGAAATAGAAGAATCCTGGTTGCCAGTGAAGACCGAGGCAAAGAACTCATTTAGTACCTCAGCCTTCTCCATATCTGTCGTAGCCAGTTCTCCTTTCTCATTTACCAAAGGAGGTATGCTCTCTTTGGCTGCCTCTTCTGCCCAATGTACCTATAGAATCCCTTCTTGTTTTAAACATCCTTCACCAAGTTAAGTTCCATCTGTGCCTTGGCTTTCCTAATCCCCTCTCTGCAAGTCCAGACAGCATCCCTGTATTCTCCCCAGGTGACATGCCCTTGTTTCCACAGCCAGTACAATCCCTTCTTTTCCCTCAGTTTGACCAGCAGGTCATTGCCAAGCCGTGCTGGTTTCCTGCCTCTCCTGCTCACTTTCTTATTCAGAGGGACAGAGAGCTCTTGCGCTTTCAGAAAGGCATCCTTGAAGAGTAGCCAGCTCTCCTGCACTCCTTTGTCTCTAAGCACAGCTTCCCAGGAAATCTCACCCAACAATTCCTTAACAGCCTAAAGTTTGCTCTCCTGAAGTTCAGGGTCCTGACAACACTTCAGAGTTCCCTCTGAAGTGTTTGAGTCAAGCTTATATATGTTATATAAATGTTTGAGGAAGACAGGATAAAAGGTGGCTGTCTCCTGAGTGCCAGAATATGCAAGTGTCTCTATGAGCAGTAGATTTTTTTTTTCTCATTCTGAAAATTTACTAGGAATTACTTAGAACAATATTGAGACTAATTCACTGTGTTCCATAAACACATCCAACACTTACCCTTAAGTCAAAGATACCAATTTTCCAGTCTCATCTGGCTTAATGACTCTATGGTTATAGAATGCTTGGCCAGCTGGCTTCAAAAATCTACAAGATTGACCTCCAACTTGCTTTTCAATGTCTTTGTTGCTTCCTCCCCTTGCTAAGAAACATACCAGCAAGAATAAAACCTTTATAATCCTGTAAGTGCTCAATAAAGCTGCTAGAAAGGAAATATCAAATTCTGTTACATTTGTGGTTTTAACTAATAATTTGTGTTACAGTGCAGAATTTGTGCAATGCAATGGACTGGATTGCAGGTAGACTGGATGACATTTTGAGCTTTCATCTTATGTGTTTATAATTTTTTACTTCTCCCTCCAAATTGTTTGAGTGGCAGTATTTCACAGTGATTTTGTAGAATGCCTAAAACTCTGCCATCTTAACTCCAGTGTGAGTCCTCCTGACTTTGATGATTTATAATATAGATCTTGTTTTTATGAACTAAATTACACGTCTTTATTTTCCTGTATAACAGACCATCTCATTGGAAACCTCCATCATAGTTTAAAAGATGTGAAGAATTAAGAGTAATAGATTTGCATGTTACAGTGGTAAATACATCCTCATAAATGGTCTGCATCATACATTATAATAAAAATGCATGACTCTAAGGTTCGTATCCTTCAACACATGTATGTGTTGTGTGTACATTCTGTTACAGGGAAGTCCTCAGGGTTCGTGTTACTTTTAGATGCAAATGTAGATAGCCAACATTTAAATTAGGAAGCAGGGTAGCCCCCCAGTACACAGACTGGGAAGGAAGGAGCAGAAAACCACACACAATATCTGGAGGCACTGGCTCTCTCCACAGGTAATTATTTTACTGGTGTTTACATGGAGCTGCTTCCTGACAGCCTTGACCTCAGACAACCCTGTCCATCACCAATTGAAACTTGAGCAGGAAGGCTACTGGATGTGCTTCTCTGCGGTCATTGCTCTAACCTCCAAGTAGCAGATGTCTCATTTCAAATCCAAACACTTGCCCCCACAAACTGGAAAAGTAAGTTCCTTGCAGCAAGGAAAATGTAAGCTGTCTCCAATGGAAAAAACTCTCAGAAATTAAGTTCTTGGCCATCTGGAATAGTTGTGATGCATAGTTTCGCTACTGCTGTTGAGAAGCCTAACCTTTCTTTTATCTCCCATATAAACATTCCAAAGAAAGGTTGAGATATAGTGTTTGGTCAAACTGGAGAAGAATTTGCTGTGTCAGGATTCTGGCTAATTTTTTTGTATCTTAGAAACTACTGTAAGTTCTGGCATAAGATGTCTTTAGTAAACCGTGTTAGGAGCTGTGAAGTAAAACATTCAATGTCTCTAAATGTTTTCTTGAGGTTTGTCTATGTTCTCTCATACTTTTGCCATTTAAAAGAGGGCCGTAGGACACTAAGCATGACCTCCTGCTTAGATTAGACACAAAGGCCATTGCAGAGACATGATCTGGTCTTTAGCAAAGAGGGTAGATGTTAGAAATGCTTGCGAATTCACAAAGTGCTAAGACCCAGACGTGACTGTCTAAGTGTAAAAAGTCAGTAAACTATAGACAATCTTCTAGACTTCAGAGAAGTCATTGATGTTCCTGGCTGGACACAGGTTAGGAATAAAGGGATGATAGCCTAAGAAGGGATATGGTATCTGAACAAAACATCTTTCTATCCAGTCCCTCATGCCTAAACTGTATGTATACACTTTCTTGTTACTCTACTAGTCTGTGATAGAGTAGTCCTGCTAGAACTGTGCTTTATATTAGAGCTGTTCTGAAAGTAATGCCTCCTATTTTATTATGGTGGCCCACGACATCAGAGGCAGATATCGATGGTATGACAGAGAGGTTGCACCTTCCCACCAATATTCCATGCCATTTTGTTGCCGTGCCATAAATGGCAGCAGAGGGACAGTCTGACCAAATGGCATCTGACATGGAAGTGTGGGTGAAGCAAAGGTGTGGAACTGAATTCCTCCATGTGGAAAAAAATATAATCCACTGACATTCGTTGATGCTTGCTGAACGTTTATGGGCACCAAAAAAGTGGATGTGAGCACAGTGAGGCAGTCCATGGTGTGTTTCAGCAGTGGTGACAGCAATGTGAAAGACAAGCCATGTTCTGGACAGCCAAGCAGATTTTTACAAGCGTGGCATGCAGGCTCTTGTTCATTGCTGGTGAAAATGCATATCTAATAGTGGTGACTATGTTGAAAAGTGGTGTTTTGTAGCTGAGAATTGTCTCTATCAAACTGTGTTATTGTGCTCTTTGTATCTCTTGGGGTTTCCTTTTTCTGCCTATTTGTCTGAGAACAGTAATATCTTAATTGTACAGAAAGAAGAGAGAGGGGATATCTCATGTTCACGTTTACTTCTGATGTTTCCTGTTCTAAGCGTTACCCATATTGGCACTGCAAAAAGTGTGTTGCCTTAGGCATGTGTCAATCTTACTTACGTAAGCCACATATTATAAATACATATTATAGATTCAGAGTTTTTCTCCTATTTTATATGTATGATTAAATAAGTTGAATCACAAATACAGTATTTTCAATGTGGTAAATTAATGGATAATGGACTTTTGTGTTAGAATACTATCTCAAAACTGTTGAACAGTTCTGCAGATCTTACTTGCTTACTATGTGGAGCAGATAGAGAGAGGTTGTGAACTTTCTTTTCTTTAAAACCTGGAAAAGGAAAAAAAATAACATTCAAATAAAAAATATGGATCTGTAGCCCTAGAAGAATGTAACACAAAATGTGTATCCCTCTGTAACTGAAGATAATATGCTTGGCAAAACTCTAAGCTAAGTGAAACAACTTATCCCATTGAAACTTTGGGGGAATGTAATTTCTCTATCTGAACTGAACTAAGCTGCCTGCATGTGAACTCTGTATCATAAAAAATGACATGGGATTGTGTAGCAGTAACAATTTTAGCATGTTCCCTGGTTTTCAGGATAAATTATATTTGGAATTCAATGCTACAAGGTCTTGGAAAAAAAGAGTTCATACAATTTGAAACGCCCTACTTTATAAAAGTCAGCTTATTCAGATTTGAAGTACATCTGGCAGTAGATACATCTCCAGAGCCTATATCAGATAAGCATAGAACTGCCCTTACGTACAAATCATATCAAATTCTAATTTTTCTTGACAAAAATGACATTATTATATCAGCTGATTAAAAAACAAAAACCCCCACTCCTTTAAACTGTTCTTCTTACCCCATGCCAGTCTCTTTTCTATCACATATAAATTAGCACGCATGTTCTATCAAAAACTGATTTTTTAAAAAAACTTCAGTTTCTTAAATTACAGTGCTAATCAGTGTGCCCTAAAATGTGATTTTAGGGAGGTCTTCTTCTCTGAAACCAGGCTGCTCGACTGTAATTAGGTATTCATGGGGCTTTCTAACCTCATCACTATAGTTATTAAGCTTTGCATAAACCTTACTAGTTTTAAAATAATTTTCTACATAGACATATGACAATCAATTTTATTGTTGTTTGTTTCCTTTAATAACATTTACACTCATCTGGGAAATAAAAACTTCTTACAGCCAGTGAAGAAAGTGAGAAACTCTGAGACGTCAGCAAATTTAAAAGAGGAAGAGCAATGCTGGTTGCTGCTGAAAATGTTTTCTTTGCTAAGCAAATTTCCTGAGTAACCTAAGTCAAGGAATACCTTGCTACCTTGTTTATGTAGTCTCTTTCTTTATGTACAGGGGAGCACTTTTATGAAGAAAGTATACAGGATGAAGAAACAAAAAATGTTTGTTAGTTTGTTTTTAATTATAATGCTAACTTCTAAAGCTTTCAAAACTTTTTGTATATTTCTGTGCAATGTGCATCAAGTGTTCATATTTAAAAAAGCTGATGATGTAAATGATAAATATGTGTAGACACAATAAAGCAAGTCAGGGTCGACAATACAAATTGACTGTAATTGCAATTCATGAACATTTATTAGTTGCATTTCTGCCTTCCTTAGCCAATAGTAGAGTGGATCTGTCAGTGCATCACACAGCAAGTAAGATTAAAAAATAGTAAAGGTCAAAAGGTTAGGCATAAATAATTAAACAGTCAGATGTTTAGGTATGAGGTAATGGAATTCAGTAGTCTGTGGGACTCAGTTATTTTATGCGTATTTTTCTTTGACTAAGTAAACACTTCTGGTTAAATTGTTTTGTTCCAGTATTAGGAAGCAATAGTGAAAAACAATTTAGAATTTAACGAGAAAGTGAATACATAGTTTTTACGGAAACAACTAGAACTGAGGCAATTAAAGTATTGTCAAAATTAAGTCATTTTATGATACTGTAAAACTAAAATCAGTTTTACTGATTGCATTTTTAATTTTCTAAGGCTGGTCAAAGTCAGAGCAGAAGATATGTAAAGCTGCAGTGAATCTGTGATTCTTAAGTATATTGTTTTTGTTAGGCATTATTCTGGGTCAGATTATGAACTAAAATGTGCTCAAATAGCTTTGAACATGCAGTGGGATATATGAGTGCGCACTTTTTACTCAGAGACTGTGGAAATGTGCTTCACTGGTGAGAATAAAATTACAGTTGAATGATTCTGAAACTTACTCTTTGTTCTGTAAAACAATTAGGCCAGCATGCGTGATTCACTTTAAAAAGGCTACTTGTTCCAAAACAAGGGTGGTAACTGTATTTTACAAACTACCTTTGACAGTAGTGTATTTTATGGCTTGCATAGACATTGTTCTTCCTTTCCATATGGGTTGGTATTGACCTTTCCTACTTCTGCAGCGCCCTGCTGCAAGAGCCACAGTACAACAGCAAAGGAAGGTAAGAGAAGAGCAGAGAACCACAGGAATCAACCCGACACCCAGAGCTGCAGCTTCCCAAACAGGTGCTTCATTATCTGAAGTATAATTCCTGCCGCTGTAGCCTTTAGTTTCATTTAAGTGTTGCTTACTGCTGTTCAGACGAGGAGGAGACGGCATGTGGGATAACACTTTGGCAGATTTAGGTATCAAAGTTGAGTGTACAGTTCTTCTGTCTGAGCTGGTCGTTGGCCTAGTGCTTCCTGAAGTTGTGCTCGTCCCCTTAGCCAAACGGTTGTCCAACAGAGAAATCGCTTCCCTGGAATATGTGTTACCTTTTGTTTTTTCAACCATCAGGCTTGTGCTGGAGGTGTAACTGTCTCCTGCTATGCCATGGCTGGTGGTAGAAGATGGAGCTGGGAGTAGAAGAGAACTTGACGTGACGTTACCATTCTGGCATCTTTCCCACTCAGAGCTCTTTGTGCTGTTTCTCCTTTCATATTTATTTGGTGAGGTGTGAGTATTTGGATCCTTGGATATCAGTTTTTCAAAAATAAGAAGATCTGGATCAATCCCTATTAAATCATAAACAATATTAGTTTGTGTGATAAAAGCTCATCTGCATACAAGAGAAAAGGAGTCAGTGAGTCTATACCAGTAGCTGGAGCGTGGTTGTGCTCCCAGGGGCTCATGTATCCAGGTGCCAGCAGTGGGGAAGACTGGTATCCAGAGAGAGCTGCTGAGCGGAATGAGTCTGAGCCCAGCTGCTGGAACTTCAATACACCTTGTGTGTGTATTAAATATATATTGATATATATACATGTTATAAACATCATATATACATATGTGTGTATATATGCCTATATACACAAAATAGATATAGACACATACAAATGTATATATTTTAATATATATACGTGTATATATAGATTCTCCCTAGCAGATCTCCATCCTATGCAGCCACAGAGAGGATGAGGCTCTCAATACTGCATTTGTTTGTGTCTGCTTTATGTGTCTCTCTGTGATACCTGTGTGGCTGGCTATGTATATACATATATGCATACATGTGGTATACACAAGGTCTGTATGCATGTGCCTAATGGGAACACAGCCTTTCTAGTCTGTGGATCTGGGGGCATGGAGCAGCAACAGCCTCTCCCCTCCCAGCCAGTCAGACCTTGCATGTTATTTTTCTATAGAAGAGTATTCATTATATATTCAGAGAATTAATCTTGACAGCAGGTTGCATCTTCAAGGTCCTTTCTCAAACATTGGATGAACGAAAGTGGGGGGAGTATTCAGAGAAATGTGTTCATTAATGAAAAAGGAAAAAAATTCTTACACAATTTTATCTTTGTGCTTTACTGCAGGTCTTTTAGCAAAGCAACTGACAGTATAATTTTAACATTTTTTATGGTTGCTCTTCAGCCTTTATGCGTGAAATGTTTGATTACCTGTCGTGATGTTGTACAAAACAGTGTTGATTCTAGCCCTTAGTATGCAACTTTCCAATGCTGGGCAAGACATATGCAAGCAATTCATATTCTCATTAGTAGCTCCATGGTAGAACACTGCTAGGTTACAGGGAACTGTAATACAAAAGGAATAAAGATCAACTTATCAGCATAGTGACAATTGTATTTTGCATGATATTACAAAGGCTGCTCTGAAAGTAATGCCTCCTATTTTATTATGTTGGCCCATGACATCAGAGGTGGATGTTGGTGGTATGGCAGTAGAACCTTCCCACCAATATCTCATTACATTTTGTTGCCATGCAAAAGATGGCAGAAGAGGGGCAGTCTGACAAAAGTGTCTAACATGGCAGTGTGTATGAAACAAAGGTGTGGAACTGAATTCCTCCATGCAGAAAAAATTGTACCCACTGATGATATTCATTGGTGCTTGCTGAAAGTTTATGGAGACCAAACATTGGATGTGAGCACAACAAGGCAGTGGGTGGTGCATTTCAGCAGTGGCAACAGTGATGTGAAAGATAAGCCATGTTCCAGACAGCCTTGTGCAGCTGTCACACCACCAAACGATGAGCAAGCATCTTGATCAGCTCATCCCTGCCAATCAGTGGATTACAACCAGGAAACAGAGCATTCAATGCACTGGAAACAATGGCAATGTTGGAATATCGCAAAGTTTGCACCAGGTGGGTCCCACAAACACACGAGGACAAAAAGGACACCACATGCAAGTTTGTCAGGACCTACTCAACAAATAGGAGGCTGAAAGTGACAGTTTCCTGGATCCCATCATTACTACGCAAGACATAGCGTCACCACTACAAGCCGGAGTCAATACAGCAGTCTACGGAGTGCAACGTTCCCCATCGAAGACGCAGACATCAGCTGGTCAAGTGATGTGCACTGTCTTTTGGGATAGGAAGGGGGTGATCCTTCTGGGTTTCCTGGAACCCAGACAAACCATCAACTCTGACTGCTACGTAGCAACATTGACTAAGCTGAAGGCTCAAACTTCCACAGTCAGGCCAGAGAAGACGACAACCGTTCTCTTGCAACACATTAACACCAGGCCCCATACCATTCTGAAGACCGTGGAGCACACTGCCAGCCTCGGCTGCAGTGTCCTACCACGCCCACTGTATAGTCCAGATTTGACACCTCCTGACTTCCATCTATTTGGGCCGATGAAAGATGGTCCGCGTGGGCAATGTTTTCCTAGCAAGGATGCCATTACAGAGGCTGTGAGTCATCATGGCGTGCAGGCTCTTGTTCACTGCTGGCAAAAGTGCATAGCTAATGGCGGTGACTATGTTGAAGAATAGTGCTTTGTGGCTGAGAATTTGCTCTATCAAATCATGTTCTTGTGCTCTTTGTATCTGTTGCAGTTTCCATGGAAATAAATAGGATGCGCTACTTTTTGAGCAACCTACAAACTTTATTTAACATTAAAAGAGCATTAATACTGACTAGCTACATAGTACTTTAAATCTGTGCTTCTTTCATTATTATCCAAACTACTTAAACACCCAGTCAGAAAAGTAGAACTACTTGTAACCATATTCGTATTTTACATCTGGAGAAGATCAATAGAATAGCCACCTGAATTCTAAAAGAGTCTCTAATTAAAATCATATGCTGTAGCCTGTAGTCCTCTTACCAGTTTCCTTCCTTCATATCTCTGTTGCAGTGAGTGCACCATTTCCTAAAAGTTAAGCAATCAAGGAAGGCAACTTTGAGGTTTTTGCACTTGTGTAGTGGATACCTGTCTACTCGAAACAGGACAGCAAACTTTCCTTTCACTCAGACTATTAAACAACCATCAGATGGCCTATTCTGAACTACAGTAAGTAAATGGCATCCTGCCTTGCTTTTCCTTGTGTATCTTTGGGCTACTGTATTTATAGTAGTTTAGACAATGCATCACTGATATTTTTAGCCTTACTACTGTCTCATGTATATGCATAAATACTAATGGTAAATGTCATACTCTGTCAAAATATCAAATCTAAAGTTGATTTTATGTTATATCATTGTGCTTGGAGTAGGATAAATGTTAGTGTAGTCATATAAAGTTTTATGGGTTTTATTTTATTTCACTTGTCTTGAATATGGCTTCCATATCTGAATTTTTATGGCTACCTGTAATTAGAAAAAGTATTGGCAGGACTGGGGACATATCCAATTCTTTTGGATGAGAAAGAATAAGTCTTTGGCCTGGAAAAATAAGATATTCCATTGTTCGTTTTTAAATTATTTCAAAGTATATTTTTATCTTGTAAGATTGGCTTTCAGTAAGTGTACTATCACTGAGAATCCAGCAAAGAAGATTTTCTTATCAAACTTATTGTCAATATTTCTTGAAATCTTAATTAAGACAATTATTTCTAATAATATCTATGGTAGATTACATCTGTCTCTTCGGGACAGCATGGATATCACTATCTGATTTAAAACATATCTTTGTAGTGACACCTGATGTCTCTGTATTTTAGTTAAGTTTGTAACAAGTCTGCACCTGATTGTGTAAGATTATAAAAACAAGGTTCAGAGTTACTATTACTTAGCTTCATTAGATATCCAGTCTCATGTTTTATGACCAAAAAGTTTATCATCCAAAAATGAAAAATATTACTAAAATGTCCATAATTGTTCTTGATTCACCTTATTTAAGATGGAAGCTGACTCCTCACAGGAATGCCGACAGCAGTTATATTAGTTGCCTTGGTGGCAGGTTTTCAAGGACAAAACTGTGCTTATAATTCAAAATTTCATCAAAATTTATATTCTTTGTATTTAATAAATGGTAGCTCACTTTTATCCTCTATATCCAAACACTTTTTGAGTCTTGTGAGTTTTGCAGTCAAATTTAGGCACGACAGACACACATATCAGGTACGCTCCTAAAATATACTCTTACAGTGTACCAAAGCAGCGTGATACAGGGAAAGTATACTTTCAGCTTTAAGAGAAGGAATGAAACTCTTACTTTTATTCTGAGTCTCACTTTGTAAGACTAGGAAAAAAGAACTTCTAGCTGAGTAACTGCTCTCTCAGCTTTATTGCTCATACTGATGTTTTGCTTAGGTTGGAGCGGAAATACGGTGTCAACACAGAAAAAAAGAGTGCTCTTTCCTCTCAGAGAAAATGAATATTCTTTGATCTCAGAGACAGCCAAATTATGTGTTCCCTCCTTTCCCCCTAACCATGTCCTCATCTACCAAAGAAAAGTCCTGTTCTTATCAGTGTCACTTTATAACAGAGTAGATTTTTTCTATACAGGGATAGTTTATGAAGGATATTGAACAGTTGTTGTTTTAATACTGCTCACAAATTTTGAAACAGAGATCTAAACTGTCAAAGTGTATCATAAAATTTTCATGTGTTCCTAGTGTGGTCTTCCAAAAATATCAGATTAGCAAATTCATTTCTATAGGACAGAAGATGGGAGAATAGCTACCATGTGCCTCAATAACTTCTTTTTTTTTTTTTTCTTGGCATTATATCTTCTTCAAATAAAGGAATGTTTATATAAAAGTTACCCAACATGTTTTTCTTCCTATGATAAAAATTTTAATGTATGCCACAGTCTTGATAATAAATACTCACCATTCTTCTGAAGGCAGCAGGTTCTGCTGCACTGTTGGGAGGATACTTCTGCATAAATCCTCAGCACCTTGGCTCCCCTCTTCTGTGATTCCCGCAGGTCAACTAGAAGACCTGGGAAGCGTCGGATCCAGCAGTTCTTGTAAAATGTGGTGGGTGTGCAGAGAGAGTCTGACTCCACTGCCCACCCCAGAACCAACAGCACCTCTGATATTGCCACCAGCAGAACCATTTTTTGGCGTAATGGGCTTAGCAAGTGCACTTTTTCCTCCACAGATGCGCTGAAGTTTCGATCAGTATTTCAAGAGACAATCTCTTGAGCGGTGAGGATGCTGCCAATTCTGCCAGGGAAAGGAGCCAGGGGATGTTTTTTCCAAACAATTCCCATGATGTTGTTTGGTCAGCTGCTGGAAGGAAGCAGCCATTTTATGAGCTACATATGATTACAATAGTTCTTACTACTGTTCTCTACATTATTTGGAGACAGTTTTTGAGAGAAAACAAACACATACTGCTTTTAGTCATTCAGAGAACTTGCTTCTGTGATGTCAAGATTATGTCTTTTGTCCTTCTTGGACCAAGCTATTCAGATAGCCTTAGTATGCGATGAATAATGGCAAGCACAGCATATGATTTAACCTCAGCTCTGAAAGCATGCAGCCCAGTCCTTTGAGAGCAGGTGGGTCTGCTGCTTTGTTCAAACACACCGCTACACTCTATACAGAACAAACAGCTCAGTTTAGTCTCTTAATGCTCTTTGAATCATCTGATTGTTGCAAATGTAGTTTCCTTCTTGATTAACAAACAAGCATCTAATTCTGTCTGCCAGCCAGAGGTGGAAATTTGTTCTTCTTCCTCGTTCTGCTTTGGTTGTGAAAGTACTACAATTTTATTTGAAAAGATCTAGCAATATGACAAGAGAAGGTTGCAGCCTACATTTGTCTCCAGACTAAAGAAGCAATCATGGTCCTGCCTTTAATCTTCCATACATTCAAGAATATTGAACAGTCTGCATAGGCTACAAAGTAATGTATGACATGCCTGTAGTAACCAAAAATGCAGATTTAAGCTACAGCTTACTGGACTGTATTCTAGGAAGTACTCGCTTCCTAAAATATCTGGAGGCCACTTATAGTCATCAGACAGTTCAATCTTAATTGGTAAGAGACTATACCAAAAACACTTAAGCAATCTTGTGATGGATGACTTTAAGTATGTTGCATAATAGCAGGTAACTGATTCAGAGAAGTCTGAGAGGGGATCTTATCAATCTTTATAAATATCTAAAGGACAGGTGTCAAGTTGATAGGACCAGGCTCTTTTCAGTGGTGCCCAGCGACAGGCCAAGGGACAATGGACAAGCTGGAACACAGGAAGTTCCATCTGAACTGGAAAAAAACTTCTTTACTGTGAGGGTGACAGAGCACTGGAACAGGTTGTCCAGAGAGGAGTCTCCTCTGGAGATATTCAAAACCTGTCTGGACACTTTCCTGTATAAACAGCTGTAGGGAACCTGCTTTAGCAGGGGGGTTGGACTAGATGATCTCCAGAGGTCTCTTACAGCCCCTACAATTCTGTGATTCTTTGTGGTTCTGTGATTTTTCTGGTTATGCTAAAGCCTGGAAGAAACCTGTGAGAGTGCAAGAAAGTACAGTTGACATATAGGAAGGCAACTTTTCATAGAATCATAGAATCATAGAATGGTTCAGGTTGGAGGGGACCTTAGAGATCATCTTCTTCCAACCCCCCTGCCATGGGCAAGGACACCTCCCACTAGACCAGGTT
>WBMW01001703.1:19333-52464 GCA_013396635.1 Penelope pileata
ACACTGCCAGCTCATGTCTTCCACCACCTGATCTGAAACCTGAAACTCCCGAATGTTTTGTTTCTTATATGGATGCAGTCTGATCTCGATTCCCACTGCTGTATGCAAGATAGCATGCAGAAAAGATTGAAAATACCACAATACATGTGCTCATACACACGCAATGGGCCATGTAGAGAGGCGGAGGGAATTAGGCTTGCATCCAGACTGTATGTCTGTTGTGAGAGGTTAATCAAATTATAAGAAAGAGCCTAAGCAGATAATGCTTTAAGCCTCTGTCTTGAAAACGAGCTTTTGGTATTTGTATTGTGTTGTTTTTCGTTCTTGTTTTTGTTGTGTTTTATTTATTTAATTATTTATTTGTAGTCTGTTGTGCTTTATTTTTGTTTTTCATCTCACTATTTAAAACCTTGAATATGTTTCAATATACTTATTTGCATTCAATTGAATGCTCAGAGATGGTTTTAGGAATTTATCTGCTATTGCCACAAGCATTACTGACCGTATTTTTCTGAAATACATTTTGGTTTACGTTTTCCAAATATTACAACACATCATTTGATATGGGACACACAATTTTGAAAGACATGCCTGTACTGTGGCTTTAACTCTAGCATTTATTATGAATTCGGGATCCATTTTGTCTGTAAGGCTGGTGTACAGGAATGTTGATTCCTGATTGCTTTCCTCACTCCAACTCTTCTCATTTCACCAAGAAAAGAAACCTAGAAGATTCTGTGTAACTTGGAGAAAGATGGAACATAAAGGTTAAACTCATGCAAAATAAGCATTTTTATTGGGTAGAGCTGAACATGTCTTTAATCCCCTGGAATAAATCAGACTAATTGCACAGACAAAAAAATTAGATGTAATAGGTAGCTTTAACAGTAATAGCATATATATTTATGATTGCTAAAGATTACGATGTTGTTGCCTAAGTTTGATGTATTGCAAATTGTGTATGTAGATAACAGACATGCTTACTTCTTCCGTTCTAGGAAGAGAAAACTAATCAAGGACTAGCTCTGTGCCCTACTTCAGTCAGAAGGATCTGGAACACCATACAATTTCTTCAGTTTCAATGACACTCTCTCTAGACTTTAGGGTAAAGTGTAAGACTGGATGTGAAACATGCCTGAACATTCAAGCATATTTCAGACTGTTCAGTAAGTCTTCCTCTGACATCATGTTTTGAATAAAGGAACAAATTCTCAAATACCTGTTGCGTTTAAGGCAGTCACCAAACACAGTAAGTAAGAGCACTTCATGTGTTTAAGTATGTTTTTTCAAGATTGAGGTTTGGTAACCAGTCATATTCTGTACAGATCTATGTGTTTGCAATATACTCAAAATCTATGTTTAGTTTGCCACTGTTTGGCAGTAGACATGTTGCTAGTCTTTTTCTGTACCTTTGCATTTTTATTCAGTTATGCTGTCTGCTTCAGCCAAGCATCCTTTTTTCTTTTTCATTACTTGTAATTCCTTCTCCTTTCTCTGTTTCTTAATAAACTAAGAGAGCAGGAACAGCTGTATGCTTTGTTTAAAGAAATATATAGATACTGAAATTAATAAATAAATGATGTAGGCAAATTCCTTTCAAAACTGAGAAGTTTTGTCTGATAAAGTTCATAGTCTTATGTCAGCTTGCCCATAATTTCACTTTGACTTTTGTATGGCAAGTGCATATTTAATACTGAACATTTAGGTAAAGAATTTTGCAAGAAGGAGATAGCTGAATCTTACCTGCAAAACAGTGACCGACTGTTCCATGTACTCTGCAAGGAGGGATCAAGAGATTTTTGCTGTTAGTAAGGAGACTCTGGCCAGTATCAAGCCAGCAGTTCATGTTATTTGTAATTCTTTTCATTGCTTTTATCAAGTTTCTTCTTGGAAAGTGAACTGGCAGTTACCTATTTTCTGTAAGAACACAGATGTATTTGCAGATCTTTCAGTAAAAGAGATGTAACTGTATCTCACACAAAGGAAAAGAATGATATTTCTTGTTATATACAGAAACAGTACCTGAAGAGTTCCACCTGGGCTGGCAGGGATAGTGGCACAATCCAAGAGCTTCCTAATACAAAGGATTCATCAGGCATTAACTCTTTTTTTGCCAGATTTAAATAAAAGCAGAAACCTTTTCTACTTGTAGTTCCAAATATCTATATGGTGTTGTGTTTAGCTTATATGGAATATATGTTTCTAGTACTTGGAATATGTAAAGACCAGAAAAAAGATCTCTATAGTACAGGAAAGCATTCCTGAAAGGGACCTGAAAGAGTCCTGAAAGGACTTTGATTCTCTAGTCAGGTCAGCCTATCTAAAACTATAGTACACCAATAATTTGGCTTTGTTCACAGGTTATATGTTGTCCACACCGATATTCTTCACCGAGCGTCTTGAAGCCCTCTGGCTGCCCCAAGGTAGCAGGTGAGAGGACAGTCAATGTCCTCTTATGACTTTGTGACCTTAGGCCTTTGTGCTGCTTGAAGTGCTATGATAGATGGTGTTGTGCCTTGCTCTTTCCCAGTCAACGCTTGGGCCTATCTTGGAAAGCTTCTCCTTTTTCATGCTGTCAGTGGTGGTTAAGCCAGTATGATCAGAGGTGGATGCATCCATTGTGTAGATGCAGACTAGACAAGAGAGGACAGCTTGGCCTCATGTCTGGGCCTTTTCTTCCCCAAGCAGCTTATGGGAGAGAAGTGAGAGATATTCCTGATGCCTACATGTGGCCAAGCACTTCTCCTTGATGCTGCCATGATGATACACAAGTACACAGAAAATTATTTTTGCTAACACAGACCCAGTCTGTCTCACCCTTGGAAAGTGACGACTACTAAATGTATAAAGTACTTCTCTGCTGCAGCTGAAGTCACACACATTAGCTTAAGCCATCTGTGTTAGAGGCTGTCTGACAGAGCAGCTGGAAGTTGGCAACTGCCAGCTGAGAAGCAAGTCTGAAATTTTCATCTCTTTTGTATGTACATGTGTTTTTTACTTTACTACAGAAGTGATAAGATCCAAATTGCACATAAGACAAAATATTCTGATAATGCCAGAATACGTCACTGTCACTCTATTGCAGTATAATAGCTGTAAAATGCTTATGCCGTGGATCATTAAATAATGAAATGTAAGAACTTTGAAACAAATATCAAAGCAAATCTTTCTGACATTGTTGAAAAAACTGTTCACTTTTTCTCTTCTTTAAAATTTCCTTGAAATCAAAACATTCCTGTGAAGTTTTTTAATTTTAAAAAAAAAAAAAAATTTTTTTGAGAGAACTGTTTTGTCAAAAATAGCTATTATCGGTCAGATTTTGGTTTGGAACAATATATTTAGTCTTTAATAAATCTAAACGTCTCCAAATTTTAGGACAGTCGGATCCAAGATTCTGGTTCTAGACCCATTTCTCTACATGGTGAGAAGACGGAAAACTTTACAGTTTCTGTCCTTGAGACATAGTGAAAAAACATTTTTTAAACCATTGTTTCCAAGGGGCTGCCAGACCCTAAGATTCTCTCAGAGCTTAACTTCAGACTAATTCTGGTAAAGCTTCAATATGAAAGCTGATGTCTTTGTGTTTAAAAAAAGAGTAACATTAGGCTTAGCCAGATGAGATTATATACAAATATAATCTACTGGCATACATATAAACTTGAGCTGAGGTTTATGAAAGGGCACAATGTTTAGAAAACACTCTAGTGCATGAATGTTGATTTACGACATAAGTTAAAACTAGGCAAAAGGGATGGAGTTTCAGTATTGTGAAGAATTTTATACTGCTGGATGCTCAGTAAAAACTTTCCATGTGGTATACCATTTATCTAACCTGGTTATTTTGTACTAAAATTTGGTTCTGTCTGTCTACATGAGGATTTGAATGTACTGTTTCATGAGCTCCCAGTGTACTCTTCTCTAGACAGAGCTATGCAAGAAAATTCTGGCGTGGGCATGCCCAATGCATTTGTGCAAAGCAACTAACTAGTGTTGTAACTATTTACACACTCATATCTCCATTCTGCTGATTGGGGACCAAACTTTCTCATGATCCACAGGAAATGCCCACAAGGACAAAAACAACTGAAGCAGCCTCTCTGCTGCCTGTGACACATAGATTAGTATTAATCACTCATTAAATTTGATTCAAAAAATACCACTGCAAGCATTTTTTTTCAGTAGTATTACAATATACTTGTGTTGCAAGCAATAAATATTAAATTGTACATTCAGAGCAGAAAAAATAAACAGAAAATTATAGGGAATAAAATCTAAACATGTGCTATTAAAAGGTAGTGCTTTTTTATTTTATTTTATTTTATTTTTGAATAATGTTAGTGGCCTTGTGTAAGAAGTGCTGTGTTTGGCTAGGACTCTGGACAAACAAAAACAAAAACAAAAACCTTGTTTAGCAGTTCATCCTTCACAAACGATAAAGATTTCAGTTGAAACAAAATTATGCTCTAGTCAGCTTCTCTTAGAAATGCCAAGATCTTTTAGAACACTGATATTTTTAATGCTGAAATACTGCAGGATATTTCCTATGTTCCACAGATGCTTACTTTGTATCCTGTGACAAGGAAAATACTAAACACTGGCAACAGCTAGTGAATCGTTTCCAAAAGGCTAATTTCTCTCTTGAGTAATTCCACTATTACTCAATACACAGTTCCCTGGCAGTACAGTACAATTCCCTGGCGTCTCACAGGGAAGAATGTGGCACTTTATATTTTATTTTAGATAGCATGTATATTTTAAATAATCCCTGATTCTGTTCCAGCTCACATTTCAGACTCACATGGCTGAAAGGAATTCAGATTTTACTTTGTTTTTTGCCCTCTTCATGGTCCAGTCCTTAGAGCGATCAGATTGATGTTTCTTACTGATTCCCATCTGTCATCCGGTGTCTCTGTGTTGAATCAAGAAAAGTTTTGCTTAAAACATACACAAAACCAATGCAGCGTTCCTTTAGGCACTGTACTGGTTTTTAATGGTTTGGTTCCCCACTGCAGCAGACTTTTTGTGTGATCTTGGGTTAGAGCCACAAAGAAATTCAGGCTGTATTTCATGTATATGTAAACCAGGTTTCCTGTGAAGAAAAGCATTTGTCATTCTGATTCCCAGTGACTGATAATTTCCTTGCCCACCTTATTGTGACCCCATGGGAAAACGGACTGGAGACCCATCCAGCTTGCCTCAGAAAGCCATCAAGTGGTTCGCCTAGGAAAAATAAGTAGCCATAGCTTTCTAAGTAAATTAAAGCAGTGTTAAATATTTGAAGTGAACCTAAAGTTTAAGCAGGCTTCAGACAAAACATACAGAGCAGGCTTGCACTGGCCTTATAGTTGTCCCGTGCATCCATGACGTCTGTGAGTGATTAAAGGAAGATGCCAGGCACAAGAAAAAGTACTGCTTCTCTCTCGTTTTCTCTGGCTTTGCTTTGATTTGTAGCAGCAATTCTTCCTGGCTCTCTTTCTGTTTCCTTACTTTTGCTATGCGAGGAAAGTCAGAGGACTATAGAAACGTATGCTCAGGCAGAGCCAGAGTCAGAAGCTTAGGTTTTCCATATCATGGTTGAATGGTCTATTACAATGACTGCTGTGTAACAGAGCTTTGTCAATTTTCAAGTCTTTCTAACAGAAAAGAGTGATCTTTCTTCAGCCCTGGAAACAATTTATGCATTAAGTAAAAGAGAACAGTTTAGGTACTGAGCACAAGCAAAAGTGCCTAGCCTGTGAATGCCAAGCAGAAATGGCCATCTCAACTTCAAAGTGAGAGCCCTTACTGACAGTTTCTGGCGTCTTCCTGTTCCATTTACTGACACTTGGGCATCATTTTTTCTAGAAATGAATTTGTCTCTCAGACACTATAGAGAGAGACCTGAAGTATCTAAGACAAGCTTGAAGATTTCACTCCAGAAGCCAAACTCCAAAAGCTAGGCATTAAAAAGCTGAGCATAGGTACCCTTGTCTTCCCCTCTCTGTAAATGTCTTGTTCTTCAGGGTATGTTCTTCTTACGCACAGTTCTTTAATAGCTATCATGATGCAAACTTGTTTTCATGTTGTTCCATGCTTCAATATGTTCTTAAAGAGCTACAGATGGTCTTTAATATTTGTTTCAAAGATCATGCAAGTTTTTAAATTGCCTACAGATTTTGACTTTGTACCTTTAGTACAGGAGATTTCTATTTTCAGCTGTGGAAAATACATTGCTTACTCTCCTAAGATCAACTAAGATGACTGCTGGTGAAACAGCAAGTTTGGCTCCAGTATAGTAGTATATATATGTAACTGATCATATCATATACCACAGTATTGCTCTGGACTGGGAGACAGATGAAATTGTGTGAACAAACAAAAAGATAGTCCTTACCTCGTGCCATGTAAGCACAGCACACAGGCTGATCAGTGTAGCAAGAGAGCAGTAGATCTGCCCTGTCACCACACTGACTTAACACAGTTGCCCAGTCCTAAGCCTGAATAAAACATAGGTAGCTGAAAGTCAGTCTAGGAAAAATAGTTGGTTGAAGAAACAGATTTAGGCTTTCTGCAAAAGTGGCTACTCAGTGAAGGGTGCATATGACAGCTCCTGTGATGACAACTACAGAAGTCAGCACTCTCAAAAGTTTGCTGGAAGAAAATAAGTGCATTTATCAGTACATGACAGAACTGATGCAGTCTATTAAGAACTTTGTGAAATGTGAGGAAGGTGGGCTTGAAACCCCTGGCAGAGTGACAGGTGCAGGCACACAGGCCCCAGAAAGTCACTAAGGCAGCAGCAGAAATATTCACACTCTGGTGTCAACAGCTGGAGGGAACAGAACTCAGCATAACTTACTACATGGAAAAAATCGCTCACTAATTAGTAGCTAACCTGCCAGTGCATCAAACATATAAGATTCCAAACCAGATGTCTAAAGATGGCAATCATACCACCGTGTTGGCAATTATACTGTATTCCAGAGGGAATCTTAATGGCCATGACAAGCATGAGCTCTCTGTTTACCTCTAGAGTGTAAATGATTGCAATTACTTGAAATGTCTGGCTCTGGGAATTAAAGTGCTATAAAGATATATAGGTTGGACTCCCACTGAAGTGGTAGGACCTTAGCTTGTTTTGTGTGATATCACTGAAGCTGCTGAAGAGAACTCTTCGGAACTGAACGGATTCATAACGCAAAATGGGCCCTTTGAAGCACTTGCATCATCTTGCTTCTGAAGTGAGGTGGAAAACAAAAATGGAGAGAAATCTACCCCACCTCAACACATGCTTTTTTAAAAGTTGGCAGGAAAGAACATCTTTAATTCTGAGATTGGCATTGATGTCTGCAAGGACTAGAATGAAGAAGCTGAAAATCAATGACATTGTGAGAGAGGAACAATTTGCAGAGGAAATTCTAACAAGCAAACAACTCTGTTCTCCCAAAACAAATGAAACAAACAAACAACTTCCCTTCAAAAACAAAACAAAACAAAAACAAAACAAACAAAAAAAGCCCCAGCCACTGAAGAGTTTTATTTATTGGGGAAAACAAGCAGTGGAAGTAAGGATTTATCTGAAAACTAAGCAGTCTGCAATAACTGGAGGTGAGTAACATTCATGTTAAAGAGAAAAAAATTCTATAGTCTAGCAACGCATGGAAGAGAAATCTTTATAAAAAATCTTTATAAAAGCAAAAGGAATTGTAAAATGGATTTTTAAAGTCTTCATGTCGTATCTTTTATATTAACCATCCTTCAATCATGTTCATCCTTCATCATTCAATGGTTTAAAAAAGAAAAATCACTTTCGCTATGCTTCAAGAATGCAGTGAGGCAAGCACCAGAACAGCCGCTTTAATGATGCAGCTAGATGCTCAGTTATTAACTTCTTGTTTCCTTGCTCACGCCAAATAGAATCAGGGCCTTGCTATGTAGATAACATAACACGCTGAATAACAAGCATTTCCTGTTCCGGGAACTTAGTTTAAATAGAAAAGACAGAGTAGGAGAAAATGTTATACAGTATCTCTCTCTATATGCCAAATGAGGAGCCCGTACTTGTGCGCCAGGAGGCATGAAGGTCACAGCAGAATTGTGGATCGGACCCGTGGCTCCTAACTCCTGGAGCTGGACGTGGAAGATGCTCTTTTTCACTGTGTTGGTTACAAGGAGTATCAGGGGACCGCGCCGCCGCCTCCCTCTGGCTGTGCAGGGCCACACGCACACGCACACGCACACGCACACGCACACGCACACATACACATACACATACACACCACATCTCTGCCCGCCTTCCGGAACATTCCCCGCTGCGAGGACGCACAGGGACATTTATGGCAGCGGGCTGGGGCCGCACCGCCGGACCAATTCGGGCAGTGTGGGGGAGGCGCGCAGCCCAGCGCCCGCTCCCCGCCCCGCAGCCGGGCTGTCGGGCCGCCAGCTGCGAATCGCCACCGGGGCAGGGCGGCCGAGCGCTGCGGCGTTGCCTTTTTAGGGCCTTTTTTTTTTTTTTTTTTTTTTTTTTTTTTTTTTTTTTCCCCTTCCTCCTCTTCTCGCAGGGCCCCCCCCCCCCCCCCCCCCCGCCTCTCCCGGCCCGGCGCTGCTCCTCCTCCTACCCGGCGGCCATGCCCGGGGCAGAGGCGGGGCCGGCGGCGGCCGGGCTGGATCGTGGGGGATCGCGATGTCCCTGGCCGAGCGGCAGCGGATGGAGGAAGAGGAGGGGGAAGGGGCCGGGGCTGGCGGCGGGGAGGAAGTGGTGCAGATCCGTCTTGGGGACAAGTGCTACCCGGTGTGCAAAAGGAAGCTGATCGAGAAGAGCGACTATTTCCGAGCCCTGTACCGCTCGGGCATGCGGGAGGCAGGGCAGGGCCAGGAGGAACAGCTGCTGCGCGGGGGACTGAGTGCGCTGGGGCTGGAGCTGGTGCTGGACTTCATCAACACCTCCTGCCTGGCCCGCCTGGAGGAGGAGCAGGGGGGCGAGGAGGAGCCCCCGCTGCTGGAGGAGTTGGTGGAGGCCGCTTCCTACCTGCAGGTCACCCCCCTGCTGCGCCTGCTGCTCTCCCAGGTGCGGCTGGGCAACTGCCTGGAGCTGCACCGCCTGGCCGAGGTCTACGGCCTGCAGGACCTACATGACGCCTGTCTGGACTTCATGGCTGCCCACTACCACCAGGTGCTGCGCAGGCCCGATGCCCGGCCGCACCTCCACCTGCCACACGCTGTCCAGCAGCACCTGAAGGAGAGGCGGATGAGGGGCACTGCTACCCTGGTGGCCATCGGGGACTTCATGGGCACCTCATCCCTGGGCCTACCCGCAGGCTGTCACCCACAGGTGGAGGCCCCATGGTCCATGCTGAGGTATGACGAGGAGGTGCAGCGATGGCTGCCACTGGCTAACAACCTGCCTCCAGATCTGGTGAATGTGCGAGGCTATGGGTCAGCCATGCTGGACAACTACCTCTTCATCGTCGGGGGGTACCGGATCACCACCAGCCAGGAGATATCGGCTGCCCATTGTTACAACCCTTGCCTAAATGAGTGGAGTCAGCTCTCTTCAATGAACCAGAAGAGGTAACCCCTGCACCCTGGTGTGCACGTGTCCCTGTCTGTTGTCAGAATAGAACCTGCTGAGTCACCTGGCCTTAGACGGACACAACCGTACAGGAAGTGATTCGGAGCTGTCTTACGTACCTTGTGATTGGGAGAACTGAAGGTCTTGGTATTGGCATGGAAACCTAAAGGCCTGGCTAAACGTGACTCTGCTGGCAGCAGCTTCCCAGCTGTGGCACAGCCCTGGGGCCTCTCTGCTGCTTGGTGGCCCCAGGGTGTGGCACACGGAGCTGCTGTAGGAAGGGTGAGGAGGGCAGGACTCTGTTGGAAAAAAGATGGTCATTAGGTCTTAGCTGTAGGAGAATGGGAGATAGTCACCAGCAGAAGACTGCTGTGGCCCTCTACCATGTGTGATCATTCACTTCTGTGTAAAGTGGTGTTGGGTTCCCATTTTTCTTCCAAAGCGTAGTATCCCAGCAGGGCTGTGAAGCCAGTGTCTCCAAACAGCTGTCATTACCAGTAGCTGAAATTCTCTTTAGCATAACAAAACAACACAAAAATAAAATTCCTCTACCTTTTTTTTTTTTGTTGTTTATTTTAGCTCCAGTATTCTATGTGATGAGAAGCTTTACTACTCATAGTGGGGGATGTACAGCCTATCATAGCTAGAGATGGCTGAAGTGTTCCACTTGGAGCTGTTTTTCTTTGGTTTGTACCTTTATAAAAATCCAAATATTTTGTACTCCTGCATTTCAGTGAAATGTTCACCAGAAAAATGGCAAGAAGATTGTCAGAAGTCTCACACTTTATGAAAATATTTTGATCCAGTAGACATTCAGCATTTTGACAATTCTTCTACGTCTTCTTCTACGTCTTCTTCTACGTCTTCTTCTACGTCTTCTTCTACGTCTTCTACTTCGTCTTCTTCTACGTCTTCTACTTCTTCTACTTCTACTTCTTCTTCTACTTCTACTTCTTCTACGTCTTCTACTTCTTCTTTTTTACATTTACATTAAAGTTACTATTCAGAAACATTTGTGTCTTTAGGGGGCTAACCTTGACAGTAATCCAAGAAGAGTCCATCTCCATGTCCAAGGCTGTGGGTGCTCTGCCTTAATCATCTTGCAGAATTATCAACATACAGATTTTTACTTCAGTGAAACAAAGTACTTATCCAATATGAGTTTTTTAGTTGTTTCCATTTTAGAAAAAGTGTTTAATTTTTTTGTCTTCTCTGTCTGAATCAGAGCTAAAACAAGTGGGAAGGCCAGAATTTGCTGTAGAGCAGAAATTCTCTTCTCCGTCCAGCAAATTCAGGGAGGAGCCAGAGACCCCAGCCTTGGCACAAATGCTTTGTAGTAGTATAGCAGATCTGCAGTCTCTATTCCCATTGAGCTTGCATACTAAAACTCCTCAAAACACAGGTTTGACCTAAAATTACTGATTTCCTACTTCATCCTTTCTTTCACTTCCTGTATCATTGTGAGAATTTCACTGAAATTTTTGCCTCCTTAATCAGTCAGTGGAATTGATTGAAAACATAGGGTGTATCTGGCTTGTTGGAAAGACACTGTGAAAAGAAAACCTGCTATAAAATGAGTATTTAGCTTTTAAACACCGTGAACTTTTTGTGTGCATATTTCTTGGAGCCTGTCAGCAGTCTGCGCAGAGGCACCTTTGAGGACTGAGCTGTTTTGCTAGGCCTGGCCTATGCAGTCTCGCCTGCCAAAATGGCTGAGGGCACGGGTGATGATGGTGATCCACACAAGGCTGGAAGGCGCCTAGTGAATATGTGGCTCCCTCAGTAATGAGCAGGGGAAGGTTTTCTCATGGAAACTCTGCTAATCTGATCACAAAATGTGTTGTTGGCTTTAACATCTTCATGAAGTCTGAACTCTGAAGTTTTTCTTTTTTTTTTTTTTAACCTGACATAACATTTCAGCTCTCTGGTGGCAGATTGACCAGTTTAACAGTTTGTGGTCAGAATGTAGGAAAGGATGGCCCGTGCTGTGGGAGATACGAGCAGGGGAATTTTTGGACTCAAGAGTTTGCATTCAGCAGGAACAGTACTGATTAGTCTGATGCTTCGATGAGATGCAATTTGCTTGGCGTTGCATTTTTAGTTTGTTGTGCTGCAGTAAAACAAGCAGGGTAGTTGCCCAGCATGCTGTTTAGGGAATAAGATCGTGTGACTGCCAAACGAGTTAATGTCAGCTGATAAAATTACATCTTATGGATGCATTTTTTGCATACCATGAGGGAGGGTTCTAGTTCCCATTGAAGTTTATTTGACTTCAGACTGTGTTTTAACTGTATCTAGATTTGGCCTATATGACTGAATGCATGTGTTGACTTGAAGAGAAGGATGAGGAATTATGGATGTAGTTGTGTTGATTTGCTTTTAATATAGCAAGTCCTTTGCCCTCAGAAAGACTTTTAAGTCCTACAATGATTATATCTTTAATTATTTGCACTATTATAATATAGAAATCAGGAATTCTGGGATCCTCTACACATGCATAGATGAAATATTCCCGACTTACCTCTAAGTAGAAGATGAAAATTGTCAGATGCTGAATACTTAGTAGTCATTCTTGTTTGGTATAGCTGTTGGTTTTCTTTCTAGACATAGAGATCTTATTACTATTGTTTCAAATTTGCTTACAATAGGCAGCTACCATGCATTATTCTTGCAATACCCACATAAATCTGAGAAAATATTATTCCATTATGCACATACAAATTAGATAAAATAATTTGCTCAGGCTTATATAGGAAGCCTGTGTCTGAGCCAGGATTTTCTCATCATCTAAGGCTAAATCTCATTCCAGCCACAAATAGTCCCTAACAGATCATAGTTTCTAGATCTCTATTTTTTTTTTTTTCATTCTAGAGGAGTTGCTGTACTTGGAATAGTGTCTTCAGAGAACTACCTGGACTTCTTTGAGGAAGAAACTGCATGTAAAGGTTGCCCAAGACTACTTGGGGGTCATTGGGGATAGGAAGGTAATAAGGAGATTTGAGGACTATGCAAGTCATGCATTTCAGTACCTTTCCATACTCTTTTAATTTGATGCTAACAGTTGAAACTGACCATTGAAAAATAATACAGGATTTCTACTGCATGTGCCAGTCGCACCTGTATATTCCATGTTTATTTTCCTTCAGCACACACGGCAGGTAAATATTCCAGGCTTGGAAGACCCCTGTAAGCCCCTGGCTGAGATTATACACATGCACGTGGAACAGGGTTTTTGTGAGCAATCTGTGCCTGAACCGCTGCCACTTTGGGGACTCTTACAGGAATACAAGGGGGGGATGTTCCTGCGGATTGGTGGTGGCTTAGGAGACTTTCCTTCTTTTTTAACGTTTTTTTCCCCCTCAAAATTTTTCTGTGTTGGGGGAAAGTAGACTTTTCAAAGATTTTTAAGTTAGAAATATCCATGTCACATTTATCACAAATCTATCGCTCATGTTTCCAAAGCTCAAGTATAGATGCAGTGTGTTCTGCAGTGTCATATAAGGAATGTAAAAAGAATGGTTCATGCAAGAAATGTGAAGTACTTTGGAAGTAACTTATTTCTGTGCTTAGCTACCCCTCTGATCAGGAAGTTCTCTGTAATATCTAAGCTAACTTCTTGTTATATATGAGATCTGTCCATGAACAAGAGAGTAGTTGCTCTCTTCTTCATAGCCAGTGGTCTCTTAAAGATATGTTATTGACTGTTAATGCAATCCAGAACAATCTATGCTTTTCACAAGTTGTCTCATGTTGTCTTATATTCAGAAAGTTATGCACTCTGACCCTTAGATCCTTTGCATTTGTACATTAGATTCTTCTTCCTTACTGCACATAGTGCTCCGTGCTTGCCTTCATTGAATGAAAAAAGTTGTAGTTTGAACTGCTGTAAAACCCCACAGCTCACTCTTGCTTGAGTTCCTAGGGCGCCTTTCAGAGGAAATGAAGGACTTCAGAAGACATAGCCTGTATCCCAACAAGAAGGGTTCACACCAGGCCTGGCACTTGGAAAGTATTTCACATCCTCATGTTTAGATAACTCACATCAGTGAGCAGAGTTATCACAGCTGAATTTGATAGACTATTAAGCTCAGTTGTTTCCAAGCTGTAGTCCATGGAACAGTTGTTAGTTGTGGAGAGCTGGCTGGTTGCTATGTTCTTGTATTTCTTATTTCCAGCTGCTCCAACACATTAAAAGGGTGTAAAAATACACTAAATATTTCCTAATGTTCATTCTCCATAAAAACACCTGCTGTTACTGGCATGGAAAGGTGAATGGGAGAAGTTTTTCATGACATTCTGAGCCATTGTCCAAATGTTCATATAACGTGTGTGCTAATGGATACTTGCAGCTGCTTTTGAGTAACATATCCTATAAATCTGGTACACTTGCACTGATTGTCATCCATTTGAATGAATATTGGAAGTGGGTAAATGCATTGACCAGTAGTTACAATTATTGGCTAACTTAAAGAAGCAATTGTCAATTAGAAAACCTGAATTCTTCTATGTTCTGACACTACCCACTTGTTTTGTTTATTCATGTCTTCTGTGCCAGAAATTTTAGCATGTATAAAAGGTGTCTAGAAGATCCTACAATAATAAAACACTACCTGCATAGGAACTCATTTTGTAAGCCAAAAATCCTGTGCCATCTCCTTCATAGACATAGTTAGATTTTCTAACATCAATTTTAAAGGATTGTTTGGAAAATGAAGTTCTACTTTGTTTTTTCTTTTTTTCTTTTTCTTTTTATTTTTGTGGGCTTTTTTTTTTCCCCACCATAATTGTTAGAACAGATACATTTCTTTAAAAATGATGATGCTTTGCAAGTAATTATTCTCATTTCATACCTGCTATAGATCATCATTTTTTTTCTGGATTCTCTAAGATGGAAAGCATAATTGCTGTACAGAGATGAACAGAATGACCTAATGATGTCAGGGAGAAAAGAAAAAAAAAAAGAATAAAAAGCAATTAATTCCTTCAAAGGAGCATTTTAGTTTCCAAAGCTATATCAGAATGACAAGATCAAAATGATTCCATCTGGAAACACATTTTTTTTTTCCAAATATATTTTATAGAAAGAAATTGCAGGGCAGTCTGCTGCTAGGCAAGGTTCATTGTATCCAGACAAAACTCTGCAAAACTACTTAGCGGTAAGTTTTGAATCTTGGATTAATGCGGAATGAAATTCACTTTACAGCTCAGCAGGTCAAAGCAAGACTAAAGTACCGCTTCAGTTTTGCAGACATAATTCAGTTCCCTCTTTGTTTTTGTGCTGATCTGGTGCACACCAGTGGTTTTCACACACTTAGTTAATCAGCATACTGCATGGTAGAATCTCATGGGTTTGGCTTAAAATGAGCAGTACAGAAGGCATCATCTTGTTATGTGATAGCATAGACTTGTCAGTGGGACAGTTTCTGAAGAGAGGAAGGTCTGGTCTCTTATTAGACTGTCTTCCATAACTAGAAGGATTAGCTGAGTATGCAAGCCCTTCAACTTCAATCCCTCCTATTTCTTCCTATGCATTTACATGCTAGTATCCACAGACTATTTGTTTCTGAATTGCCTCTGCCTGTGTTATCTTAAAAGTGTAAGATGGGAGACTTCTTGCCATTCAGTAATTGGAAAGTTACCCGTTTGGTATGTATGAAATATAACAGCATAATTGAATAAGAAATAAAAGATCATTGTGTATGGAGTGCAGTATATTTTGTTCAGCTATGAATGGAAGATTAATTTACAGATATGTCTTGCTTCAGTGGGATGGAGGGTGTCTTTAGCAGCTGAAATTAATGCTGAAAAAGGTACAGGAGTTTCTCTTTTTCCTCTATTGCTAAACATGATTCAGTGTGTACCACTTTAAATTTCTGTTTATTAGGGTTGAAGAGGCTGTATAACAGGCTAAGATGCATACGCATTCCTAGACTTCATAGTCTTGTTTGAAATTCCTGTAATTTTAACTAAAATAATATCCTTGACTGTGTGTATACACAATTTGTTTTTCTCTACTAAAAGTACTTAAGTAAAACCTAGTAAAAATAGGACATCTACTGAGCATATTAGTTAACTAAACATTTACAGCTCAAGCTATCATAGATTGAAATCCAAAATAAAATATTCATCAATCTCAGTGTCAACGTCATTTACATCAGATTGTCACTGGTTACTGTCCCGAGTAATTAAAGTGCAATTACAGAATTTTGGACATGCAAAGAAGAGTTCAGATTCTGTAATACATGAATTGATGGTGCAAGTTGAAAGTGATGGTGGTTGTGTTGGAGCCTGGTTAGGAAGAATTTTCTTTGCTATGTTTTTCTGTACATTTATTTAACCTATTTCAGTGCTGCAATCTTTGTCTTTCAGGTCAAATTTTAAACTTTTGGCTGTAAGTGGAAAGCTCTATGCCATCGGTGGTCAATCCCTTTCCAACGTGGAGTGTTATAACCCAGAAAATGACTGGTGGAATTTTGTAGCATCCATGCCAAATCCTCTTGCAGAATTCTCAGCTTGCGAGTGCAAAGGCAAGATCTACGTTATTGGAGGATACACGACACGAGGTAGAGAGCTTATTTTTTCTTTTTTCATTTGTAATGAAACAAACCCAAGAAATGAAAGAAAGAAAATTGCTCTATTGTACTGGCAAGAGGCTGTGGGTTTTTGCAGGGCCTACACCTAGGATTTGTAATTGCCTGCCAAACATATGATCTTTAAAAGTAGATAGTTGTCTGTTATTTCCCATCTGACTAACTGCTATGTGGACCTGGGGCTCTGCTCTTCTGATGAAACAGACGAGTGGGTACTTCAGAACCCAGCTGAGGCCTCCTGCTCTTAGATTTTGGTCGTACAGTAGAAAGAAAGGTCTCAACAGATGCACCTTTGTTTACTTTTTAAGTCCACAAGTTAGAATGTCAGAAGGAATAATATAAAGAAAAGGTCTGCCTACGTCATATTTTTCATGTATTTTATAAGTCCTCTCATTATAGCATTTCAGTGTTTCACAGGCAAATTCAAGCTATATGTAAGATTTTCAGTGCTGGAATAAATTAATTGTATAATCAATCGAAAGTTTAAGCAGGAACCAGTATTATTAACTTGCTTCCTTTCTGTATTTGTTTACTAATGGGATGGTACAGAGGGAAGAATTTGAAGTTGTATACTGTCCTGACAATTACTTTTTCTTTATCCAGTACAAAAGCAATCCACATGAAAGGAGCTTAGACTTGTTCATTCCTTAAGCATATTGTGCCATTGTTTAGGTGGAATACTGTTTTTGCCAGAGTCTTAGAAGACTTTCTTTTTCTTTCTTCTTTTCTTTAAATGTCAAATGTTAAGTATTGATCAGGATTGCTTAAATTAGAGTTTCTATCTCTAGGTCTTTGCTTGCCTCATGTGGCCACACTAGTTTGAAATTTCTTTTTCCAAGTGGAAAAAAAGAGTATTTTTACATAGTGTACTGCAAACAAAGCTAACCTAACATCAGAACAAGCTTTCCCTTTTAGCGAGCAACGCCTAGCTCTGTAGCATTACAGAGTTTGTAAAAGACACACTTCCACTTCTCATGGTCCATGTGGAAGTGATAACCTTCAAAGGCACTTTGTCTGGTCCATTCTGACCCAGAGCCTGGTTTCTTCACTGAGATAAACAGAAGATACCAAAGTGCTTGTGTCTATATGGAGATCACACTGTGAAGTGCTCAGCAGTGCTGGTCCCCAGTCATCCCCCGTAATGGATCTTATGGGTGCGTTATGCTCCTGGATGCCCAACATGTTCAGATAGACAGGAACTGAATAGTGCCAGCGCGCAACTCTCTCTGTACTGAGAAGTCAGACCAAAGGGGAAGCAGCTTTTGAAGCAAAAAAGCAGAGAACAAAAGACCAATACTATATTCTGGTTCTGGTGCTTTTGCTGTTCTTTCTTCAGGATGCCTGTTCCTGGTGTCATGGACAGGAAGATTAACATGTTGCTCGTGCAGTTCCTACTCCCTTAAAATTCTTTCACAAAGTGAATGTTGTCAGGATAAGTGCCCTAAATGTGCCCATTTAGGCTTAGTTTTAAATCCAAGACTGTTCAAGTCAACAAATCCCTGTTCTTGTTACAAACAAGAACCTAGAATCGGTTCGTCTGTGACACCTTGAATTAGGACAGTCTTAGAAACCAGAATTGCTGAAATTACAGTGGTGATTCACCTTCCAAGTCATGGCAGTGTTGGAGAGTGGTGGGGCACCACTGACTATCTGAGAGACTGAGCTTCATTTGCTCTTTCACTACATCTGCTGAATAAAATCATGCTGCAATTAATGTGTTTGTTTGTTTTAGTGTTTCTATATGCATCTCAGTAAGAATGCAGTTTTGATAGGTTTTGTGGGTTATTTTTGCATATGTGCAGGACTTTTACTTGAGACTGCCCTTTCCAGAAGGTGGTAGGGTCTGGAGTTTCCCATTGTGAGTTATAATGATCTTTGTTAAATAAATAAAGAGCCTCCTTCCAGTTCTCAGCTCTCCCTTGTAAACCTAATACTAATAGAAACTTCATGTCAGGGACTATAATATTTATGTTTTGTATTAGGATTTTTGTTTGTTTGTTTCTCTGTATTTAAATAGACTTAGGCTTTGTACTGAGTTAGCAAGAGCTATGTCATAACAGACTTCCATTTCACATGCCTTGTCTCAAACCATAGCATCCCATTTTTTCCTCAGGTTATTGCTATGGAAATACATAGAAACATAATTGCTAGGCATGCTGGGGAACCCTCCCCCCCCCCAGCCCGTGCAGTGAGTCAGGGGATGATTCATTGTTTGTAGACAAAGATCATCTATACACGGAGATTTGATCAGTAACTTTACACAGCATTGCCAAGATATGTTTCCTAATTTTTCCTTTATTTAATGTGGGTTAAGTGTACAAGAAGATGATATAAAGTAATAAACAATGACTGAAAGTCTTTATAGTGCAAGCAAATGCTATAGCAGCACCTCGTAAGCTATGCTGCTCATGCACTCCATTCATGACAATCCAGTTTTATTTACGGCTATCTATACCTATGCTCTTACATAACTTGTTAGTGTGTCACCATCTGCTGTTCCACTTGGGAGTTCATCTGGAGATCATCATGCAGAATAGACTTCTAATAGGGAGCAGATTTTGTTCAAAGACCAAGCTGGAGTCTGCAAGCCTGTTACCACTTGTTGCTTGAGTTTGTGTTTTAGCTCAGGTCTCCAGAGGTTGAAATGGAATTTACTAGCCAACAACTTGTGTGCATTCTTTGTTAATTTAGTGAAGCATTGATAGGGGACGCTGCCAGGATCTCTGTTGCATTATAAATCAGGGAGGTAGTGTAACAATTTCATAGAATAAGAGTATTGCAAACACATGCATCCACTGAGTTGCAATTGAAGCATAGGTGGGGCTTCAGCTTTTCTCTATGCTTCTGTCTAATGCTGGAGCATGGATTTCCTGGTCTTTAAATTAGTTTGACATTGTGTATTTTTCTCTTTATGAGGTACTGAACATGTGCCCTTAGGTCATCTATGCCACTTGCTGAAATATAACTAGCTTTATGAATCTTATTCCATAAAACTTTGATTTATGAAGTATTAAGTGAAGTTTGGATGATAAATCATCTCTTGACAACTGCATGAAATGTACTTATGACATGATAATTTGATTCATCTGTGATCACCAGCGGACAGCAGAACGTTGCTCAGTTTCCCTTTTCATAAAAAATTTCTTGCATATCAATCAGAAGCAAAATTGAAAGTATAAGGTAATGGGAATTATGCTGCTAAAATCTGTATTCCCAGACCATTTGCATCATTGAATGGGATAGAAACAGCTTAATTTTTCCCTCTGTTACGGAAGAGAATGTTCAAACTTCATCATCAGGGCAAAGACTCACAGTTGTCAGTAGTCGATATTTCTTCCCTGCTCTGCTACACTTTTGCACTGTCTGTAATAATGGCTAATACAGTTTGAAGAATGAATACTCCTCCATGGGTGTCATTTATTTATTTGTAAATCTCTCTCCTCATTTTCAGATAGGAATATGAACATCTTGCAGTACTGTCCCACTTCTGATTCCTGGACCAACTTTGAACTTTGTGATGTCCACGTTCGTAAACAACAGATGCTCTCTGTTGAAGAAACAATCTATCTGGTAGGAGGTTGTATTCATGAACTTGGACCAAACCAGAAATCCAGCCAAAGTGAGGATGTGCTAACTGTGCAGTCTTACAACATTGCTACCAAAGAATGGCTCTACCTCAAAGAGAACACATCAAAGTCAGGTCTTAACTTGACTTGCGCTCTACACAACGATGGAGTTTATATACTGAGTAGGGATATTACTTTATCTACGAGCTTGGAGCACCGCGTTTTTCTGAAGTATAATATATTTACAGACAGTTGGGAGTCACTAAGACGCTTTCCAGCCTTTGGACAAAACATGCTGATCTGTTCTATGTATTTGCCTGATGTACAAGAAGTGTAATGACATCAAGTTTTTCTTTTCAGCTCATTAATCATTCTTGGAAGAAATATTGCTCCCTCTAAGTAATTCCAGTTTCAGAATGTAATGTGATTTCATAACATAGGCATAAAATACCGATTCCATTCTTAAAAAAAATAGTTTCAAAATCCAGTATTAAGAGAAATGCTTCTGGGAACTGTTACAAGATTTCAGTTTGAGGTTTTTTTATTTTGCATTTAAATTTTACAAAATATCATTCACAACTTAAACATAAAATTTTTGTGTTGATAACTAACAAAGGATTGTAAGGAATTCCAAAAGCAAAACCGATTCTAATTTTATTCTAGTTTTATTCTCCATCATTACAGACAACGTGGAAGAGAAAGGTTATACATGGTGAAAGTGTGTGTAATTCAATAAAGTAAATAACAAGCCTAAGAGAAATCACAAAAGGAACGATTTATCTAGAAATACAGTTTTTACTCAAACTGTGTTCTGTCAAATGCATAACGTTTAAGATTGCTTTCACTGTCACATAATTCTCTTTTCTGCAGTCACAAGTGAGATTTTCAAGGGCGTCAGCAATTAGGTATCACAAAGGAACATAAACTCCCCTGAATTATTTGTAATGAAATGCTTTGCGAGAGACTGAAAAGAATTGCCTGGAGGCTGAAGGTTTCTGGCTGGATACTGGATGCTCCTGTAATGGCAGTTAGCAGCATTTATGGTTGTCATTATGATAGAGGCAAAAAGGCTGCAAATTCAAATGGAGAAGTTTGCTCAACTTTAAAAGGGTTTTAATCTTTAGTTATCCTATTGTTTTCTGCAGTACAGAGTATTAAAGATGAAATTATAGAAACGAAGAATGAGATGTTAGCAACAAGCTGCATTTTAGGGAGACATATATGAGCACATACTGTGTTGATACTGCACCGGGCACATCCTGCATGATAACTGTCATTTAGGGCAAAAGGGGAGACTGAATTACTTGGTGTGGAAGGGTTCATTTGCGTAAACAACTTCCTACCAACGTGAGCTCTAACAGGTGCACATGGCTACTAATACTCTTTCTAACTACTAATACTCTTTCTTGTATTACTAGGAACCTGATAGAGACTACCACCAGTTTGCCACCCAAAGTTGTTGGTTTCTCCAAAGAACATAATGAGCTAGTCACCATAGATACTTAAATATTTGTGTTCCACGGTTTCTGCATATTGCCTGAGACCCTTTCATTTTTGTAGCTGACAGGTTCACTGGGGTCTTCTGAAGGCACCTGCCCAAAAGTGAAATATTTGTTCACACTACAGGAAAGGGAGAAGGTCTTGATCATCATAGAAAGGTTTCACAGCTTCTGCCTTTGGGAAAGAGAGAACCAGTTTATCTTGAGCGTATTGCATGGATGTTGGTTTTGCACCAGCTGTTTCTTGATACAAGGTGGTGAGATTTAATTCACCTTATCAAGTTCCTAGTATGAGGAGACATTTGCGGTTTTTTTTTCTTCCCTTTTGGAATTCAGGACTCACAACTGACTTTTGAAAATAGATGCCTTTTGTATGGAGAAGGAAGAGGCAGCAATGGTTACCTCAAGACTCTTTTAACTCCCTTCTTTTCTGTGGTCCTGAATGAAATTAGTGCTGAAAGAACTATCAGATGATTATCTCTCCCACATTAAGTGCTTAGGTGCATAATTTGATGCTTCAGATCATACAAAGAAACCCAAATAGAAAATTCCAGGAAACTCTTGTCTAGAATGTGGGCATTTGATTTTGAACCCTTTTAGGATATAAATGGACATTAAGCATGGTACTTCAGATGTCCAGAATTAACCTTTTGAGAGGAATTTTTGCAGTCTGGGTGAGTATATTATGTTTAGGGTCAAACTAGCAGCTACCATTGAGCTGCATGCATGATTTTCACAAGTTAAGCCTTTGTCTATATGTTAGTATTTCCTTTTAAAACCTGATGTACTGAGCAGCTGCTGTGTTATGACAGTGGTATCAGATCAAACAATGGCTCTTCTGCATTGAAGAAACAAGGTGACTTTCATGAGATTCTTAAGTGACGTTTTTAACCTTTAATTCATAAGTGTTTTAGAATAATTACAGGCAGTGTTCCATTGTTGGGTTATAAACTATCTCAGCCACATTGTTTTACCTCCTTTCTTTTCAGTTCCACATTCACTACCCTACTATCATCCATTAGTTAGGTCAGATTAACACTGGTGAAGGAAATCAAAGTAGAGTTGCAGCATTCTCTCACCTAGCAAATTAACTGTAAAGAATTGACATTTTGAGATTTTCAATATAGTATGTTGTATGTACAATGTATGTAGTATCTAATCAAGTCCTTTCAAACACATCCATTTTGTAGTGTAGGCATCCTTCCAAAAGCTGTGATATCATGTTTTTCATGTGATTGTTCTTTTTCATAAGAAGCCCTCCAACACTGGATTTACATATGTGCTGGTTTCAGCTTCTGGTATCAACTGACCATTCAAAAATCTGGAGAACCTGCTCAAATGTAGAAGAGAAAACAGCTCAAACTGTAAATGCAATCAGACCCTTTTGTCAATGTGTGGTGTGAATTCGTCGATACTGACAACTAACAATCACAAGTCCAAACTGTCATTGAATTTAGTGTACAAGATTATTTAAGCTAAGTGGGCTGTATGACTACAGAAAAATATGCAGGGTGGATATTCCTTATAAATCAGGAAAAAAAACCCAACAACCTGTAAAGACTGTCCCTTGCCATTCTGATTTTCTTTCTATCATTTTATATTCCACGTAAGGCACTGCACAGCTTCTGCCCTTCTGGGCAAGGAAAACTGGATGAGGGTCACTAACAGTGAGTAATTAAAAAGGTACGTTTTAGTCAGTGGAAATGTTCACTGATTCAGTGTGCTGTGTTTGCTTTCTTGGTGGGGGAAGGGTCCTAACTTAAGGACAGAACAACAATGGGACAAGTGTAGAGCAAGAGTCCTTATGATCTGATCATCTGCAGCATTCCTCAATGTTATCCTGATGTTTCTTCTAACTTAGCATGTGACCTTGGAGAGATTGCTCTACCTTCTCGCATCTTCATTCCCCAGGGTAACACATGAGTCGGAATGTTGGTCGTGTGCGAACACAAATGGTTTGTCTGGTGCAGCAATGTTTGTGAGATCTCTTGAATGTGTAAAGAAGAACAAATATTCTGCTTGATGTAACTGTTTACGTGGTTATTAAAATTGCTTGATGGAAGGTGGCAAGATAGAAAGCAGCTAGTAATTTAATTTTGGTCTCTGCTAATTATCTTCTTTTTGAACTGATGGCTGCTTCCAGTCTGTATCTCTCTTTTGTTTCTGCTACCAACTAGCTTATGGTTTGCCTAAGTTTCTTAGTCTTGGTGTTCTCAAGTCTGTATCCTAATCAGAAATGCTGCTTTCCTGCTATGTCTGGGTTATCCAGTGCTTGCATATTCGCTTTTCATCTTTGCTGTCTCATGGACTGAATCCACTTGATACTAGCTGGTAAAACTTGACTACAGTAGAGGATGATCCCAAGTTGAAAGAAATAATAACAGGAAGAACAACGGCTTCTGAAGTCCTGAGGGAGAAGTAAATGGAAAACTCTGGGAACTTTAGTCCTTTCCCATAAAATAGAGAAGTGTTTAGAAAGGTTGCTCACATCAAGGCTAAGAGAGAGAATGATAGTTTCTTCCTTTCCAGGAATGGTTTGTGGTTTTCAAAGTGAAATAAGAGTTGTGTGGGGCTTAAGTTAAATCTCCCTGGCCAGTGTCCGTATATTCCCCTGTCTGCCCTGTCAGTTGAACTTTCTTTGCCTTAATATCTGCTTTCCATTCTTTGAGGTTTTTGTCCTTCTACATCAGTGTCCAGACTGTTTGGATTAAATCATATGTTAGCGCTTTGTTGGTCTTTTCTATTTGTTAGTCTCCTTTTCACTGATCTATGTCTATCAGTCACCATGATGAAAAAGAGTAAAGTAATTTGTAATTCAAGTATAACCTTTTCATTTGTTGAATTCTGGGCTATTGAAAGAGAAGTCTACCAAGCTACAGATGTTTTGTTTAATTTAATCCTCATTTTAGTGAGAAATGATGCTACAGATTCAGGGTTTATGGAAATTGACTTGTGTCAGTAATGTGAGAGAGCAGAAGGCACGGAGTACAGTGATGACATTTAGCATGTAACATGCTTAAAGACCTGGATGAGCAGAAATTAATCATCACTATCATCCCTGTAAGGTAAGGTACATGCTGTAAATGGTGTTAAACCAGAGACGATCCCTGGGGTATCTATCAGTGCTACCAATGAACTTAGAAGCAGTCACCAAAAGTCCTCAGAGGGCAGCCTGTCAGCATCTGCAGCATGTTATATTGATTTTGCATTTACAATAATGACCAAAGGGTGGCTCCCCTTACCCACAGAAAGTCTTAGGAACCAGAACAAAAGCTTTAATATTCAGAGAGGTTGAACATCTTCCTCTACAATATTAGCATTCTCAGATTATGTTTTCTATCTAATCAACTTAGAGTCTGTATTAGTGTAATCTGTGTCTTTTTTTCACCAAAAGGAGGATGGAGTTTGGAAAAGAAGTCTGGATTTTGTGAACTAATGAGGAAAATGCGTCCGCGCTTTTAAAGTTGCTATCCTAATTATATATGTTATACGGATGTTTTTTTCTAAAGCGTATTGACATTACCAATAACATATATGATGTCCTTTGAATATCAGTATTTTCTAAAGTATGTTTCAGTTCCTCTATTGTAATTAGAAGGGTAAAACATGTTCAGTTTCTGAAATACAAGCTGTTCATCTTTTATAGAAGAAAAGAAATCACTGCAGTTATTGTATTTTTCTAGTGCAAGACAGACACTATCCAGTTTTAAAGTTCCAGTTATATATAATGTGCTGTACATCTTTTAACTCATACAAGCTTTCGTAGGCGAGAAAGGTGTTCAGCACTTGAGCAAAGATATTTTCTGTTTGATAGTACTTGTACAATTATTTAAGATTCAACAATGAATGCAAACTCTGAATCCTCCTCCACTCACTTCATTTTCTGTTTGGAATTTATGATTATTTGATCTGTTGTTGATTTTCCACTGTCTGATATTTTCCAGATGTTTCTAAGGGTGTGCCTTACGATAAGACAGCCTTTATAAATAATTTTCTGAAATTAAAGTAGTTTACTCTGTCCCACCAGTTTTTGCCTACGAAGATTTTACCCAGCCATTGTGTCTGGGTAAATACTTTGCTGGGGCAAACCTTATATTCAGTGCTTCTACTCCACCATAATCCTCAGCTTTGAGTTAAGAGATGCCGTCAGTCCACAAATCACTGCTGACATAAGATTTCTTACGAAACTGTCAACTTCCTGTATGCTGTAAGCTGCCTGTCTCTTTTGGAATTATTTCCAGCCCTTCTGGTTCAAGATTTCTGTGAATAAGAACTAGTCAAGTGATAAAAACACCACTGCTATTGACAGTTCCTGGATTTATCTTACGCATAATTGCGATGTAGGTTTTGATCTAACCTAAAATCCTCCTTCCAAGAATTTTCGTAACTTTGTTCTTGCATCTTCAAAATGACTTAACCTATAAACCTTCTGGTTAGCTTTTATTGGTCATGCTTTGAAACATGATTCTTGAATCCTGAGTACATCATAGTATAAGCGATTTATGCAGTGTAAGAGTAGTAGAATCTTATCTGTAGTTCTTCAAGGAGAAGGCTTCAGCTATGCAAGGTTTGAAACATAAAAAGTAATGTTACTTATTCTCCTTTGCAATTTAGTCTAATTTCAAGATTTACACTCTTCACTGAGATTAAAAAATTTGTTACTGAGCAGCCATTTGGAAGTGATATTAGAAGGAGTCTGTTTTCATCTTTGTGTATTTTTATTGCAGATTTTTCTAGTGGGTATACTACATATGTCTAGTGTGGCATTCTGTTGCCTTTTTAGTTGATTGTAAGGGAAATTTTGCCCTTTAACAGGTAAGGTCTTGATTTACTGTGAAGACCAGTGCTATGTCATCTGAAATACGTGTTTTGCAGTTGTAAGTTAGCAATTGATAACTGCTCTGAAGCCCATAAAAACATGATTTTGGGTGACAGGGGTGGAGATGAAGTCAGAAAACAGATGCTTAGGAATAGCCATTCTCTAAGCTCCCGACATAAGCAATTTTCAAATGTGGAAGCAAGCAGTAGTAGTATTAAATGCTTTTAAAATAACAGCTCCCTCTTCCCCTCTCTCTCACTGACACTCAAACTCTTTCAGCCACAGTAATTTATGGCAAGGCATTTGTGCATTTGGAAGAAAATGTCAGTGATGAGATAAGGATACACTGTTCTCGGTCAGGTGATTTCTTATCAGAACTGCTCCTTGGCAGGCTCAGAAACCTACCTTCAGCTTCAGTATGACTCTGACTGACATTTATGACTCTTTAATGACATATCTCCTAACGTATGTAATAATGATAGGTGTGGCAGGGAGAGGAATCACAGAAGCCCTATTGTATGTCTAATAGCAGATGCACAATGGGCTTGCAGAAAAGCTTTTTTTCTTTTTTTTTTTTAATAGAGCTTGATCCAAAGCCTTTTGATTATAATAAAACAGAACCAGCTTAGAATTAGACACATATTTTAGTGGATTAGTGAATTCTGAAGGAATCTGAAAAGATGCTAACTGTACAATTGGCTGATGAAAGAAGAGGCATAGACTAAAGACTTGGAGAATTCTCTTATGTTCTCTGATATGCCCCATCTGGGTGTTTTTGCATTAAAATTCATTCTCTGTTGAGTGTTGTCCATCTCTGTTAGCACAAGTCTTTCAAATATGCTGGCTCTAAGTACTCAGGAGACTGATTTTTTCCTGGGAATTTCTGATGAACGTCTCTAGAATGTTGCTGTTAAGGAGTTGCTGAGAAAACGTTGCTGATACTTCATGATTCTGAACAGCAAAGCTCTGTTGTATGTGCCAATCTATGTTTTCTTGTACCAAGAAGTGTAGTATGGGATATTTGAATGTTTTATTTTAGATTACAGTGCTATGAGATTGTTTCTTTCTTTCCACAATGTCTCTTCAATAAAATAAAGGGAAAAAATCTTGCATATAGGCATTTGGATCTGTCACATGCTATGACACTACGATGCACAACAAAATGCAGAGTGCAGTCGTGGAACAGCCATCATTCCCGTTTTGCATAGTCAATATACAAATACAATGTTTGCACAAGGATTGGAACTTTGGCTGATACTCATGCAAGGTAGAACAGCTCCATGAGCAGTTTGAGAGCAACCTACCTCAGGGCTATGCCTTAATAGAAAAGAATGCATCCCAGGTAGTGAATTCAAGTCCCTGTGGAAGATGATGGACTTGAATCTAAATCTCTTGTGTTGACAAATTTCCCAGCAAACATAGTTCCTTCTCCCTTCAGTTTATTTGTGTAACTGTTTTTTGTTATTTGCTGAAGTAAAAAAAAAGTCAAAAAAGTCAGACTTCATTTGGGATAACCAAACTCTGTGTGGAACTTGCTATTCAAGATTATTTGTAGAGACTGTCTGCAATGTTGAGGAATGATTGTTGTTGACCAGTGTTGCCATAATGCCCCTAGAACATCCCTTTTCTGAGTAGCATAATGCAGTGGGAACTCTGACATTGTTTCCTTGTGGATTTTCAGCTGATCCATCTGCCTTCCAACACCTTTAAGTCAGTGATCATGTTCTGCCAAATGCTTTTCATGAGAAGTTCCACTCATATATAGCTCCTGAAATCCAAAATAAACTTACAGGAACATAAACTCCTTCACCCCTTCTGGACCCAGCACTCTGCCAACTACTCACCCCTCCAACAGTAAATAGAAGTTGAAAAAAACCAAATACATTCATCACACCTGGGATCAAGGACCCTAAGTCACCAACAGCCAGAAAAATCACTCATTTTCTGCCAGACCTTCTTCACTAAGGGGAGATTTTAATAGCGAGCAGTCTCTTGGCTTCGGGCCCCTCAATTAAGGCTGGATCTCACCTTGTCAAGATCATCTCTTCTTCCTTCAGGTACCATAGGGTGGGCTGTATTAGGAACTCAGCCCATTAATTCTTTCCTGATTTCTGTGGGAGGTCTTAAAAGCACTTGTAAGATTTTTTTCAGAGGAAGCAAGTTTGGGATTTGAATTTCACCCTGTATAGCAAGTATGGGTGGTGCATAGCAGTAGTAAAATTTAACTGTCTTTTTGTCAGAATCAAAATGCACTTGCGCTTTAAAAACAAATGAAGTCAACTTTCAAAACACTAGAGGTAAAACATCTATTTGCTCAGTGGAACATATTAAATTAGGTGGTCTCTCCTCAAGCCGTGCTATCTGGGCAGAAACAGTGAGGGACTTACTTCGCTTCCAGTGTGGAAGTGCAATTCTTCCGACTCAAATCACCGTGGTTTTTGTACAATGTGTTCTAGATAAGAGATTGCAAAATATATTGTACGTGTACATTAAGAACTATTGAACAGCAATCAGTAAACAAGAATAGTATGACACAGGAAAGCCATTCAGCACTGATGTAGTTAAGCATTAAGCTAAGCAACAAAGGGAGTACATGCTCAAGGGAAGAGACAGGCAGAGACATGGAAGTAGCTGAAAATTATCTGTACAATAATGTGATAAGCAAACTTTTGTTTTCAGATGCACACTCTTTTTGTGTAGGTTTTCTCTGAATCTTTTTCAGCTACTGAAGTATTCAAATTATCTTTGTTAATGCTATGTTCTCTGAGTCTGGTCTTCTGTTGATCTGTTTCTTTACTTTCGTAAAGCCAGAGTTTGTTTTATCAAATTCTAAGAAACGTCTTTTCCTTCTTCACCTTTCCTTTTCCTCTTCCATCCTTCATGTGTTCTGTGGCAGGGAAATTTTGAGTATGTTGTAGATGATTTTGGGAAGAGGGGGCAGCCTTGCACTTCCATCTCTCCATTATTTTCTGACAGCAGCAGCTGGTAAGGAATAGTTAGGACTCAAGTTCTTTACTGCATTTTTTACCGTCATTTAGTTAAAATACGCCCGTCTATTGGAATAAAAAATCTATTCATTTGTGGATCAGGTTTGTAGAGCAAATATCAGTTTTTATGTCATATGCTATGATGTTGATGGATTCTCAAAATTGCCAACAGCTGTAAAAATTATTTAGCTGATGATTTGCTACCAAGAGTGGACAGGGTTGCAGAATAATACAGAGTATTTTTTTGGTGGTCTTGGAAAAGCCATTTCACAGGCTTTGCTATCACAGGTCTCTGTGTTTTGCAGATGTGTGAACAAAGAGGCAGTAAGGGCTTCATGGCAGAAGCCACTGGGTGAGTTATTCATTTATGCAGTGGTGTTTCTGAAGCAGTCAGAAGTGACTGAGTGGGAGAAGCAAAGATGCTTTCCTTTCCTACAACCCTCTAAGTGTGTCACAATTGACTTGTTCTGGATAGTTGAGAACTTAATCTGTGCTGGGTCAAATAGGTTACAAAGCATTCTTATGTGTGTATTTTTTTTTTTGCTGTTTGTTTTTTGTTTTGTTTTTGACAAAGAAATGTTACTCTTCAAGCTCTGAAAGAAATTATTCTGCTTCAGTGGAGGCAGCACACTGGAGCTAAGAGTGGAATTTCCCTTTTCTGCATGAGTTTTAGCCAGCTCTGCTTGACCATGATGCCAGGGGTACATTTTGTGGCAGAATCTGTGAGACCTTCAGCTGTCCGGTTGATAATGTTCTGTAGGAAGGCTGTGGTTTCATTTTTGCTTAATTTGGTCTATGTGTATGTGTATAAATGCGCTTGTGTAGATATTCAGACAGACCCTTACTCCAAAAATCTTTCTTACACTGTTAACTCTGCAAAACTCTTCCTTTAAATTTCAGAGAAGTTTATTCTAAAAGGGATTTGGAACTCCCTTTTCCAAAAAGCCACTCTGATTCAAGCTGACTTCGAATGCCTGATTACAAATGTAACAGTTTCAGAATGTAAAAATACAGAGAAGTTAAAATAATCATATCATTTGAAAAAGAAGAAGATAAATTCTCAAACTTTATATGGTTCTAGACCCTAGGTAAGATGAGTTTAATGACTTCTTAATGATGGATGTACATAAGTTGCTCTGGAAGTAATGCCTCCAATTTACTTCCATGTAAACTACAACAGATACAAAGAGAACAAGAACACTATTTGATAGAGCAAATTCTCAGCCACAAAACACATTTTTTCAACATAGTTACCACCATTAGCTATGCATTTTCACCAGTGATGAATTGGAGCCTGTGTGCCATGCTCGTAAAAATTTGCACCGGTGGAGGTGACACTGTCACTGTAGCCACTGCTGAGATGCACCACCCACCACGTCACTGTGCTGGCATGGACTGTTTGGTCTCCATTAATGTTCAGCGAGCACCAGTGACTGTCAATGGGTGCCATTTTTTCTGCATGGAGGAACTGAATGCCACACCTTTGCTTCATACGCACTCCCATGTCAGACACCATTTTGTCAAACTGCCCCTCTGCTGCCATCAGTCACACGGCAACAAAATGTAGCAGAATATTGGTGGGAAGTTCAACATCTGCTGCCATACCACCAACATCCACCTCTGACATTGTGGGCCAACAAAATAAAGTAGGAGGCCTTACTTTCAGGGTTGTCCTCGTACTCCGTCCCACATGAGCTTTCAACTTCAAATATAGTTTTGACACAAACTCTCATTTGTCAAATGTTATAAAAAGTCATATTTTGTGTTGTTTAGGAACATTTCCAAAAATAAATTTCATACATCTAGGATAAACCCTGTGCCCATATTCCACAGTTTTAATGTACTGCTTTTGAAAAAGCATACTATGCTTTCTATAAACCTCACTCTTAAAATACATTTCCTTCAGTAAATATTTAAATAACTATCTAACTTATTTCAACACAGATGTAGACTTCCCCAAGGGTAGGAGGAGAAGTTGATGTTAGGTGTTGCTACACCAACTGCACAAGCTGGTTTTGCAACAGTGGTGCCTTATAGCTGAAAGAACCTGTTATCTAGAATAAATACACGGGTTTGACTCAGTTAAAAGGTCATTTCTATGAAATAAAAAGCTTTGGTGAGTTTATTTTAACTGTATGTCTTTGCAGCTCTTGGTCATATTGGAGATATCTTTTCTTAGGCTTTTCAGTAGCAGTAATAATTCCCTGTGTAAGGAGACACAAACTGCACTAAAACACTGCTAGAGCTGCAAGATGGAGATTTGCTAAACAGAGTATGACCTTGCTTCTCAAACGCCATGTTCCCAAAGCAATATGTTGGTGTTTTGGTACTTGTGTTATTTATGTTGTGGCTGTATCCTAGGTTTAATTGTATGTCTACTCTACCTGTCCTGCACTTCCATTTCACCTCTTAAAGTGAGGACTCTGATTTTCGTCGGCTAAAGATACAAGCACTGCACGAAATTTGTTAATTGCTGGACTGTAAAGTCTTCAAAGGAAATTTAGAGGTCAGTGCTTCTTAGCTGTAGAAGATGGGAGATCATCTTTGCTTTTCCCCTTCAGTCAAAATATTTGAGACACTGACAAAAATATGACGCATTTGCCTGTGACTTTATCATTGTGTGATTATAGGCTTGTGACAACAGTGCTTCCATAAGACACAATAATAACACACATACGCATGGTCTCACTCTGTTTAACTTTGTTTATTCTCATTTCTGCTTTTGCTTCTAGCACTAGTTCTCTTAATGCTGTGAAATTTGAAAGCATTCCCAATGGGCCAAGAGCATAGCCCTGAGCTCTAGCGTCCTGGTCGCTCTCTGTTCTCTTACTGGCTTGCTTTAATGTGAACTCAATTGCATACTTTTGAACTGTTTGTGAGAACAAATTAGATGTGAAATAAAAACATTGGCAGCTCTTTTCAATAATAAAGGTATCCCAGAGCTGACACTGGGTTCTATCTGTTTCTTGAAGAAAGGATTTTCATCTGTAACCTTTTAAGCAATTTGTCCCTGAGTGAGCATGTTAAGAAATTCTTACATCTTCCATTGCTTGCAGGCTCTTTCATGAATTAAAGCCTTGAGAAGCTTTGTTTAATTTTTTTCCTTATAATTTGGAAAAATCCTTTTAAAAAGAATAAAGGTATCACATTTTGATGGATTATTTGTTGTCCAGTAACTGTGTCATTAATTGGGACAGTGCAGGAAAAACACCTTCATTTTCTCTCTAATTTTGAAAGAGATTATTTCTTCCCATCTCCTTTCCTTATTATTACAGAATGCCACTCTTAACTCACCCGGTGACAAAAACACTCAGATACAGTATGAAGAGCACTATAAATGCCTAACAAATATAAAATGGACACGAATGTCATTTTTAAGGTAGAAATTTAGGCTCTTAAACAGCTCAAAGGTCTTGTTGACCATGGAAAACTTTGATTTTCAGCTGAAGATTATGGTTAATTCCAGGCTCTATCTTCCTTTTGTTTCCTAACTTGTGTTTTCACCATTTTTCTCATGAGGATGATAATTATAGTAAGCTGCTGTGAGCAACCTCTCCTGCAACCACTACATTGTAATGAAACTGTGATGTTGTTTGGCAGAATTCAGCCTTCAGTTTGAAAGCCCGCATCTTAGAACAGGGCAAATGTTGACTTGCTGGGAGATGTGAGTTGACTGAAGATTATGTTAAATATCAGTTTGGGAACATGCCCAAAATTCTGATCTTCTCCTTACTGCTTAGGGGACTTTTTTTTTTTTTTTTCCTCACTAGCATTTATAGCAAGCACATTCAAAATTATTCCCAAATCCAGATAATGGGAGAGTATTTATGTTAATTGTACAAAAAATACACCCTGCAAAAACCTGTTTAAGATTTTAACTTTCAGGTGTAAAGTGTTTTAGAGAGATTCTGTTATGGTATGGAGGCATGGGATCCTCTTTGTTTTGATACTTTTGTGTCATTGAGACAGTAACACATACAAAACATAATGAAAATAATGAGAAACAATGAAGACGAAAGGCATAGAATCATAGAATCATAGAATGGTTAAGGTTGGAAGGGACCTTAGAGATCATCTTGTTCCAACCCCCCTGCCATAGGCAAGGACACCTCCCACTAGA
>WBMW01001703.1:60703-122237 GCA_013396635.1 Penelope pileata
GAAGGAAGGAAGGAAGGAAGGAAGGAAGGAAGGAAGGAAGGAAGGAAGGAGAGAGAAAGAGAGAAAGAGAGAAAGAGAGAAAGAGAGAAAGAGAGAAAGAGAGAAAGCTTTTTCTCTTTCTTTCTGTCTGTCTGTCTGTCTGTCTGTCTGTCTTTCTGGCTCTCTCCCTCCTGGCCCCCTTTTCCTCTACTGTGCAGCTTCTGCTGTTGTTCAGTGTAGAATGTTTTAAAATGATGTCTCATCAGTGTATTGGTTCAGAGATGTACTGTACTAATTTCCTTGTGTCCTTACGATTGTGGGTACTGGCAGCCTAGGGTGAGATCCACAGAGATGAAAATCAGCACATTAGCCTGCAGCATTCTGGATAGCTTTAAAAAAAAAAGTTAAAGTGTTAACAAGCTATATAAACAATGGATTTTTCAGTTATTGTGATACTGAAAATATCCAGTTTCAGATCTACCTGAAATGTTTAACTTTTAACTTGTCTTTATCAAATTCTGCCTAAAAGTGAAAAAGATTATTTTGGAATAAGAGTTTGAAATGTTTCATTTAGTGTCAGTTCAAAACATTTCAGCTTTCCAAGATTTTTATCTTTTTTTTTGTCAAAAGTATTTATGAAATTCAGCACAACCTCATGAATTGGTTTTAGCCTTCCCAGAACTACATTGTTCTGTGAATAAACTGCTTGCCAGAAAGCAAAGAAATCAATCTGCTCAGTTCTATTTATAGCCAAGATCTGTAAGAATTCGTTGTTGTTTTGCAGAGCTGATTTTGCAGACCTGTCTGTGAATAAATTGGATTAGTTTTCAGTCTTGTAGTGTGTCTGTTCAAAATAACAAAAACAAAAATCCTGAATGTTTCCCATAGTTTTGAATTTATTTTTGACTGTGGTAATGACATGTCATGCTATTTGTTGTCTGTGTTGATGTGGACATTTTCTATGCTTCTGTATGGTCCTTCACAAGTGAGAGGGCCTTAGACTTGCATTACATAGGTTCCGTTTTTGGCTACTCTCTTTCAAACATTTAACTTCCCTGACTGTGCCTGCAAAATGGCGACAATGCTGTAAGGTCACCAGGGGACAGTAAAAAAATCTCCTAAGTTAAGGCAATTGGATTAATGCTATGGATTAGAATATATTTGTCTTTGACTGATTTTCCAATATCTTCATTAACACTGGTGTTGATAACATGGCTTTTATTAACTTTCATAACCACAAATGCAGCATGGAATGAAGCAAATAGATCATTAATCCCTTAAAAGTTCAATTTAAAGCAATGCTTCATGACAGGAAGTGAACAGGATAATAAAACCTTTACTGTTTTAAGCCACACTTAGTATTTTTACAGCACAGTTGGCTCGACAAAATACTCTTTGTGAGTCATCACTTCAAAGCAAGGTCCTGGGGACCAATTAAAGTTGTGTGTGCAACCCTCATGCATAACTGCATATAAGCATGAGGTATTTCAGAATATCTCTTTGAAGTAATGAGTTGTACCCAGATAAAGTAAAAGGAACGTTTCTCTTCAAGTCTTTTAATTTAATATACTGTGTGTAGAAGCCCTTGGGGAATGAGAAATTGATTTTCATTCCTTGCATAGATCCTATGGCAATTTGCACTGCCAACACAGTCCATGGAATTAGTCTTCCAAAAATTATATCCTTGACTCGAAAGGTGGGCCCATGCGAACCTAATGAGGTTCAACAAAGCCAAGTGAAAGGTTTTGCACTTGGGATGGAGTAATCCCAGATGTATGTACAGACTGGGAGAACTCCTTGAGAGTAACCCTGCTGAGAAGGACCTGGGAGTCCTGGCAGATGAAAAACTGAACATGAGCCAGCAGTGTGCTCTTGCAGCATGGAAGGCCAGTGGTATCCTGGGCTCCACCAGCAGAGGGGTGGCCAGCAGGGAGAGGGGGGTGATTGTTCCTCTGTGCTCTGCCCTTGTGAGGCCCCATCTGGAGTAATGTGTCCAGGTCTGGGGCCCCCAGCACAGGAAAGATGTGGAGCTGTTGGAGAGGGTTCAGAGGAGGGCCACAAAGATGATCAGAGGGCTGGAGCACCTCCGCTACAAAGACAGGCTGAAGGAGCTGGGCTTGTTCAGCCTGGAGAAGGCTGCAGGGAAACCTCATTGCAGCCTTCCAGTATTTAAAGGGAGATTATAAACAGGAGGGAAATCAACTTTTTACAAGGGCAGACAGTGATAGGACAAGGGGGAATGGTTTTAAGCTGAAGGAGGGAAAGTTTAGATTAGATGTCAGGAGGAAGTTCTTTACCGAGGGAGTGGTGAGGTGCTGGCACAGGTTGCCCAGAGAGACTGTGGATGCCCCAGCCCTGGATGTGTTCAAGGCTGGGTTGGATGGTGTCCTGGGCAACCTGATCTAGCTCTGGATCTGGAGGTTGGCGGCCCTGCTTTTGGCAGGGGGGTTGGAACTTGATGATCTTTGGGGTCCCTTCCAACCCAAGCCCTTCTATGATTCTGTGATTCTATGACAGATGAACAATAACAAGAGAGATTGTCGTTGATTTCAAGCTTTGTCTTGAAAGAGACCAAAATGTCCCTATTATGGCTGATTAAAAAGCAAGAAATTAAAAAGCATCCAGTTTGCAATTTGTGGGCCAACAGGGCTGAATGGATTAAGAACAAATGTGAGAACTGGAGAACTTTCTATTCTAATTTAATCTATGCCAATAGGCTTGTTGCTTGACCAGGGAAGATGTTTAATCTCCCTGTGCTTGATTTGAAGTCTGAATGAATTCACAATGTCTTTACGTTGTCCTGGTGTTGCACATATTACCACATACCTAATGTGGATGCTCTCGTCTGAATGGTTCAGTGACCATTTTTATGTGACTTTTGTAGGTTTTTGGAAAATCAGCTTAGGTAGAAACCTCTTGTAAGCAACATGGTTTTCATGCCAGAGCAAGTTATATACACATTTTTTTATTGCTTGAGGGTCATCTGGATAGACTCTCATTCATTACTCTGCAAACAGCATGCATATAATTGTAATCCATCTTTGGAGGAATAAAAAAGCAAATCTCTTACTTTCGCATAAGAAGAGAACAAACATTAGATGAGCTGGATTTTTTCTGGCAAACTATGTATTCATGGAAAAATAGACAGTTGGATTTGATGTTTTCATAGACTGCATATCCTGCAAACAAAATATCAAGAGATCATCTGTGCTTCAACAAATTTATCAAATATTGATAGTTGCTATAATAAATGTTGTTATAATATTTGTAACAATATTGAGAATGAGGGGCAACAGGCAGAGAGTCACATAATGAAATGGAAGAGAGAACCAAATCTGTATTTCCCGAGTCTTAGTCTAGACTTGTGTTTACAGGACTGTACTATCTCAGGTATTATTGCTTCTTTTTGAAAATAATTGCAGTCCCACGGAAAAAAAACAGCAACAAACCTGAATAGTGAATTGTTTTGAGATATAGCTGCATTTCACCAGATTATTTCTCAATCACTCACTTATCTTCCTTTTTCTTTCAGAATTTTCTTGGATTTTGATTGTGAAGTTTGTTTGTGAACTGGGTTGCTGAACGAGGACTGGAGAACTGCCTTGCTGCTGTAGCAGATCACAGGATTGTTATGCATTGGTATCCTGACAAGTTCATAAGAAACGTGCTGTGTCAAGGGAGTGGAGGTGCAAAGAAAAGACACAAACATGAGTGGCAGAAATTTAAGATGCAAATGTAAATAACAGAGTTTGCACAAGAATCTTCAGATTTCTCTCTTCTATCTAGAAAGCACTTTTTAGGTATGCTCCTATGAACAACCAACTTTGTTTTTCTCACCCTTCTCCTCCTACACTTCCTGATATCTGTCCCTTCCATGTCTGTATACTGTGTCTCCAAACAAAGCCCAAGGAACATCTTGGGACCCTGAAAGTAGACAGCTTTCATAAATGGTTGATGTAGAGATTTCTGAATCCATGTAGGTTCAACCCGTGGGAAAGTTTCAAGTCTCATCTTAGGACTCAGCTCCAAGTATTGTTAAATGGCTGAGGTTAGAAGCAGTGGGAAAAGGGTAAATAGATGTAGAGCTGCAAGTCAAATCTTTGCAGTCTTTCTTTTTCCTTTCCCCACAGCCTTGCTTCATGCACTGTTGTTGTATGAGTCAGTCTGTTTCGCCCTGTGCAACCCCCCTCTAAGTGGGAAAGTGGATCTATAAAAACTAATAGAAATGAGAGCGAAAAAAAACTAACCAACTCTTGATCTTCAGACATGGAGACTTTGACCGAGAGCCAAATATTTCAAACAGCAGCCCTTTCATAACTGGGAGAGCTAGTGCTAGATCTATTGGGTATGCAGTGTGACCACATAACGCTCAGCACATGTCAACATAACTGATAACCAAATTGTACCTCTCAACCTCCCATACAGCATAGCTTTGGCAGGCTGCCAGTCTCTCAGACCTAATTAACACACTGCCATGCTATGACTGGAAGGTTAAAGCCACAGCTTTATTTACTGCACAATTAAGGGGTAAACATGACTTAATCATAACTTAAACATTCATCATTTACGAGAAAATTTCAAAATCCTTTTAGGAGCCCTTTTGACCTCAAGTCTCCCAGCAGACCTCTTGTAGTGTGGAGTTAACTGCCTGTTCCACCAAGGGACACTGGGGCTCTCTGTGACACTATAGATTTCCATCCCTGGACAAATTAAATCCAGTATCAACTTAAAATAGGCATTCTTGTGCGTGGGTCTGAGTAGTCATAGTCTCTTGCCAGTGACAGGGCTCCTCTGAGCTAAATTTGCATCTGACGGCATCAGTACTGACTTCAGCGAGAATCCCCAAGTATCAGGATTTATCTTTATTGTTGTTGGACCTCAGATGGTAACACTCTGCTGTGGCCCTGCTTGACCCCTCAGCTTTGATCAGAATGCAACAGCTCAGTTCTGGTTCTACAGAGGCTTAGGCATGAGCTTAGCTCTACATCTTGTGAACAAGCATGTTAACTTTAATAAATTAACCACTCATTAAGTCTAGCATCTGCATATTGTTTATCATACTGTTTAGAGCTTTAGATGATATCTGGCTTATTCAGTTTTAGTTTTTAAACACTGTAAAAACCCACCAATACAAAGTCACTCCAGACAACAGCAAATTTATTTTTTCTTAAGAGAGCTGGTGTCTCAGTACCTAAATTATGACTTGCCTCATGCCCAAACAGCCATGTAATCCTTAAAAGTAGACCTGATATCAGACTAGAGGTGGGGAGCAATCCTAATCCTATCACATGAATTGTAAGGTATTATGTTGGCTCCCCATCTGCACCTGCTCCATGCTGGACCACCCACATGCTCAGACTTAGGCAGCCATTCCTATCTCCAGAATGATTTAATTTATGTATCAATTGGTTTACAGACACTGTGTTTTGATAACAGCCTGCCACTTCCACCAGTAGATGTACAGCCATCTTGTTGGTATGTGCATAGAACTTTCCTCAAAAAAGGATGGGAGGGAGAAGAAACCTTACTTTTTCTGAAGCAGAACGACTTGTAGTAATTAAGTACTGACTACTGAAATGTATTACTTTTCAATATGACATTATTTTTTTAATATTGTGCAGAGAAACTCAAAGCAATGTCCACAATGAAGAATACTAGCCCTCTTCTGCCTGAATTCCCATTCTTCTAGATCAGAACCAACAGTCAGTCTGTTCTCACTTTGCTCTCTGCCTTTGTTACAATATTATCTTTACTACCAGCAAGATGTTTCTGGCAAGATGTTGCAGTAAATGCTGGGCTGACAATACTACCTTTCCCACTCTTGATCCAAGTTGCAGTGCCGAGAATCTTTGGCAGGAAAGGAAGTAAAGAAAAGAACCATAGTGGATCACTAAGGAATTTTAAATGCTCATTTAGATGTAATACCGTCTATTACAACTTGTAAGTTATAATACAGAATTAAAGATCTGATCAAGAGAGAAAGAAAATTGTTTCATTTTTTTTTGTTGGAAGATGCTGTTTAGTCATAGTGTTAGAGCAGTTACTAATATCTGAATTTTTTGCTGCTGTATGTCTTTCTTATGGGTACCAAAAAGGCCATGTCTTTCAACACACAAGACTTACATAAGGACTACTGAGAATCATAGAATAATTAAGATTGAAAAAGATCTCTAAAATCATCTAGTCCACCTATCAACCTATCACCACCATGCCCACTAAACCATGTCCCTAAGTGCCATATCTTGCTACATTTTGAAAACCTCCAGGGACAATGACAGCAGCATTTCCCTGGGCAACCGGTTCCAACGCATTACCACTCTTTCTGAGAAGAAATTTTTCCTGATATCTAGCCTGAACATCTCCTGGCACAATTCGAGGCCATTCCCTCTTGTCCTATCACTAGCTACCTGGGAGCAGAGACCAACACCCGCCTCGCCACAACATCCTTTTGGGTAGTTGTAGAGAATAATAACATCTCCTCTGAGCCTCCTCTTCTCCAGACTAAACAATCCCAGTTCCCTCAGCCACTCCTCGTAAGACTTGTGCTCCAGACCCCTCACCAGCTTTGTTGCCCTTCTCTGGACATGCTCCAGTGCCTCAGTGTCTTTCTTGTAGTCTTGTAGTGAGGGACCCGAAACTGAACACAGTACTCAAGGAGCGGCCTCATCAGTGCCGAGTAGAGAGGGACAATCACTTCCCTAATCCTGCTGCCTGCACCATTCCTGATACAAGCCAGGATGCCCTTGGCCTTCTTGGTCACTTGGGCACGCTGCTGGCTTATGTTCAGCCAGCTGCTGACTAATCCCCCCAGACCCTTTTCCTCCACTCATCTTTCCAGCCACTCTGACCCAAGCCTGTAGCATCACTTGGGGTTGTTGTGACCAAAGTGCAGGACCCGGCACTTGGTCTTGTTGAATCTCGTACAATTGCCCTCAGCCCATCAATCCAGCCTAACCAGATGTCCCTGTAGGGCCTTCCTACCCTCAAGCAAATCAACGCTTCCCCCCAACTTGGTGTCATCTGCAAAATTACTGAGGGTGCACTCAATCCCTTCATCCAGTTCATAAATAAAGATATTAAACAGGACTGGCCCCAATACTGACCCCTGGGGAGCACCACTCACCAGCTGGATTTAACTTCATTCACCACCACTCTCTGGGCCTGGCCACCCAGCCAGTTTTTTACCCAGCAAAAAGTACACCTGTCCAATCTGCCAGCTTCTCCAGGAGAGTACTGTGGGAGACAAAGTCAAAGACTTTCCTAAAGTCTAGGTAGACTACGTCCACAGCCTTTCCTTCATCCACCAGGCTGGTAATCTGATCATAAAAGAAGATCAGGTTGTTCAAGCAGGAGCTGCCTTTCATGAACCCATGGTGGCTAGGCCTGATCCCCTGGTTGTCTCGCACATGCTGTGTGATCACAGTCAAGACAATCTGCTCCATGATCTTCCCCGATACCGAGGTCAAGTGGAAAAGTGGGTGAACAGAAGCTCATGCTTCTAGAGTATATGGGGAGGGAGCAGAGTACAGAAGGTCCCCAGCAGTGAAGTTTAGGTGAGAAAAGTTGAACAAAATTATCCCTGCATGTGGGACACAGGCCTTCCCAATTCCCCTCTTGGGTTCTTTGGGCTTCCGCAACCTGTTAAGAGGTGTTTCCTCTTACAAATCAGCCTACGCTAGAGGCTGACATAGAGTGAGAGAAAATGTAGAGGAAGGGAAGTTTTGTGGTTCAGGGATTGTCCAATTCATTGGCAAAATTCCTGTGCCCTCCTACTCACTGCTCTTGCCATTGCCTGTGGTGTATTTACCACCTGTTTGGGTGCACCTTGTGCCTGCAAGTAGGCAACCATTGTGCATTGCAGTACTTCAGACCTGCATTTAGGCAGTCGTTGCAGACCATCTAGGTGCGCGACTGACTAAAGAATATCCTATTTCCAGCCCTGCCTTTGGCTTGTTTGCATTGAGAAGGAAACTAGTTACTCTGACTTCCATGCTCCTCAGCTTTCCTGTCTGCAGTGGAGCTAATGGTGTTTATCAAGAAAACATGAGTGTCTCGAAGTCTTCATTGTGTTTGGAGAAAGCTTTGGTTTCTTGAATTTGAGATCCCATTGGAAGTGTCAAGTAGTATTAATGTAAAGAGAATACGGTGTTTTTTTCTTTTTCTTCTTGTGTTACTCACTTCTTGGCTTCAGGAATAATGTTGCACATCCTCATCTGTGTCTGTGCCAATGTTCAATATTGTGTATGCCAAGATACGTTGTAGTGTCTGTATTTACTATGTACAGCCTGCATACAGCCGTTCTGAGTAAGTATGGCAGCAGTGTAGCAGGGGAAGTGGGGGAGTATCTGTGTGTCTGTATGTAAGATCATATATTTGTACAAAGTGTGTGTCTGTGGGCTTCAGAGACTGAGGGGAGTCTGTGGTTCAGACAGTCTGCCTGGGTTTTTTTTTTCCCTTTTTTTTCTCTAAAGGCAGCAAAATATGTTGATATGGATTTTTTTTTACAGGAACTTTTTGTGTTTTAAGTTAATACATTTCCCTCACATCACATCTTGCCAAATATCATTTATTTACTGTGAAAGCAGCAAGTACCATTCCCCTGTAGTTTTCTTCCAAACTGCTCAGAGACATACTGTAATAGGACTTCTAGTTAAAAACAAGAGAATATCGGCATGAGTAGAATAGTTGAGCAAAAATGCCTGTGCTGATGCTACATGCATGCTTAAGTATTTAGCTGAACTAGCACCAAAGTTGCGATTTTATACAGCAGAAATATCACCGATTTGCTCTGTGTAACTGTGACTCAGCAGCTTTGTGAATTCTGTCTAGTGTGATGTTTTTGTTAAATATTCCCACTGGTAAAATGATTCTTTAATCATGGTACAAAAGAATGAAAGAGAGGTGCTTCATGTAGACTAGTCTACAATGAAATACATTTTTTTCATTCATGAGAAAATTATTCATGATTTTTTTTTCCCAGAAATGAAATGCTTGCAGTAAGAATGTACAATACAAAGGAAGTGAACTCTTCCTGACTGCTGGAGGCTGTAAGTAATTACCTCTTTGTTTTCCCTCCCTCTTGTTTCTTTCTTTCTTTTTCTTTTTCTTTTTTTTTTTCCCTTTATTCATAACTAACAAGATTTGTCAGTGGAAATAAGCTATTTAGTCCACGTATAGATGTTCATCAGATTAAAATACATTCTTCACAAGCATGCTGAACATGCCCGGCCGTTAATAACAAAATTGTTAGTGGTGAATAAAACAAAAGTTATTACACATTTCCAGTGGGGAAATTGATTTATCTTGCTTTGGTTGTTTGTCCACAGTAAGAAATGTCACACATATTTGAAGAGTTTTGCATAGCTAGCGTCTTGTGTTTACCATAGAAAAATCTTTGCTAGACTATATCTTGGCATCCTTTTCTTGACCTCATTTCACTGAGGAAAAAACTGCTTCCAATGAGTTACACTTAGCCAATTTACTTATATATAAATATATATATCAAATATAAAAGCGTGTGTATATATATATCATACACACACATATATATGTGCAGTTATGCATCATATGTTTAGATATTTTGATGAATTGGAGAATTTCCATTACTGATCTTATCTTTTCTCATTGAAATTGGTGGCTTTAAGATCATTAAAACTAGACTCATGGGCTTACAAGGTAGCTCACAGACTCGTGCACAGCCCCTATAATTGGAAATCCATTTGTCTAGGTCAGCAAGGCTAGTTGGCACACTCTCAGATAAGCTTAAACAAACTGGTTGAAAAAAATATGCAATCCACGATACAGCCTTAGAGGCAGGATATAAAGGATGTTGTGATAATAGATACTAAATTTTTAAACTGCATCTTCAAAGATGCGAAGTATTAAAGTTACATCCTAAAGATAAAGTTTAAAACTTCTAACACTAAATTTTTAAATGGCCAGTATTGGCTTGAGGTCTTTATTTTGTTTTGTTTGCTTTTGTAAAGTCATTGAGATCAATGATACATACAAACAAAATGTGTGAATTCCTTACTGTGGCTGATTTTGAGTTCATTGAGCAGAAAATGTCTGATCAGAACATGTACGGAAATTTTTTTTATGTGGCTTTTTTTGTTTTCAGTGCTGACATAAATAAACTGCTTAACTGATTTTGTAAAAACTTTCCAAAAAAAATCTGAAGCATGGAAAATTTCAGCCCAAAATGGAGTAATTACAAACAACAGAAAAAGAGGGTTAGAATGGAAATCTGAACTCCTCATTAACTAGAGTTAAGTGCCAAATTCAATGCCAGGTTTTTTCTGTTAATATTTGGTTTAAAGTTACTTACAGGTTTGGAATAGCTTAACACTTTTTAACCCCTTTTTATTACTGTCACTGACTTAGTTGTGTTTCAAAGTGATGGCATGGTTTCAGAGCTCGATAGTTATCTTCACCACAGCAGGAGACATACTTTCTAACTTTTCCTTTCAGATCATTGCTTGAGACCATGTTCACACAGCCTTAAATTTCATCTAAATCCCTCTGCCTAGTATTTACTATTGGTCAGCTCCAAATTGCATTTAGTGACACAAGCCAATAGGGATCATTAGGCTAAAGCAGGCCTTAGGTTGTCAGATTATGCCTTCTGGTTTCCATTACATATCTGTGGCAGTGCAAGGAGAAGACAGGAGTTCTACCTAACACTGTGAAAATTTGCGAGAAGCTATGCAAAAAAATCTGTAAAATAAAATGTAGCAGAGACAATGGAGTACTGTGTTTTTAAGCCTCAGCTGTGGCAGAAACCTGCATAATTTCATGCCTGAAAATGATGACAAGTAATGTTTTGAGCACATGTCATACTTTTCATCTGGAAATCTCAGAGCATTCAGTAAAGTTAGATGATGGATGTTTTTACTCTTGATCTAACTAAATATGGAGATTACTGTGGTCTAATGGATCGGACCTGCATCTAACTCCTTAGCAAGCAAGATTCTGTTCCTGGCTTTGCTACAAATTCCCTATGTAACCTCTGGCAAACTTTCTCTTCCTCTGCTCCTTCCTTTGGAAAATTTCTCAGAATTCAGTGGGGCATTTTGTTAGGAAATGGAGGATAAGGGAGTTATTTTACCAGATTTGAAATCTCTTTTGCATCTCAAAGACTAGTCAACTCAGTTCTGAGACCAACAATGGACATCTCCACTGCAGTTCTTAAGAGAAATGTCTTATTTACCAGTGATGTAAATTTTGTTTACTTTTTATGCTTTCTGCTTTTAAAAACCTTTCTGACCTATATTTGTTCTCAATCTTCTTGTCTGGAAGATCTTCATCCAAATAGGTATTAAAAGCATAGTTTGCTTTAAAAGTAATGCCTCCTATTTATTGCCATGGAAACTACAGCAGATACAAAGAGACCAAGAACCCTATTTGATAGAGCAAATTCTCAGCCCAAATACATGATTTTTCAACATAGTCACCACCATTAGCTATGCATTTTCACCAGTGATGAGCAAGAGCCTGCGTGCCATGCTCGTAAAAATCCACACCAGCGGAGGTGACCCACTGTCACTGTTGCCACTGCTGAGACGCACCACCCACCACATCACTGTGCTCACATCCACTGCTTGGTCTGCGTAAACATTCAGCAAGTGTTGATGAATGTCGGTGGATGACATTTTCTCCGCATGAAGGAACTGAATGTCACACCTTTGCTTCTTATGCACTCGCATGTGAGACGCCAATTTGTCAAACTGCCCCTCTTCTGCCGTTACACGGCAACAAAATTTAGCAGAATATAGGTGGGAGGTTCTACCTCTACTGCCATACCGCCAATATCAGCCTCTGATGTTGTGGGCCAACCTAATAAAATAGGAGACGTTACTTTGGGAGCAACCCTAAATGCCTGTTACAAATATTCATAAGACATACAAGGGGTTATTGAGACTGTACTGTGCGAGTATGCACTGACTTTTAAATTATGAATATGATTAACTATAGTTTAACAGTGATGAAGAAACTGACAACCCAGACAACTGAAAGAATAGAGTTAGAACTCTGGAACTGCATCTATGAAACAGAGCTCTCTGCTGCTTGAAATAAAAGAAGACTTCTATCAAGCACTGACAGATTACTGAAACATGCACAGAAGCTATATGGCAGTATGCTTACACACTAAGGCTGTAATCAGACAGCCTAAACCCCATGAGTGCCTGTGCCTGGCATTTCCCATTGGCTGGTTTCCAACAGCTTCATCCTCATCTTACTTCAGACCTCTCAGCCTTACTTTAGAGGCCTTCAGAGATCTTTCAGAGATCTCTGAGTAAGCACAGAGACTTAAGGTGGTTATAGGCTGTCTGAATGCAATCCTCAAGGACTCATGTTCTCACTAAGTGATATTAAACCACTACATTAAATTCTTTACTACCATCATGGAAAGCTGAAATAGTCTCTGATCTGCCCATACCAACAATTATTGTAATGGAAAATTTTAAAAATTGTAATCTATTGATTAGCATTTCAGATGAATTCAGATTCTTTAGACAGGTAACCCCACAGAAATTGATTAAACATATTTCTAGATTTCTGAAAATGCTCTGAAAATTTCAGCCGTTTCTTCAGTAGCATACCTCTCTTCAAGGCAATCTCATTATGCAGAAAGCTTAGAATTGTTGTAACAAGCTGTATTTTACTGTTTCCATTTTCCAGTAAGAGGGACAAAAATACAATCTAATGAGCAAAACATTTCTTTTGATCCAGGATTCTTCCTGGTTCCTAATGCTCTTTCCTTCTGCTTTTTTCTAGAATGCACAGTCTCATTGGCAGGAAGTGTGTGGACATGAGCTGAATATATATTTAATCTTAAATTTGATAGCAAGCACTAAGATATTGAACAACAATGCCTCTATTAAGACAAAATTATATCAACTAAGAGGGATTTGTGCTAGTTACTGAATTTCTTGTATAGACACGGTCTTGCTTCCAAATAGAGTCCAGCATTTTTCGGATTAGCAATAGCTTTGATATGAACACTTAGTTTCTATAAAATTCCAAATCAAAATATGGTCCCTTTTGTGAGGAAGAAACAAAAGAAAATTAATCAAAATACTTCTTTAGTGTATTTTTTTCTCAAGAAATGGCCATTGCTTGAGCATGGTCAGTGCTGTCACAACATGCCATGACGATTAATGTAACCTCAACTAGGAAATGAAGTAGCAATTCAAACATGCTGTGAGGCTTGCACTGATTAATGTGGACTAGGAATATTAATAAAGACACTACTCTAATTACTCTAAGACTTAGCGCTTAGACACTTAGATGGGCAACAGCAGCTCCCTTCCTGATCCTAATACAAACCTTATGTTCCATTTTCTCCATGCAGAAACATCCTTTTTGTAGTGTTTTACAACTGGGAGAAATGTTGTATGTGTGCCTGCTCTAAGAAACAGTTACAGATGCCAGGTAGCACAACATCATTGCGTGACTTACACTATATACTCATCTACGTTTGAGATATTTCACGCTCTGACCAAAAAATGAATCCAACTGAATCCAAATCTCAATCTTCATGGAAGAACCCCTCACAAAGTTATTCCATTCACTTTGAGGTCCCCCTGGACACACAGCTTCTTTGGTGCTAATTTGTGTAACTTGATATAGTTATTCCACTGCAGATGTTTCCTTCTTGCGATGTAAATTGCTCAATCTGTTGCTTTTGCAAATGGTGTTATCCTTTCTCACAAACATTCTTGAGTTTTGACTTGGGAGGGTAGGAAGCTGTGGTGAAAGAAATTCGACCTTCGTAAGCTTATAGCAACACGGTTTTTGCTCTTTCTTCGTTGTCCTCAGTCTTTCTCAGATGAGTGGTTATGCCCCAAGGCACAATTAAAGATGGTCTGCAGAGAAGAAACACAGTCAAACAGAAAGCAAACTGCCATGAATTTTAGAAAGAATATTCAAAAAATGTAACGCAACACTTAGGCTTGCTTAATTGTATCTTACATTTCATTAAAGGGGCTAGATTTAATCTTTAGAAGATTAAAAATGTAGTTGTTAAAAAAACCTAGTAGATGTCTACCTGCTTATTCAGGTGCTTAATTACTTTTGCAAATTTGATTATCGGACTTTTTTTCCATACAGATTTTGAGGCAATATTTTCTGTGTTGGAACTGTCATCAGCCGTTGTTATGCTGTCACCTGTAAAAAAAAAAAAGACATGTCAATTGCTCATAACTGCCAGATAACATTTCAGAAAGTATAAGGAAAGATGAAGAAAAATAATGATATATGGTTAAAACATGGACACAATATTGCTATTAATGTGGGTGACCAAATGCCTGAAAATAAAGTAAAAAAGAAGCCTTTTATTCCGTGTGAGGATCTAAAGCTGAAACTCCATCAGTGTAGGAATGAAGCCAAGAAATATGACAAGTGAAATGTTGTGGTTATGGGAATTTCTAGCAGGCTTATGGCTCACGTGCATTTCATGTGAAAGCATGTAGTGTGCCTGTCCTGGCTGATCTTGTGAGTGTGTTGAACAAAAGTATGTAGAAGAAAGCTTGCATGCAAATTTCTCTTTTATGTGAGCCAAACGGGTGTTTTCAGCCCAGGAGATGCTAATTATTGGAGGTGGGTAAAGAACTTCTGCTCTGAGGAATGGCAGGTTTTCCCACTTAGAAAAATTACTTCTTAATACGTCTTTTGGTTCTAGAATTTATAGGGCAATTTGTAGTGTATATTATTACAAATTTGTATTGAGCTGCTATCAGAAAGCTGGATGCCAGCAAGACAACTTTGTGTTTTTCTAAGAAAAAGAGAGGATAAAAGTTTTGTAAGTTGTATTGGTGCTTTGTATGCATACATCTGCTAGGTAAGAAATAGCAACATGATCATCACCAAAGAAAAACAATTCCATTTTTAATTTGCATGCGCTATTTTCAATTGTAGCAATATCCTTTCATTATGCAAAAAGGAATTTAACATGCCAATCATGATAACTGATGTTCTACTCCATACCTGTAAATCTGTTCTTTTCTCCAACAACAACATTTCTTAGAAGTGAGTCACTGAAATCTGCAAAGACACATTCAGACACTGCAATTTATTGCTTATTTCGTTTGTCAGAAATCTCTGATGCTTGATGTGACATAAATTGTATATAAAGCTGCAAATGTATTATTCAACTGACTGCCAGAGTTTCTGTGTCTGTGCAGATTTAGACCATCAGTGTGCCCTGAACCCTTGAACTTTTAACAGTGAAAGCATGAATCCTGTCATATTTAAATAATGGTCTAGGCTTGTAATGAGGTAGTTTATGTTTCAAACTTTTTTTGCTGAGCATGCAAAAAGGGTCAGAAAAAGATAGAAATAAAACTTCTACAATGAGGATTATACTTTTTCTTTGAGATTCTGCAATTTGCCAAGTAGGGGGAGACTGGAACTATGTCTTGTGTATTAGTGGTTGGTTTAAGAAGAGCGCATGATGTTTTAAAAGCCCTTCAAAAATATCAGTGCTTATGTTGACTTCAAATGATTACAAAGTTTTGAGAAACTGTTAGTATGAGAAATTTGAGGAGGGAAGTCAGAAATAATGGATAAAGGAAGCCAGTGGACTTGATGTTTTGGTGACAATTCTTAAATAATAAATAATTTATCCTAATAATTTTAAACTGTTATCTTAGTCAAAAAATAAAAAGATATTTTCTTGATCAGCTGAACATTGAAGAGCCTTGGTTTCTAATGTTAAATACTTCCATGGCTTCTCACTTGTAAAGTTTTCCTGGTTTTGAAGTTAAGAGAGAAATATCAGTCAAGATATGTCAGTCAGATATGCTGATTAGCCCTATGGGTTAGATGTTGTTTCTCTCAGCCCTACAAATGTGATGATCTGTATTTGTACAGAGTCAGTTTTAGCAAGCCTTACTTAAGAAAACAGAAAGAAAAACCAAATTAAATTTTAGTCCATAACATTTCTTTCCTTCTACCCCTAAATTTGTATTAGATAAATACTCCCTGACACTATTGCTTGGAGTGACCATGAGTGGGTTCTCAGTCTTCGATGAATTGCTTTCAGGTTTTATTTCTGATGAGTTTGCACAATTAGAGAAAAGTAGATATTCTTAGGGGATTCCCTAGGAAGATCTGTCTGTCTTGTTATGGGATATATTTCTTGTACTGTCACAGGATGAAATGAGGGGCTCCCCTGACAAATATAAAAGCTATGTGACAACCCATCTATTTTTAGATGATTTAAATCAGTGAAGAGGGAAAAGCATTTGTTTCCAAGACTGTAATTTTCCAGATGACACCATTTTATTGCATGGTGCCATACCATGAGAAAGAGCATTCTTGTGGCTTTTGAACTGGAAATCCTGTAGGAATGCTATTTCTGGCATTTATTTGCTATGAAACCAGGCACACATGGAGAGCAGACAGACTGACCAGATACAGTTTGTGGTATTAAGGCATTCAGAAAAGTCCCTGCTGCACAGCTCTTTTCCAGTATATGAGGTGTTGAGTGAAGTTGAAAAATTATCAATGAGGATCAAATCTGAAAACTATGATCTGATCAGACAGCCAAGCTTTCATGCTATTACTGTATTCATTCCTCTTGCAAAAGCACTACTTTGAAAATCCAACTTTTCTGTCCTCTTACATTGATGATTATAAAATAGTTCTTGGTAATGAACAGGATTCTGATACAAAGTGGGAATGAAGGCTAAACACACACTTCAGTGACAAAGTAAATGCACTCACTCCAGTTTAACTGGAAAGATAATTTTTTTTATTTACCTGAGTACTGCGTGTGACCATAACAAAAAATATTGACTGAAGAATGAACATAAGAGGAGAGCGCTTGGGCCCATTCTTTGGTAGCCTCATGAAGCAGGGCATCACACTGAGTTCAGTATAGCTATCCACACAAGAAAGATTTTGCTTTGCTAAGTGCTTATGGGAGATAGTCCTCTGTAGTGCAAGAGTTTGTATCTTCAGATATATTCTGTGTTCAGATGAGTAGGCTGAATTTTTCCTTTTTCAAAAAAAAAAAAAAGTACGCTGTGAAATTTCTCTTGGATATAGTTGTGTCTCTCCACAGCCTCTCTCACAGGAACAGCTCTAAAATGATAGTCTGCCTGAATGGAGAAAAAACCCTAATAAATATGGTGCATTCCTCTTTAAAACTTGTATTTATTTAGTAAGTTTAGAAACCACTCTGAGGTTAGGTTACAGCTATTGGGATTAGAGGGCGTCTCGTGGGCAGTTCAGACATCAAGCTATAGGTCCATGGAGCGAAGCTGAACTGTTTCTAGCCTGATGTCTGAATTATGAATTAGGTTCATTCTAATTCCAATGGGGTAAACCTCAAAGCAGTTTATATACTTATGGCTAAGTGCTCCTAAAATACAGGCTATTTATTTAAAACATACATGTAAAAGTTAATATCTAAAAAAGATATCCAGCCTAGCAAAGCACAGCAACCCAGCCAAATAAAATCTGAATTGCAACTTTGGAACCCTACAGAAGGGGATGGCACAGCTGGCTTTACGCCATGCACTGATACTCCCAGCTAGGCCAGATCCCCATCTTGGCAAAGGGTGAACTGGAACAGCCACAAGGTTGAACTAATTTGCCTCAGCCCAAGACACTTGCTTCTTCCTCAACCACTCCTGGCATGCCATGGCTAGGAGAGCTGTGGGTCATGATGCCTTCCCTTGGCCACTCAGGAAAGTTCCTTAGGCCAAGAATACTCTGCAGGCTTGGTTCCTCTCTCTTTCTGTTGCTGGAGTTATATGAACAAGCCCAAATCTATGTTCTAGTCCAGTTTGATATTTGGAGAGAATGGAGCTGGAGGGTAGGAGAGGAAACACAGGGTTTATTAATAGCACCAGCAACTACTTCCATCTACAGCTGACTTTTCACAGGACACGTCTGACTGGCTGCCTTGTGGAGAAGAGCAGGCAGTGAAGCTTTCTACAGGAGACTGTGCCATCCCTTCCTCCATTTATTTTGCTCAGGCTACCCAGGAATCTGAGGAAGAGACAACATCTGATATTATTTTCCTGGGATAGGAGTGGAACAGAAACTATCCGTAATTTTAGGACAGCTGAACTGACTCCATTGCTATACAAAAAAAAGAGTCAGTTTACACTCTGGTTCTCTTTTCTCTCCTCAGCATCCTCCTTTAATATACATTCCAGGACAGAAATAGGACAGAACGCTTCTCAAGCTATTTCTTCAGCCTTCGCATTGAGAGAGGTGTAGAGAAGTTTTCTGGAAACTACTATTCCCAGGTGTGATCAGAAGATGAAGATCTGTTGCAAATTCAGAAGAATCAGATGAGTAGTAGAGGAAAAAGACAGAATTCTTTGGGTGCAGGAGGATTGTTATGGGGCTGGAGGAGTGAATAATTAATTCTTGTGGTGATCGTGGGAGCCAAAGATCACTTGCTATGACTTTGTAGGAGCTGGCAAAACTAAATGTCACAAGTGAGCTAGTGGGAGTTAAAAACTGAACGAGCACAAAACCCCGCTGTTACTGTTTTCTGGTTTCAAAGAAACTAAATCTTGCCATTTTGGTGTGGCAGCAGGGTGCTTACTCAGAGTTCTTGGATGCCTGAAGCACAAAGCGTGCATGGGTGTAACAACAATAATCACTATTCCTCAGCTGCCTTGCCCATTCAGAGATACTTGGAAGACAATTCTTCATCTGGCATAACTGAATTTTGGGCTGAGCTTTACTTAGGAAAAAAGGAATGGAGTGCTTTCAGTGAATTACTGGGATATCACCAAACTTCCTATGTCATTGATAAGTATACAATAACGAATTTCAGAGAGTGAAATAAAATCAATAAAGGATCTGACTAGTGAATATCCATCTAGTCCCATTTTGGTCCTGTGGCCTGTGATCCCAAGTACTATCCTCTGGATGTTTTCATATATCTTGATTATCAACATTTTGCTGGGCCATAGCACTCAAGAAGGTAGGCAGTAATAGCAAGTCTGTACAAATGCCTTTTGTTTAGAAGCAATCCAAGTGCAGGAGAGAGATCAGGTTTAAAATTGCTTGACTTTTGGCATGCTCTCTACCAGGAATATTTATGCAATATGTTTTGGCCAGGTGAATGTATCTTTTCATTTTACTTAATTTTAATAGGCTACTCATCTTCCCTCAGAGCTATCTGGATTAGCATCCAGAAGCATTAGGGTTGCTTCAGAGGGGGCAGAACAGGTCCTCCGGGTATGATGGCACTATAGAACAGACCTTATGACTTGGTAAGGGCTCAGACATTGTGCCTGCAATGTGTTATAACCAGCTGCATGCCTGGAATGTTATTTTTGTAGCTGATGACCAGTATATAAGGCCAGAGGGAAAATTCTTCAGGAAGTGTCGTAGGAGAATATGCATCAGTGAGTAAAAGCAGAATTATAGAAAAGTAAAAGATCTTGTTGTAACAGAGTAAGTACCTACCAAGTGACAACAGCAGTTTATTTCCCTCAAGCAAAAGTAGTTAATATTACTTAGACATAATCCTACCCTCAAGTGTTTTAATTCTGATGGCACTTCTATTTAACAATAGTAGGCAAAATGAAAAAGTGCACACTAATGGAAACAATATCATAAACTTGACAGCATTTCAACAAGGTAGACTGACACCTAAATTAGCTAAGAAGTTTTGAAACTAGACATATAAAAATAAAATGAAAAGCAAAGAAAATAATCTGCTATGACTCAGTTTTTATAGTTTCATGATGTTTTTGTAGCTAAATAACATAAAAAGAATAAGAGAATTAGATCTTGTTTCTTTTCTTCTACCTTCCTAGTCTATTGACAGGCTAATGAGGAAAGCTCCAGGCCCAGGTGGAAGCCAAAAGTCACTTCTAATTTCTTTTTGCCTCCCCATTTTACCTGAAAATATACTGTTAAACTCACAACTCATCCTATACTCCTGAAACAAAAAAGTCAAATGCAATGGGTTAGAGCTTCCATGCCTTCTGACCTCTCAGTGTTGATATTGTAGACATTGCTTATCTGTACAGGATGGAGAATATATGCCAACACATGTATTTTTTATTCTGTGCAGATAACCAAAATTCATCTCTATTCTATGGAATGTCAGCATGACCATATTTAATGTATGTCTTCCTAATTTCATTTTCAATTTGATATTTTTTTTCCTAATTTGCTGTTTTCAGGTTATTGAAATTATCCAGATTAATGAGGCCTACAATGTGTTTCTATGGGATTTCTTGTGCATTTTCTCAACCTAAGCAAAACCGAGGTCATGTAACTCCAGGAGAATCTAAAGGAAAAAGGCATGCTTTGGAGAAGCACAGTTCGTTTTGTGCTCAGTCTTCTCGCTTCTGCTGGAGAAAGTGTTACTTTTGTACTAGCCCTCGCTACAAGCAGATTACTCTGCAATCCTCTGTGCAGAAAGCTGATTATATGCAGACAGAATTTTTGGTTCATCGTCTCTCAGTTAAGCTACGTCATATTTCAAGCCTAAGGATTTAATGAAACAAGAGGCTTCAGGGCAGGAGGCCATTCTGGAGATCTCAGCTAAAGCTTCTAAAATGTAATTTTCCTTCTCTACTCATACGAGAGTTTATTATCATGTACTAGATTGTGCAAGGAGTGGGAGTTAGTGCTCTGTCTTTGAGGAATGGTAAGCCATATGGAAGAATTAGAAAAGGAAATTCACAAAAAAAGAGAAAAAAATGCCTAACTATGAGCTTGTTGATTGGAATGAATTTCTTTCAGGTTCTCTCTTGACATTCAGACTTTCAGTCTCCTCCATTCAAAAACTTAACTTGACAGGTAGACCAAGATTGTATGGTTTTGGGGTGATGAATCTACAGTTGGAACCATCTACATAAGAAATGACAGAAAACATCTCTGATATCTTTGTTAGTATGTCTAATGTTTTGAGACAGTCCGGAAGACATTTCATAAATCAAGCTTCCATGGCTCATTGCTTTAGGTTGATTACTCATATTTTCCCTTTGTAGTAATGTTTTTCTAAATGCATTTCATTCAACACAATATTTCTCTGGCTACAAATGGCAGCTCATTGTTGAATAGCTAGCATTTCTTTGATGATTTTATTACTTCAGTGCCCATTTGCATAACAGAATCCTCTACAGAACTAAGGCAGATCATTCCTTGTGTCAAAATTTTCAGAAGGTTGAACTTTAAAAGGGCACAGCTTTCAACAGCAGAAAGTTGAGTGCTTCACCCAATGAAAGTGTTTGAGATTCAAGAAAAATTCTTTACTTGTACAGTAGTGAGGCCAAGGAGTACTGAAAGACCTTGTAAAATATTTTCACACACACGTGCAAAGACACCTTGGGACAGCTTAGTCTGCTTACGGCACTTGTGTAGTTTGGCACAGTATGATTTAGTGGAAATTTGAATCTACTTTTTTCCATCCCAGCTGACAGCCACAATCAGTAGGCTATCATCTACACTGAAGTTATTCGGTTAGCCTCTTGTACATCTCTTTCCTATCTCATATCAACATGGTTCTTAATTTTCCTCCTTCCCAGGCCCTCTAATCTCTGACACACAGCAAAAGGATTTACATGTTGAGTTTTTTTTTTTTCACAAAGAGAGGTAACATTCTACTGAACTTTAAAACAGAATTGTTTTAACCTATTTCAGATTACCCCCAACTTGTAAACTTCACACAAAATTCCTTTGAAAATTTAGGATTGATTTCCAATGCAAGTTTATTTTAAATTGACAAGTTCCCACTAAGAATTCTGCTTTCATGGAACTTGTATTTTTGACATTAAAAAGTATCGTAAAAAAAAAAAAATAATGAATATGTTTGTTTTCCCGCAAGTTCACAGGAGGTGGACATACTAATTTGAATGAAGAAGGAGCAGGAGTTGTACTGAAGAACTTGACATACATCTAAATTTTTAAACCACCATTGCAATCCTCCTTCTTAACAAAGTAGGTCAGGCTATACTGATTATAGTGGGAGCTGATTTGCCTCTGAAAGAAAAATGTATTTATGATAGTATATTTTTTGGTTTTAATATATAGATAAAACCTCTGGATTTCAGATGTTGTTTAAAGTGTTGAGTCCTCCAATATAGCACTCTGCTGCCACTAGCCTTCCCTCTTACCTGGGAAGAAGGGTAGGCCACTTCACATTCCTTGTTCTTTCTCACATCCATCTAAGATTGTTGGATCATCAACCCTAATCTCTGTAGTTTGAGATCTAGTGTCATAAACCAAACAGCATCTTTGTGATGAGGAATTCTTTGTTACTAGGCCAGCTCTCTTGTAGGATGAGAACTGACTAGGTTGTAATTACCTGGACATTTCTATTTATCTCAACAAGCTGGACATGTTAAAAGGTGTACTGTGTGTTTAGAGTGCTTGAAAGGCAATGTGCTTTAAAGTGGCATCTAATCAACAGTGGAATTTGTTGCTGTGGGACATGGAGGCAAACAGTTTGAGAATCAGTGTAGGATTAAGAACTTGAATAGGAATAATACCTGCAGTTAACTTGTGAGGTTAAAGTATTATGAGGTTTATCAATTCTTTTGCTTCTGGGCATAAACTGCCATCCCAGCTTGTGAAAGAACTTGTTTCTGCTCCTGCTTATTGCTCCAAGCCATTTGTGGGATGCTTTTAAAGGGTGTGAGACACCCAAGCAAGCTGGAGGGGGAGGACAGAAGACTAGGATGGCCAACAGCTCTGTTGTTGGACAGGCACTGCCCAGCCCGCTTTCATCCCCACGGCTTTAAAGGATGCCATAAGCCCCTGTGGGAGGCAAACAGCACAGCCAGTAGGCCGCCTCATATTGAATCTTCTTTGCAGAAAATTGTCAAGGCTGCAAGTGATTTATCATCCTGTCACTGTATGGCCACTTTTCGATACAAAATAGAACCTCCTGATTATGCTTGTGTCTTACACCACATAAGTATAGTGTAATGAATGAAATGTTATCACCATTTGCTCTGAGGACATGATTATTTGCACATTCTCTTTTTATCTTTTTGGTAAAGAAAAAGGTAGCTTGAACATTTCTGCTTTTTTTTTTTTTTGGTAATACTTTTTTCATAATGTTTCTTCACAGGCAGATTATACATATGCATGTTATGGCTAGAAGTAAATGCACAGGCATTAACTAGAGCAGCAGGTGTTTGGGGGATTGTTCACCTCTAGAATATTTGCACAACACTATTTGAACAATTAGCTGTTTGCCCTCAAGGACTGAGATTTATAATATGGAACACATTTCTGCAAGGGTGACTCAAAACGGCACTGGTTACGTGAAGTTTTTTTTGGCTTTCAGACTTGACGTTTAAGATTAAAACTTCAAGTGTTTGGTTGTACTGAAGCAGAGATTTATGTTAGGATTGCAAAGCCTGTGTTTAGGCTGCAGGAGAGCAGAAGACAGTGCTATTGGTAAAGATGTTACATTAGGAAATTAGTGACTTTCTTCAGGCAGAGTTTTAGTGTCTTCAGATAGGCTTGCAGGAGCATCTTATGGTGCTATCTCATGGAGTTTTTCAAAAAAAGGAGAACATTATGACTGCTTTGAATGATTAATATATCCATGAGTGTTACTTGGAGCCCTAGCTGAACCCAAATAGCAAGTGATGCTTTCCTTCCAGTTGGCTCCAAGGAGTCAGTCAAGGTGTTAGATATGCTGATCTCAAAGCTCTGCCTTATCTGCAGTTCTGTCTCCAGTTCTGTTTCCAGAGACTGCTGTGTTATGCAGTAAACACAGAATAATCCAAAGCACAGGTAATTATAATCTGGCATAGTTAAAAGTCAGGGAGGAAGGGAGAGAGAACTACAGCTGTAGTGATGTGCTGCTTGATGTACTGTAGACTAATTTATTCATTGTGAACCACCCAATGTCATCTAACTTCATTGTGCTTATTCCTCTAGTCCAGACTTGTAGATAAACAATGTCCTGATTCCAGCTCTGTGTCAGAAGGGCAGTTTATAAACTGTTCTTAGACAATGTACAACCTTCTCCTTCCTTCCTTGAAACCCTCCTGGGGCATAGCATGTGCAGTCATGGTGGAAAAGGGAGGGAGAAAAGAGAGGGTAAGAGGACTGAATATTCTTTGCCAACCATACCTGATGGAGAAAAAGACTGTGAGGATAAATGATGCCTTTTATGGTAGAGGGGAAATGCCTTAATCCCATGAACTGTGGCTGCTTCCAAGCACCCTGGATGGGGTTCTGGCTACCTGGGGAGAAAGGGGTAGGTCCTTGGCTATGTTGGGCCAGATGAGAAGTCTGCAAGCTGGGAGGAGTTGTCCCTGGTGGATGTAAAGTACTCACAGATGGTTCCTGCTGTCTGGCTCCAGCTCAAAGTTAGGAGGCAGGAGAGCTGCGAGCAGAGGGTGTAGTTGTTTCTGGAAGTTCTCAGGTAACAGATCGCCCCTTGGAGACTGTCACAGTGACAGCCCTGGAGGATAGGGAACCAAGTGGCTATAACAGGCTGTATTTTTCTTATCTAGAGAAGAGGACATAGGCAAGGAATTTTTGCAGGTTTTTCTTGGTGGAGTTTCTTGTCATTGCCTTTTTGTGTTGTCTAAAACGCACTTTGAGTGTTATCTTGAAATGAAATTTTTGATATTCATTTAAAGGCATACCCAAAGGGATCGACTAAAAAATCTGCAGGAAAGATCTGTGTCATGATAACTCTTATGAACTCCAAAGAAAAAGAGGTTTATACCACGTCTAGCAAAGTTTTTAAGCAGATGTCTAACCTTTTTGCAAGGAAGAACATTTTATGCCAGCCATCAGGGCTTTTTTTCTCCATTTTTTTTCTTCATTATATTTATAGCCAGCTCTAGTTTAATTTTTCTTGATCATCAGACAAGTAAGCAAGCCTTTTCTCTGCTGATCTTAAGGTGGTTTGTTTATAGTATAGAAGATCTGTAACTGCAGAGCAGCGTCATTCCCCACAAAACGCCCCCTAGCCTCCACTTCTTGGATTCATATAGGAATGCTCTTCTGCAAGACCAAACACTCTTGGAGGTACTAGAAAAAGCTATTTTGTGTATTTTCCCTTCCATTTCAAGACAGGGCAGCTGCAAAAGCATAGACTGAAGGATAGATCACATTTCAAAACATTGTAATCTAAAAATAACAATTCTGATTCCCCCTTCGCTCTATCCCCTGCACCCCTTCTTCCCAATATAATTCATTTCCTCTAAAGAATATTTTCATCCTAGGAATCTATGAATTATGTAATACTTCAGTGAAATAAATTTTATTTACAAGGCACAGTTGTGGTTTAAAAAATTAGGATCAGGGATAAGAGGAAGTCTAAGGCTCTTGTTACTTGTGCAACGTTGTTACTCTACATACATGCACACCCATGCGTGGTAACAGGAGTAAGGTAATAACGCTAAAATTCACGTCAGTTTGTGTTAAGACTCAGATATTTTTAAGAGTTATCATATTAATTATTAAATATTTTGGCTTTGTGGACTTATTTCTAGCTCTAAAAATACAGTTCCTACTGTATTTTGTGCGTCTACAATTCTTGTATGTAGCTCAGAAGTTTTCAGTTGCATGAATTAGACTGGAGGGATTTTTTGTTGTTGTTGTTTTCTTTTTGTTTTTTAACTTTCATTGGTGTTTTCAAAAGCAAAAAAGAATTTTACACCTTTCTGAGTGTCACTCTGCTGCAGGTAAAGAATGTAACAGCTTGTGAGAGTGCAGCTAGAGCCAATAATAATTTGACTGACATGTCTTGGCACTGAAATGTCTATTAAAACTCACACTGTTCTTTCAAGATGGAGATTTTACTGGTGGGCACTTGTTTGAGCTGAAAATTCATTCCCTTTATAGATCCAAAGAGCCTACATCTATGCTTATTTCAGGGCTTAGGCTGAAGACAGATTCTCAGAAGGATCTAATATTTCTATTGATGATAGAATAAATCCTTCAGTGTTACAAAGTTTCCAAGCCATGGAAGTTTCCAAGCTCAGTACCTACTGCAAACATGTTTCTATATGTAACTCACTGTACTTTTCCATGCAGAATCCCAAAGATTCCTTGGAAAACTGCAGAGAACGGTAGACTGTGATAACCTGGTAACAGTTTTAGGAAAAAATATATTTACTTTTGAGAATTTATAGGAATTACAACAATTTGTAATACGTGTTAACCGTGGATTCTAGGAATAATGAAGTTCATCATGGGAACAAATGTCTGCAGATATTTGATGGGCATGATTTCAATGAAAAATAAGCCAGTTCTGTCAAGAGCACTTTGACAACATATATAATCTTGTTTCATAAAAAGGCAACATATTTGATTTTGATTTGATTTCATATTTGATTTCATATTTGATTTCATGTAAGATATGCCCACTTTAAAAGCCAGTTCCAAAGTAAAATCTCTGATATTCTTTCCATGGACTTGAGAGAGTTCCAGTAGGTGGGAGGTTAGCTCTCCTACCTACACTGCCAGTAACCAGAAGAGGTTTTTTAAAGAGCTGTTTATTACATGGTATGGTAGAACAAAATTTTTCAATACAACCCCCTGTCTCCTGTAGCTTGTAGTGCTAATACAGGTTTGTGGTGCCTGCTGGAATCTGCCTGGATCTTAAGGCAGAATTTTAAATACGCTGTTTGTTTGTTTCTTTACACACAATGCAATAAAAGCTTGCATTAGCATTTAGAAAAGATCTGCATGCACGAGAGACCATAACATTTGTTTGTCACAGACTTCTGTGTTGATTTTCCACAGAATTAAAGACACTTTGTCACAGAAGATGCTGTACATGTGTAGGAGAATGTATATATGCAGGCACAGCTGTCATAAAGAGACTAATATCCCAAGTAGTCAATCTTCTTGCTCTCATTATCTGCTCTCTGGTGATGGCTTTTTAACTGTAAGTGAACGTCATCATCATCTTGATGATGAGTCTTGAGGTTTCTGCAAGCACCTTCCAATCCAGTATCAGTGAGGATGAATAAATTCATTTAATCCTGACAGCTGCACCACTGCACTGTGCTTTCTTCAGAATCTATAGATGTGTAGAAATTTGGTTTGAGAGGTTGCTTTACTGGATCACTCTAGGACAAACCTCTTGAAACAGAGATTAAATGGCACTATGGAGAACAGTCAAGTTATTCTAGATATCCAGAAAATTGGTGACTCCCTCACTGCTATGCAATGGCTTTTATTCATCTCTTTGCCAAAAAGTCAAATGTAATCATTTAGGAGAATACGGTTTTAGGAACTGTGTTGAGCTGTCTAGGTTAGCTGTGTCCCTGGACTTCTTATTTGGAGTCCTATCAACTGAGTGATAGGATTCTCCCAAGGCTGATGCGAAGGTGAGGGCAGCATAACTGCTTCCAGCCACACCTGAAGAATGATCCCAGTGAGACTGAGCACATGGGATCAAGGAGCATAATGGCTGTCCCTGGTAGTAAAATCCTATATGACAGGGGGCTTCTCATGGTAGGTCTTCCACAGAGCCTACTACTTTGCTTCTCAGAAAGGGAGATATCATTGGGGTGGTTATGACAGTGAACCATAAATGGTCAGACATGAAAGACCGCACAGACAAATCTCTTTGATTAACAAACCTTGCTTTTCAACAACCTCCCAGTTTGTCAAAACCCACGTTTACAGAGCAGAGAAGAGGAATTGTTCCCCCACGGCAGCCTACGGGAGCAGCAGTAGCCACATGCAAGCTACCTCACTGCTCTGCAATTTGCAGTGCTGTAGAATATCTACATAAAGCACAGTGAAACAGTCTTTGTGATTTCCATGAATGTTATTAATATTTCATGCAGTTTTGATTCTAGCTGCAGTCTAGCATTTCAGCATATTTGTGCCACAAGCAAAAATCATTTTTTCCTAGAGCAATAACTCTTGAAATTCATTGAGTTTCAGCAAGGCCCCCTTGAGGAAAACATTATCTTACTTTTCCTTTCCACAATCTAACAAAGATTTACAAACAAGTACATATACTACGCAGATTTATTTGGATTAGAAGTCTTGTTTGTTAGATACTACGTAGTATACACATAGTTTTGAAAATACTTTGAGTAAAAAGTGAATTTATACTAAGAAAGTTAAACTGAATTAAGAAAAAATGTTTTAAGATGCCAAAGATAATATGAAGCTTATGATTACTTTCAATGAATTCAAACCATGTTGCTCCTGGAACCACCTGAGCTTAGGTTGTTTTGTCCTTATGCAGCTCTGTGTGTTCTCAAATGTTCCAGCTCAGTCATCCCACAATGTAGTTGTAACACTCCCACTGATACTCTTTTGACAGTTTCACAGGGAAGGTGAGAATAAATCCTAATGTATGCTTTCAGGAAAAGTGCTAGAAACCCATTACCACAATGTCCCACTGCATTTGTGGTAAAATACTTTTTTTTTTTTCCATTGATGCCAGTGTTCCACAGATGTATTGTTAACCATCTCTGAGGTTTGAGTGAAGATAAAACTTGGATTTTGCCATGCATGACACTCTGGCTACCTGTCATTTAACTTTACAACAAGGAGAGTAGAAGTTGTATGATTCTGCAGCCAGCAGTGCTGTGAGAACCACATCTCCTTCGTGTCCAGTGTGGAAGAATGAGCTCCTCCAAATGTGACAGGCTACAAGACCTTATCTGAACTGGTCAGACTGGGCTGTGTTTATAATCAGAATCAAGTCAGTATGATAGGTGGTGCCTAGGGCATCATCTGAAACTAGATAATTAGTATGCATCTCTAAAAGTGCCACTTTCTCTTCAATAATTATCATGGGAACTCAGAGTGACTCTTCAGGCCATTGAATGACATTTACTGTGTAAAGATTGAAAGAGACGGTAGATGAGCCTCACCTAAACTCTGCTGCCTTTGATAAGCACAGTAAATGTGAATTGCAAAATTCAGCTTCTATGTCTGTCTCTAACATAGAACATAAACTAGTGAAAATAGACTTGATAGCATTTATTGTGACAGCTGATGATATGACTTCTATTAAATAGATAACTCATCTACAATTTGTTTTTAGATTGTCTAGATTATGTGTATTTAAAGTCCTTTGGGGATTTTAATTCTGCATTCCATCTGTGACAAGGGAAACAGTAGGCATGTTGAGCATATGAAGAGGCAAAAAAGGAACTAACGGTTTTCCAGATTCTGTGAAATAGTCATATGCCCTAAAGAAGCCAAACAATACAGATATATAAAATCTTCAGCTTCTGTTTTCTAAACCAGTAGTAGGAACACGCAGATGGCATTTCTGGCACTGCAGCAGCTGCACATTCAGCACGCTGGATTTACTCTGCCTTCCTGAGAAAAGAGAACAACGGAAAGTCTACAGTTCATGATAGGATCAGGAGGTGAAGGAAGACTTCCTCAAGACACACTAATTTTAGGATCAGAAATCCATAGTTGAAACTCAACCAATGATAGCCAGCATTCAAACCTTATCGTTTCTTGAACACCTGTTGGTTGTTCAGAAATCAACAATATCTTGGGTGCTGAGTTTCTGTGAAACCACAGTTTCTGTGGTTTCAAACATTTCACCTTTCCTGCAGCAGTGTGTGCTAGAGACTGGAGCACATCTCTTCACTGTCTTCCCAGAGACGCACTTCTCTTTAGGAAAATAAAAATAAGGAAAAAAAATAAGAAAAACACTGAACCTTCTTTCTTCCACACTAAAAGACCTTTGTCCCAAACCACACATGTAGATTTTAAACAGAAAATAATATGAAAGCACAGTGCTTCCTTTATAGCAGACCTTATGTGCCTTATGCAGCTTTCTGAGTTCCTGTGTCCATGGATTTATGATGTGCTCTACACTTTCCACATTCTCAGTGTTGTTTTCCCACATTTGAAGGAGAAATGATCAAGAGATTTGTGCTGGAGTGAAATTTATTCTGTCTTAAGCTGTGTAAAGGTTCCAAATTCACCACAGCATGGAAAATAGAAATGCTGTAAGCATCTTGGGCCCTTCCCAGGCATGCAGACACCGTGCCTTCTGTAGAACTGAACATTACATTCTTGTAATTACTGTTCTTGTCAGAACTGCTTTTGCCTTTAATAGATCAGGTAAATAAGAACTGAGCATATGCTTTAATGCCCAGGGGATCATTTCTGCATGGGAAAACAGCCCCTAACCCAATGAAAAGCTGCACTCCTCTGCAGAGTGGGGAGCTTGAGCAAACTTTTTTTTGGGTGAACTGAAGAGGTGGACCATCAGGACTCCAAGGGGATCTTTTGTCTGGGGAGAGAAGATCTGTAATTTAATATTTTTAAAAATGATCTAAAAGGCATTTTAGGATTGTGGTAAATGGTGTCACACTGACCAGTTTCCTCTGTGTGCTAGAAACCACGAGTGACCATCAAGACTCAGGTGCTGAATCACAGAATTGTAAGGGTTGGAAGGGACCTCAAGAGATCATCAAGTCCAATCCCCTGCTAACGCAGGCTCCCCAGAGTGTGTTACACAGGAAGGCATCCAGACAGGTCTGGAATATCTCCAGAGAAGGAGACTCCACAATCTCTCTGGGCAGCCTGTTCAGTGCTCTGTCCCCCTCGCAGTAAGTTCTTCCTCATGTTTGCATGAAACTTCCTGTATTTCAGTATTTGCCTATTGCCCCTTGTCCTGTCACTGCACACCATTGAAAAGAGCCTGGTCCCATCCATTTGACTTCTGTGCTTTAGAAGCCATTGTCTCACTCTGCAGATACCCTGGTAATGCCCCTCTTCTACAGTAGTTCCTAATAGCAGTGCTGCCAGACTAATCTCCATATCGCTTAGCAAGGAACCACCTCACTGCCTTCTGAGTAACTTTGAATATTGCTTGGAAAGGGTGGTCATTAGAGACGTGCTCCAGTACCCTATGCTGAGGAAAACTCTTAATTCTGCTGAAATTTCTCAGTGGTTTGCCATCTGCTCTTTCTGTGGAACAAACAAACAAACAAAAAATAAAACAAAAATAAAAATAAAAGACACAAATGAAAGTAAAGAATGAATTTCTTCTGGCTCAAATAAAAAAACAGAACTACAGACGTAAGATAAAATCACACAATTGCTTCCATAGATCACCTTTTAACCATGTAAAAAGCTCTCAAGATGCATATGTAGCTGGAGATCAATCCTTACTCAATATTCACAGACATTAGTTATAAAGAAAGGAATAGAGACAGTCAGGAACTTCATATATATATCTTTGCTCCTTGAGCAAGTAATTCTGGCTTCAAAGACCTTTTGTAATTCATAACTTAATAGGATGCCAATTTTTAATAGTGCTGATAAGGGGTTACTGACCTCCCCGTCTAATTTTAGAAATATTGATGTCTCTTTGGCATGGGTGGGTAGATCTGTCTTCTGATCAGAGAATAAATGTAACTTGTTAATGTCTGTGCTAGTGCTTATCTGGCTACAGATCTATTTATAGTTATGAAGGAAATCTTCCTGCCTGGAATTGTCAAGTGTACTCTAATATTCAAACATTCATATGTACACAGAAGTTTGTAATTTAAAGGAGCAAACAAACTGATAACCATGCTTCATTCTCCTTTCTGTTTTTGTGTAATAAGCCAATTCTTTATTATCTCCCAAATCCAGTCAGAATGTGACAGTAATCAATCAAATCTGAGGTGATAAATCGTCTGGGAAATAAATATGCCTTATTTTGGCTTCGAGGGTTACTGTGATTTGTAGCCTAATGTGTTCCCCATTCCACTCCTTTTCCTTTTTGTTATTCCACAGGGATTTTTAAACTACAGCCACTATCAGCTGCAGTGAAAATCATCCTGTTCAGTGCAGCCTGGCCATATAGTGGTCAAGTGCTAGGTAAGTAAATCTCTAGCTAAATACTCCATGGTCAAAGATGAAGGTTTATTAATATACTCATCAGCAGAACTATGCAGGATAGAATAATGTCCTGAATACAGTGGAATCTGATGACATTAGATATTCATTTTTTACAGTATTTTTGTTCTAATATATTAAAGCTAATAAACTGTTGAGGTACTGAAGAAACGTTTATTCCAAATACTGATTTACATTAAGTCAGATGGTGACCATATTAACTGGTAAACATTTCTTACTGTGTCTCCCTGAGCCTTAACAAAACAAAAAAGGCTGAAAAATCAAACCATCAGAGAGTATTACATCAAGGCCTCTACAGCGTTGTATCCCACTAGAGCACTGGGCTTCCAAATTTTACCTTAATGAAGCAACTCACAGGGTCAGATTGAAAAGTAACACTCTTGTGAACCTTCATTGCTTTGATCCATTGAGCTGTATCGAGCTGTGCCAGGCCATGCTGGAATTGTTAGTCAATGGCCAGCTCTGCTGATTACAAACTGAGGAGCAGGAAATTTTTCTCTCCTCATCTCTTGCTTCCAAGGCCAGCAGAAGCTGCAGAGGCAGCATGTTTGGCTCCCTTAGGAAGGATGTTAGTGCTTTGTTTGGTTTGAATCTCTCACCTCACCCGCTAGCCAATGAGCAATCATCATGGGCAGACTCTGAAGGGAATTTTCTCGAGGTCTACTTGAAAGAAAGATGATGTCAGTAATCTGCTAATGAGAGTAGTAATGCTTTAGAAACCAACATGGCTCTACCACACATACCCACAAAAAAAATAATATGAATGGTGAAATTAGGGTTGGAAATAAGTAGTACAATGCTATAGCCACAAAAGAAAGCCAGAGAAACTGACATGGTAACAAAATGTGCTGGACCATGAGCAGAAGAAAGAGTCAGGAAGGTAAGATCAATTGAAAAAAACAATCAGTCCTTCATTATCAGTTATTCTAGTATGAAGTCTGCTCTGAAAGTAATACTTCTTATTTTATTTTATTGACCCATGGTGTCAGAGGTGGATGTTGGTGGTATAGCAGTAGAGGTTGCACCTTCCCACCAATATTCCCTTACATTTTGTTGCCGTGGGACAGATGGCAGCAGAGGGGCACTCTGACGAAATGGCGTCTGACATGGGAATGCGGATGAAGCAGAGGGGTGGAATTGAATTCCTCTGTATGGAAAAAATGGCACTCACTGACATTCATCGACACCTACATTTATGGACAACAAAAAAGTGGTTGTGAGCACAGTGAGGTGGTGAGTGGTGCATTTCAGCACTGGCGACAACAGTGGGTCACCTCCGCTGGTGCAGATTTTTATGAGCGTGGCATGCAGTCTCTTGTTCATCACTGGTGACAATGAAAGCTAATGGTAGTGACTATATTGAAAAATAGTGTTTTGTGGCTTAGAATTTGCTCTATCAAACTGTATTCTTGTGCTCTTTGTATCTGCTGTAGTTACCATGGAAATAAATAGGAGGCATTACTTTTGGAGGGACCTATGTACTTTACAAGTAGATGGCACTTTAGAATTTCCATGGGCCACTAGGTTTTATGAGAATTAAGCAGATGTAATGTAAAAATATTTCTTTTCCTCTTCAAGGGATTTGTTCAAGGGCATTAAAAGTAAAAATTAACCTAATACAATAGAATCTTCCCAAATAGATAAATAAAAGATGCATATATTAACTAAAAAATAATAATAATAATTAAAGCAATTAAAGAGGAATAGTTTATGCCCCAAAATAAGTAACTGAATAGAGAACAGGGCTCCTCGTCTATCATATAGGAACTAAAGGCACTATATAGATCTCAGTGGTTTGCATATAGAACAGAAAACAAATGTAATTTACATTTTGTAAATATAATTTAGAACAAAAGAAAAATGAAAAATTCAGATTACAGGGCAAGAAAAGAAGAACTTTGCTTTGCTTTGACTGATGATTCTTGAATGGCAAGAGGTGGGCACTCTATGACCTACTCCAGGAGCAGTTCCCAACTTTACCACAATTCTGCAGTCTTGGGTCATTGGGGTTTTGCAGCTTGTAGGGCAATAGGACTTTTCAAAGCATATGTACAATTTGGGTATCTCAGACAGAGTTGGTAGTACTACCAGTCCATCCACTTTTTGTGAAATTTGGCTTCACTGAATTGCAATAATTAGAACTGACATCTTCCACACCAAAGATCTGCCTCAATGTACGCAATTATTTTGGAGTTTTATTGTATCCACAGTGACTAGTAGATAGAGGGAATAAGGATGCTGTTTTAGGTTGTCTTCTTCATAATACACAGTGCCCTACCAAATGTCCTATTTTGAAATGTTGTAATAGTTCCCCTTAGAAATGTTTGTTTGTATGCTATACTTGTGTATGCAAACCAAGAACACATAATCATCTTGGCATTTTTAAAAACTAAGTCTCAATGCAGAATTTTATTCTACTCAATTTAATCAACCTGGCTTTAAAGGACTACAGTACAGATTTTCTTCAATGTCCGTGGGATCTTTTCTACAGCTTTATTTTTTGATAGATGTCACTTTTCCCCTACCTATGCTTATGAAAATAAAACAACCCAGTAAAAATAATAAGAATCTCATTGTGTTTCTAACGGGTCTGAGATCAAAGCAGGTATATTCAATAGTGAAGAACGTAATCTCTACTTCAAAGAACTTGGAACAGACAACGTGACACTTACATGTACTGATGCGTATGCACAGGATTCCACTTCAGACGAAATAGGGGAGCTTTATGAGGAAGATGCAAGGCCTTTTTCATCATTCTTACGACAAATCAATTAATTATTGCTATAAGACCTTTCAGAATACGAGTTTTCAAATGTATGCTGTTCATCAAGTACACTCCAATTCCTGCTATTTTGCTTCTAGCACAGAAAGTAAAGGAAGAATAACAGATTTTAAAGCTTTTTGACTGAATTAATGAAACATCGGGTGCCCTGGATGAATACAAAAAGAAATGCAGGCAAGAAAACTCAGTATCCCTTTGCAAAATTCATCTTCTACTTGAACATGTGCAGTTGGAAAAGGATGAATCATTGCTTTTTAAGGAAACCATCATCTGTCTGTCTGAAATCTCTGTCCATGCTGTAATAGCTATTAACAGCACCTCTTACTGTAAACACTATTTTTCCATCTTTATTACTCATTTATATATTTTGTATATATATAGATCTAGTATATAATTAGCACCAGTGTATCCCGAGATACCCAGACTATTTTCATACTGGTTATTTGACAAGGCAACTGATGGAACAATAGAAACATTTTTCTCCTTATCCTTTTATTTATTTATTTATTTTTAAGATATATCCACCGCAGTCCAAGGGGCAATTCCTTTGATGAGTTTTCTTATGCTATCTGAATAATATAATTCTTTGGTATCATTGTTTGGTGCTGAATTATTTGATTAAATTTCAGTGACAGTAACTTCAAGAAAAAATTTCACAGCTTCAAAAAGTGTGTGGGCAGATTTGTGGCAGAAAAATCCACTAAGACTACTAAATAGAAACCAGAAAGTCCCTAAACTGCAAATTGCTGGAACTTAGAAGAGTGTTCCAAGGAAGTATCACTGTATCTTTTGCTTATAATTTTCCCTGGGCATCTGCTTTTGGCCAGTGTTGGAGACAGGGCACTGAGCCAGACACAGCTTTGGTCTGACTCAGTACTGTTGTAATTTTATGGAAGTGTCTTGAGAGACGTGACAAATGCAAGGATGCAGATAAAGAGGCGCTTTTTCATTTCAGGTAACTCATTTGCTTTCTTTTTTTTCCATTTCTTTTTTGTTTGTTGCTTTGTTTTGCTTTTGTTTTTCCCCCCAAGTGATTAATATGCTGTGTTTTGCTGTTAGAAGCCATTTAACTTCAGTCATTATTTTGCCAGAACTGGCCTTTGAAAACTCAGCCTAACTGCAGATGTCATGGGGAAAGAGAACTCTCTCTATCCCTGGAGGAATTAAAGCTCTCAGGGAGAATTCACTGGTCTGATCCTTTGTATAACCACAGTGTTGTAGCTGAGCTCCTGCTCTCTATTAGCCTCCCGTACAGTCTGGGGTTTAACTTGGCAGAACTCAAGGTTTTCAGAGAAATTGGTTCAGCTTTTTAACCGTCACGTTTACCAGCCCACATGCAAAATCCCCAAATATCAAAAGTCATGGATACTTTGAAAGCACATGAAAATCTATGACTCACATGACAGCTGTGACAAAAATGCAGTCTTTCTTATTGCCCTTTTGCCTATGGTCTTTTGGCCAATTTTTAGTCTGACAGTATAGAAGTTCAAGGCAATTTTCAAATAAATGAGTAAGGCTCTAGAGCAATGTGTTAGATTCTTTGTTAAGACTCAGATACATATTTCACTGTTTGCATCATCCATAGCTCTTTTTAAATATGGAATAACAATAATAATAAATATTGCTTGCCTGAAAAACATGTATTTATATTTATTGTATTTATCTGTATTTTTAAAAGTTCTTTTTGCATGTGTGCTGACATTTAGGACTTTTTTTCTTAACTTTATTTTAAATATATTAATATGAATGCCAAACACCGTTAAAAGGGAGAAGTCTTTGACCAACTATATGATGGTGAATTGGAAGAAAACTGCAATCCTGTCAACGCTTGTCAAAAGTTTGAGAATGTGTCACTTCAGGAACAAATTCAGTTGTTGTATATTTTAGACATCTCACCCAGTTATTGAATGGTCATTTTAATTTGGCATAAATCTATGAAGCCAAAAGAAATGCCTCTGCCTTTCTCCCCTCCGTTGCACCCTCCATTTGCTCCTCTTCTGCAGCAGTAGCATTGCTCATCAGCCTGACCTGACCATTCTATCACATTTTTGCGTTAACTGTTAGCAGCGGAACAAGGACAGTGGCAAAAAAATGTGGCTGAGTGTGCACAGGACTATTTCTCAGGTATAACAGAGACCACTGTGTAATCAAGTTCAGCATGTCACGATGGCCCAAGTCCTTGACTCTTCCTTCAAGGATTGCATGCTGAACATTTTATCTGGGTTGTTTCTATTTCAGCACACTGTGGCTGAACAAGGTTATGCAGAGGAGGAGGCAGTCTTTGCAATACAAATGAGAACCAGCCTTATAGGACCTGCATTAAGTTCAGATTGAAGCTGACGTCTCCGATTTCCCCCCGAGACAGAAGGCAGCCGTGGAGTATATGCAGCACAGCCATGCTGTGCTTCTGCAGTGTTACCATCACCAAAACAAGCAATTTGCTGATATCTGCAGTCAGTTAAACAATCTAATGGAAGCCAAGGAGATCCAAAGCATTGTTGGGACAGTTATCCAAGTCTGGCAAGGTCAGCTGCAGTTGCAATCTGGAAAGAGGATGAAGGCAGACAGTGAAGGCCTTTCATGCAATCTTGTGTGTACACGTTGTGCTAGGCAGTCATTTTTGTGGGCCATTGCCTTCTCTCTTCTATTCTCCCTCATTTCTGCCAACTGTTAAGGTTCACCAGGGAAAAAAAAAAGGATAAAGGCCTCTCAGCAGGCTTATCAGCCGCAGCAAAGCAAGGAGCATTACTCACTCAGCAGTCTGTGAGGAAGAGGAGGCCTATTCTGCTTCAGGATCCAGCAGCACAAGCGGCAGAACTGCTGCCACTGTCATCTCCTTTAACTCCTTTAAAAACTCCTTTAAAAAGAAATGTAATCTCTTACAAAGGGTAGATGAAACACGTCTTCTTGTGGCAGCTTGGAGTCTTTCCACCTGCATCATCTCCAGATTGGCCTAACACCTTCTGTTTTGATCTCCTCACGTGAAAGTGTTGACAGGACTAGATCTTACCTGGAAAAAGTCAGATGTACTGGGCACACAGGTACAGCCCAAAGCATCACAGAATCTTCCCTAAGCTGTTTCTCTCTCATGCAAATACATATAACTTAGAAAAATTACAAGATGGATGGTCAAATGAAAGCGTACAGGATCCTGTGATATAGGTCTGCTGAGGAGGAGGAATCATCCAAGTCCATGGGAGATCAAAAGAATCTGTTGAGTGCAGTTTTAACAGTAATAATAGTCATGATCATCCCTTGCCCCTGAAATATTATTATCTCATGAATATGGGCATAAAAGGCAGTTATGACTATGGAAGTATGAACAGGATCTATGAGAATTAAGGCATCCATCCAGATGAAGTGACTGATTAAAATGTGAAGAGTATAGAAAGTACAAAAACTGTTTTGTTTTTGAAGGGGAAAACTTGAAATCAGAAAATACTTAACTAGAAACAAATTGTAAGCCATACAGTTATTCCAGAATCACCCATCACCCTCTAAATGTTGAGAATGCTTTTCTGAGCATTTGTAGTTTTGTTCTAATTATGTACTGAAATTGTATTTCCTAAGTGTTAATTGACAACATTCTTCTTTCCTTTCTCATTGTTTTAATAGCACTATATAGAATTAACAATTTTTTTTTCTCCGTTGAAGTCGTAATTACCTCAAAGTACAGGTATTAAAAATTCAGTCTGCTCACTAGCTAACTTGCTTCTCCAATCAATAATGGCTGCTATGTGGTGCCTTCAAGGAACAGGTGACAAGCACATTTCCTGGCCATTTCTATATTTACACTTCCTTTTGGCCATGCTTTGCAACTTTACCATTTACTTGTCCTTCTATTTCTTATCATACAGAGATTTGAAAAGTCATTTTGGATGTTTCACCTCCCATGGCAATTCTTAAGTTCTGGTTTTTAAATTTGCGTACTGCAGTTTTATTTCTCTTACAACTTTTTTCCTTCATTTTACACCTTGGTGAATTGTCCTTATCTGCAAGTGAAATGAAGGCAGAATGCAATAGTCCTGTTTCCATTACAATGTACTTCAGAATCACCTCTTTGAGCAATCCTTCTTAAAGACCTGTTGGCTGGTTTCATGGCTTGATTTCCTTTTTGGAGGAATTGTAACCTAGCGAGCCTTAATTATAATGACTCCAAGATTCTCCAGCTGCCTTAAATTTTACTACTTCCTCTTTCTATATTTCTTCCACTACTCCACTTCTTCTCTGCCTCCAACTCTTCAGCTCTTCTTCTGATGAACTGAATTACAACTTTCACTAGCAGAAATTATGGTGTGCAGCTGTGTACACCATTTGCTGATTCCAGATTCTTTCCCCCTGTTTATGCTCTCCACACAGATTGTTGCTGCCACTGGAAAAACAAATTAAATACAACTAGCACTCATCTCACTGGTGAGACTAGCAGTAAACAAGCTGAGGAATGTTAGAGCCATGTGATAGTCTTTAGAAAATGAAATTAAAAAGTCCAGCTGCAATGAACCATTTAGCCCAAATGCCTAGAAAGTATCACGAAGGTGAGACATCCCAAAGATTAATGACTGTGCACTGATTTTTATCAAGTTGAATACACTTTGATATCTTTCTTCAGGTTAGGGAGCTTGCAGGTTGACATGGAGGCCCTAGGAAGAAAAACTTGCTATTTCTAAAAGGTCAGGATTTATTTCTGACCTTCTATTCTCAGCAAGTCATTTTGCTCGCTTATTAATTAATGACTATGGAGAATAAGGAGAAACATTCCTTACTCAGTGTTCAGATACACATCTGGGTCTGCTAAGATATTTCAGTTCTGGAATGTAACTGGCAAAATGTTGCGTGTCTTCCAAAGTGTGTTGCCAACTGCATGTGAATATGCATCCCTGAAATGCTAGCATTTGGCAGCCATCAAGATCTGCAAATATTAAAGTATTCATTCTTGGATCTACCTGTATGTTTATAACTTGCCTCCCCCAACTCTGTGTGAGAGTCCAAAACCAAAGAATCCCTAAATACCCTTTATATGCTCTCTGGCTCTCACTCCCACACACACTCGTACGTGCATGTGCATGCATGCATAGTTATTAGTCAAAAATACATACAGACATACACAAAAAACAAGGAAGAAAGAAAAGCTGCTCTTAAAGAAAATCATTTGCAAGATGTAGTGTTTGCAGCTCCATTTATCTTCTTTCATTTGAGAACAGATATTTTGCTTTCCTCCTGTTTTTATAAGATATTCTGTACTGAATTTAAAGTTACTGGTAACTTGTGGAGGGCAAAAGGGTGGATTAAGGGCACAGTGGAGATTAGTCCAAGAGAGAAGGAAACTGGGGTGGAAAGGAAGCTGCAGGCAAAAGAGGGGACCTCTGAAGGGAAAAATAAAAACAAAACAAACAAAAACCAAACAGCAACGTCAAAACAGTTAAATAGCTTTTTGTATTCCTGTTCCAAACGAACTTGCAAACCTCCTCTCCTGGGGGTCCAGCCAAGTGATTTCAGCCATTGCAAGTGATGATTGCTACACATACCTTTGTTGCAGAGGCAGCAGGCATTTCTGGAGAAACATGCGATTTAACAGCTTCTGGGGGAAAGGGTGGAAGAAGCAGAAAATGGCCCCCTACATTTGAAAGGCGTGATGCTTCTTGACTTGTCCCCCTCACCTCCACCACACTTCCTTCTCTCTCTCCTAGATATGCATTAATAAAGTGAACAAGGATTTCAAGCCATGCAATTCTTGGAAATAGTTCGAGAGCCAGCAGTGCTGCAATTTGTGATTCTCCTTTCAGAAATGAATCCTGTTTGCTGAGTTTAGCAGGCTTCAGTTAACATCCCACTGGATGTATGAAAGCAAAATAGCATGATGTAGGTAACATATGATACAATGTTGTGTTTTGCAAATGTGAGGTTGTGAGCAGGCCAGGACTCTTTACTGTTAGATTGAAGGCTGTAAACACGTAAGTATATGCAGTAGATAAAAGTTGGAGTTCCATCCATTTCTTTGGATGGAAACCTGGTTAGAATTCAAGCTTTTGATGTGGACATGAGCCTTGTCTCATGCCTTACTCCTGCAGCCAGTGCCTCACCATTCCAGTGAAGGCAGACTGGAGATGCAGTCTCTTTCTTCGCCCCTCCAGCCGCCGTAGCCACCACCGCCTTGAAGGGGTGGCTGGTGCATTGGAGGTCCTGCTTTCATCTGACTCATTCTCCTTTTCTGTCACAGTGACCTCCAGTGGTTCTCAACATTTATGTCCTGTATGCTGTCCTAAATAAATGGAGCTCATTTTTTCCCTTATTTTTTTTTTTTAAACAAGCCTTGAACAAGACTGTTGAAGGGAAGAAATGAGAACATATGAGTTTTTTCTTTAAATTGTTTTTGTTTCTCATGTGAGCACTGGATTCCTCCTCACTGAACATACAGGAAAGGCATACATCTGTGGGACTGGTGAAATAATTAGCTGGTGAAAAAGAACCATTATTTGTGACTATTAAATGAATGAGTAAAACTGTTCTGAGATCTGTCAAAATGTTCACATAGAAAAAGCAGATTGCTCAAGGGGACAGAGGGGGTGAGGGGCTTGGAAAAACTGATTTCCTTGAGTTTGAAGCAGGTCAGGGAGGACTGGGGGAGGGGAAGAGACTAACTTCATCTCTGAGGTGGTCCCACTTTCAAGAACTTTGAGCCCTCTCTCTGGAAGTGGTTCTCTTTATGCATTCAGGCTTGCCTGGCAGTAGTCACCTTGCCTGGCCTTCTCTTATTTAAAGAAACAGCTGCATATGTCAGTGTTTTTGTTGCTTTTACTTTGTACCCTGTGCCAGAAGATCTGAAGCTGTAAGCCTGTTCACCTTATATGCGCACCATATAAATCTGTCCTCAAAAGAAGTCACATGGGACAGTCCTGGAGAACAGGAATGAAGGGGAAGGGCATCAAGGGCTAATACTGGGATACCTCTGTGTGCAAAGAAGAGACAAATCATTACAGATAGGAAAGATGTTGAAAACAAGTCACAATTCCTGACAAACTCTGAGGGTCTCATGGGAATATTTTTTAAGCAGATAACTTTATCAGTGAACTCAATGGAAAGTGCACCTGATTAAGGACAGTTGAATACAGCCCTAGAACATCCCTCCTGCCTTCCTGCCTGCCCAAGATCAGCAAAATGCACAAATTACCATATTCTGTAGCCTTTGCATTTGTTATATACAGTCTGTTGACAGCTTTGCTTCTTGGGATACCTAATTTCACCAAATCCAACAGACACAAGAAGTCTGGGTGCTAAAGAAAATGATCATAAATTATTTCCTCGTTGGATGTTGAAAACAGTATCAGGAAAAGTTTGCACATAAATTTTGTCGCTTGGAAGTGCCTGTGGTCTTCACTTCTGTTCTGACGTAGCTATCTATGTATCTTGTCTGCTGAGTGATGTTCCTCATTCTTGGTAGCTCTGTCTAGTGGCAGAAGTGAAAATATTGGTGAAACACGGGATGATTCCCAAGAATTTAGAGTGAGATCAGCTTCTGGTTTGTGTCTTAGCTGCTGATATTTTTTTTCCAGTTGAGTGAGGAGCCTGCCTTTAGACTAGCTGAGGGATGCATGTGTTGAGATGACCTGAGTGGGTGAGTACAGCCTACAGCACATCAGACGCATGAGCGCTGGTCCTGAGGATAGCTCCTGCTAACATCAACAAAGGCTCTGTGGGGTGTTTATAGTGCACCCAGACGAGCATTCCTTTCACAATAACTAACAGACCTTGTATATACCACTGTGGATTGTTTTGTATAATCCTACCTAGACTATGACAAATGGGATCACATCATGGCCTGCTCGTTCCAGTTTCGGGCAACTTGCCAGTGTGCTCTTTCCTCTTAATGCATTAAAAATCACCCAGGATGAGCTGCACATTTTCCTGAGGTCTTTTTTTCTGTCTTTTAATTATATCCTTGTATTTGCTTTTCATTATGCACACATATGTTCTTACTATAATGTTGTTTAATTAACGACATGCACAGCAAATTGTTCATATAAGTGTGTTCTAAATTTACCAGTGATTTTGGACTCTTGTTATGTCTGTCTCTGTTGGTCTCTGGCTGCTGGCTTTTTTTTATTAGTGTAACTATTAATGGTCCCAGTGGGTTGATCTTTGTCCGATAAAAATAACTCTTAAATAGATTAAATATAAATGACTGATCATCTGCTGTTAGAGCTGCTCTTAACTCCAAGAATTTACTCCATGTCATCTTATCATAGCCTGAATTACTTGAATACAGTCATAGTGATTGTGCTGTATTTATTTACAGTTTCCATTCTCTTCTTTTGCCAGTAGTGAACCTCTGAAACTGAGCAAAGCTGAGAACTCTGGATCTGCTTAGCTCTATAGAGTCCTGATGTGAGAGTAAGTGCAATGCAAAAAAAGTGAATTGACATCAGCTGCATTTCATTAACATAGGTAACATTTTCTGTATCTCATTCCATGATCTGATGTTTCAAATATAAACAAATCTACTCTGTCCTGTAAGAAACTTTCTTTATCTGTTGCACAACAGCTAGGCTACTTGAGAAGAGACCTTTTAAGGAACAGCCTCTCTATATCTTTCACACTTAAAAAACACTAAGTTTTGTGAAGTTTGAATATTGGTGACAGCTCCTCACAGTGTATCGTTTGGAACTGAGCATCATCCAAGTGACTGCCAGTACTGCTGTCCTATGCTGCCAGCTGTGCTGAGAGGGGCCTTCTGACTGTCCCAGCCACTGTTGGGGCCTCTACACTTCTTCCCAGCAGTTCCTCAGCTTCACAGTATCTGTACATTGCCATGCTTCTGCTCCATGCAACTGGTAGATTCTGTAGCCAGTAAATATGTACGACGTCTCTGTGATCCATGCATGCAATACCAAGAACTCGCGTATGGCATTAGACCCTCTCTGGTCAAGGAGACCATAGGATCTTGCATACTGTAAATAATTGTGTGGGAAACATGTTGGTGTATTAGACCTGTATTAACTGCTTGAGGCTGTAAAACTACCATGCCAACCCAAGGTGCACTTAAGATAACTTGTCTGTATAATTAATGAGTTAAAATGAGACTTCTCCTTCATCTCTTGTGACTTCATATGTGTGAATGAAATGTCATAACTACACAATGAGAAGACCCATCGTTATCCCCAAAAACATGATTAGCTCATTTTGTCCTCTGAAAAATTTATTAAGATTATGAGATTTCCTGGTAAATATCCCTTGATTATTATTGGAATAGAATGTGGAGAAACATGAAAGGTAGAAAGGAAGATAATCTATTTATGGGCACTTTTTACCTGCTGTCATTGAAAAGAGTAGACATTTTAAAGGGGTACAGTAAAGCACTAAGTCGTCTCTAAATCTCTCTTGTGGAGCTTTTGGAGACGGTCCAGAGGAGGGCCACAAAGATGATCAGAGGGCTGGAGCACCTCCCCTACGAGGATAGACCTAGGGAGCTGGGCTTGTTCAGCCTGGAGAAGAGAAGGCTCAGGGGAAACCTCATTGCATCCTTCCAGTATTTAAAAGCAGATTATAAACAGGAGGGAAATCAACTTTTTAGAAGTGTAAATAGTGATAGGACAAGGGGGAATGGTTTAAGCTGAAGGAGGGAAGGTTTCGATTAGACATCGGGAGGAAGTTCTTTACCGAGAGAGTGGTGAGGTGCTGGCACAGGCTGCCCAGAGAGGTTGTGGATACTCTGTCCCTGGAGGTGTTCAAGGCCAGGTTGGATGGGGCCCTGGGCAACCTGATCTAGCTCTGGATCTTGAGGTCGGTGGCCCTGCCTTTGGCAGAGGAGTTGGAACTTAATGATCCTTGAGGTGCCTTCCAGCTCAAGCCCTTCTATGATTCTGTGATTCTATGATTCTCTGTTTTGTCTCAGAATTGCAAAAGCAGACTGACCTAAGAGTCTGACTGAGGAACTGGTTGCTAATATCCACAGTTCTTATACTGATGAGTCACCACTACTGTGAGCCCCAGTCCAGATGAGAGGAACCATGGCTATTCATATTTAACTCTAAGGATTGATCTTGTCACAGGGCTGAACCACTGACAAAGTGATATACAGCCATTTTATCTTATTATTGTGAAAAGAATTGTTCTTATTTGGACCAAGGTTTAGCTTCACTCAGTGATTTACTCTGATGTGTTTGTGTTTCCATGCCCTTTCAGCTACTACAGGGTGAAAGAGGGTGAGGCTTATTAGAGCACGTTTCTGAACACATGTAATCGCGTGGAAACTGGAAATATATCAGAGTAAGTCTTCACTCGTCCCATTTAGTGATGAAATAAAAAATTTGGACAAATGCTAGAAAATTCAGGTTGCAAGGTAAGATTTTTTTTCTCTATGTTCTGTCCTAATTTCCCACTTGAGTGATCCAGATAACCTAAAATGTTGTTTTAACAGCACTAGTCTGCACAAAGCCCTCTCAGTTCCATCATGCTTGTACATGCCAGCAGGTTGAGGGAGGTGATTGTCTCCCTGTCTAATCTGCCCTTGTGAGGCCACAATGAGGCCTTCTCTTCCCTAGACTGAACAAGCTCAGCTCCCTCAGCCTGTCTTTGTAGGGGAGGTCTCCCAGCCCTCTGATCATCTTTGAGGCCCTCCTCTGAGCCCTCTCCAACAGCTCCACATCTTTCCTGTACTGGGGGCCCCAGACCTGGACACAGTACTCCAGATGGGGCCTTACAAGGGCAGAGTAGAGAGGGACAATCACCTCCCTCTCCCTGCTGGCCACCCCTCTGCTAGTGGAGCCCAGTATACTATTGGACTTCCGGGCTGCAATAATCTTTAAGTTCCCTTCCAACCCAAGCCATTCTATGATGTTATGATTCTATGATTCTGGTAGACACTGGTGATGTTCTCTGTTGAGCACAAACTGAGTGCTTTAATGAGGTTGTCACTCATGATATGACTCATGCTAATGGTTTCCATTTTCTAGTGGTAGGCATGATGGTGTGATGCTTCGGAGGTCGTTTGTATTTCCCATATTAGAGTCATATCTATTCTGCAACTGAAGACCTTCAGTCTCCAGAGATATTATTGCAGCATCTTTTCTCTGCAATAAATTATAACCAAATACCAAATCATTTTAGTCTCTCAAAGCCTGTGACTAAATACAGGCAGCATTCCCCTGCTTTCCAGAGTACTGGCAAGACAGCCAGATTTTCTGTGGTGGCTTATGAGATCAAGGGCACTTACTCATAAGTGAACAGGCATGTTTACTGCACTGTAGGTGCATTGTTTTGGAAATAGTGCTGTCTGCACATTGAGACCATGAATGTCTAAAACCAAGACAAATCATTCCTGTGCCTGACATCCCTTCCTTGAGAGCATGGAGATATTTCATAGTGTAGGCATAAGCTGTATCGGCTTTTTTGTGTGTTTCTTGAATGCCAAATGAATGCCTGTATTTACAAAGGACTACAAAAAACTCTGCAAACCGAACGCTACAGTTAATGCACTTCTACTGCCAAGTGCACAGAACCTAAAAAGTGTCTGTTATTGAGGTCCAGCAACAGTGTAGCTGCTGTGAAGAACTGTCATCATCTGATGTGTCTTAGCAGCTTTTAAGTTAAATAATAAACATGATGACTATTTAGAAACAGAGCAGCAGTGGGGTGCCAAATGTAGGTTACACTTTGAAGTCTTGGCCTGTGTTGAAATGGGTGATGACAAGGTTTTTGAATGTTTTAGCTAGGTCTGAGAGGCAGGACAGCTGCTCAGTGCACTTCTGAGGCAGTTCTCCACATTCTGCTATGATGTCTTGCTCTCATTTTCTTGTAATACTGCCTCATCTTTGAACCCTCATACTGAAAATCTGTAAACTGTTATTTTGGAAAATGTCAGCCAAAATAATCATACCACTTTTAAATGCAAAACAAGGAAAACACAATATATCATCCATGTTAAAAATACATTAGAGACACTTCTGAAAAGCCCTAGCATCTCTGTGTCTCAGGTAAGAAAATGGAAATTTGGAAGTTCATCTGCATCAGGAATGCTCTTTTGTCACTATGAAGAACATCTGGCCTTGTTGCAACCCTGTGAAAAATCATTGATTGAATGAAGGCTATGATTGATTGATTGATTGAATGATTCAATGATTGATCTAATTGCTTTATCAGCAGAGGCCTTCATCACTCAGCATGATGCTGTCTGTGATTGGACCTTGAGCACACATCCCTTAACAAACAACTGAGGGTACTCCACTACCCTCCAGCTCCTTGTTCCACTAGGCTGAGGGCAGACCCTGCTTTTCAAACAGGCTCATGGAGGAACCTGGTATGACTGATGAGGGGAGAGAATAGCACAACAGGGGAAAAGCCGGGGCATAGAGCTTGGGGAAGCAGAAAATCAGTGGCTGCAGGCCAGGATGTGGAGGAAGGACTTGCTGAGCCAGGAGACTGGTGAAGGAAGCTGAAGTGTGAGGGCTGAGATTAACTGGCCAATGAGAATGGAAGGTGGAGTAAAGATGGGGATGGTTGGGATCAGGAGAAAAACTACTGAAAAGATTTTGGATGTGGGGAGGGAAGGAGAGTAAGGAGAGGAATGATACCAGAAATGGTGGGAGAAGAGACAAAGAGCCAAGAAAACCGCAGGGCAGTGACATCAGATGAAAAGACAAGTAGATTCTTTTTTTTTCCAGAGGAAAATGACAGAGACATGGATGCATAGGTGGAAAGACAGCTGGTGGGTGGAGAGTAGAGAGGAAATAAGTGGCAGAAGAATGTCTGATAATGTAATCCTCGTCCTGACAGTAATGTGTAAGCAGAGAAGCCAAACGAAAGCTGTGTGAGCAACCTTCCCTCTGATACTTCCAAACTCCCGGAGTGCCTCAGTACTCATAGTGCTGTCCATCTTAACTGTGCTTAGCTATGCAAATGTGCCGTGTGGCACATCAAGTAGGTAGACACACAGTACTGTAAGAAAGCAGTCTTTCAGGAGGTCGTATAATGGATGAAGTTCTAGCATTGCTTTTTTCCTCCTCTGAAATAAACATATGTTCCATTTGACCTCGTGCATTGAAAAATATCAGGATAAGTCCTGATTACTTCTGGGCTTCTAAGACAAGTTGAATCATTGGGTCTGAGCTGTCTGAGAAACTGAAGTCTCTGGAAGGGTTTAGCACCCATGGTTAGAAAGTCAAAATTGCTGTAGCTTGTCCCAGTCAGGGATCTTCAGGATTTATTTTCCTGCAAAACAGAGATCCCAAAAAGACTTGCATTCAGTTTTGCAGAATTAAATCCAGTAGTCCTCAGCAGTGACTTTCAAACTATAATCTGAAAATGACAGGATCCATGAATGGAGTTTGTAAGGCCTGTGTGTCTATAAGAAAAACAGGACTGTTTCTTAAAGTTGTTGTAATTGCAAATTATATAGCAGTTTATAAATTGAAAGTCCTTAATGGACAGTGTGAAGATACAGGGGAGATGGGAGACACTTCACGGTCAGGCCTTCTTTCATGAAGTGAGAGCCAAGATTTAGTAGCTGGGCGTATGTTTTTGTTTTATGCTTTTCGGGTTCCCTCTCTGCCAAGGATTGTCCTTTCTGACAAAGATAAATTGCTCCTGGACACTGTAGTTTTGGATTTCAGTTCTAGCTGAGATATGCTGGTAATGCTGAGACACAAAATCTTCTTCTGAATGTATTTCAGTTAACTTCAGTTGTATAAATCCAAGTATTAACTGGATACTATAAATAGGCAGGATGTGCAAGGAGGCCAAGCTGAAAACGTGCAGGAACCATGCGTTTTTTTCTTTAATGCAACCCCTAAGTTGTGCTACGTTTCATCATGTATAACATTTTTCATCTGAAAAGGAAACAGAAGTCATGTGCTTGCTGGATGTAGTAATTAAGTGGATATAATGAAGCGTTGAATTTCGCACTTCAGAGAAACAGATGGGGGAGGATGGGTATGTTTTTCTCAAATTTTCTTGGTTTTAGTGTTTCCTTGGAGGTAGCTTTCTGCAAGATTGGGTAGAGAGCAGAAAGACATCTGTTTTATATTATATGATGGTTATACTTTGGCAATGGAAAAAGATGGCACTTAAAAAAAAGGAAAGAAGAATAAAAAGAAAAGCTTGGCAACTACAGAATGGAGCAACAATTACAAGAACTATCTCAAAATTCCCAGGATTTGTAATTTATTTTTCCACGCATGCATTTTTCTGATGTTGCTGATGTTAGGGGAGTGAGACAGAGAAAATTCAGTAAAACTTTACAAAGTACAACTATCTCCATGAAACAATCTCCTTTACTGAGGTTGCCTCCACAGCAGCTGTTGTAATTAACACGTGGGTGGTAGGGATAGGAAGCAGGACTCAAATGTTCAGTTCTAAGAAACAATATGACATCACAATTTTTCTGCTGTTTTCTTCAGCCAGTGGCCTTCAAGTGATGAAGACAGTCTCCCCCTTAACTGCCATTATCTATTTTTCATCTGAAAAGGAAACAATTGTCATGTGCTTGCTGCATGTAGTAATTAAATGGACATAATGAAGTGTTGAAGATGTGTAAGACAGAAGTAAAATTAATTCAGATTAATTCAGAAACAGAGTCATGTTAAGCATCATTTTGGTGGGAGAAGGAATTCCAGCAACATAACAGCATGTATTGATGTGTCACTTACTGCATGTTCCAACATATATCTTTTGTCTTTATACAGGGCTGCTCCGAAAGTAATGCATCCTGTTTTATTATGTTGGCCCATGACATCAGAGGTGAATGTTAGTGGTATGGCAGTAGAGATTGAACCTTCCTGCCAATATTTCATTATATGTGACAGATGGCAGCAAAGGGGCAGTCTGACAAAATGGTGTCTGACGTGGAAATGTGTATGAAGCAAAGGCGTGGAACTGAATTCCTCCATGAAGAAAAAAAAGTACCCACTGACATTCATTGATGCTTGCTGAATGTTTATGGAGGCCAAAGAGTGGATGTGAGCACAGTGAGACAGTGGTGGTGTGTTTCAGCAATGGTGGCAGAGACAGTGGTCACCTCCACTGGTGCAGATTTTCGCAAGTGTGGCATGCAGGCTCTTTTTTGTCTCTGCTGAAAATGCATAGCTGATGGTGGTGACCATGTTGACAAACAATGTTTTGTAGCTGAGAGTTTGCTCTATCGAACAGTGTTATTGTGCTCTATGTACCTGTTGTAGTTTCCATGGAAATAAATAGGAAACATTACTTTCAGAGCAACCTACATACATTCACCCAGAAAACACTTTTTTCTTTACTTCGTTGTTGGTGGTGGTTAATCTTTTTTTTTCTATTTATTCATTTTAACATTAAAATAGTTTCAAAGTAGCTTCAAAGTACATATTTGAGAATCTCCTTTTGTAGACATTTTCATCTTTGAGTAAAGCAGATGAGAACTGGGGATACTAAGCATCTGTCTCATTCAAAACAAGAGGATGGGGTGCAATGTGCAAGCACTTTTCAAGAGTACAGTAAGCGGTGCGACACATGGGCCTCCTTTTTACATCCTCTCACTTGGAGAGCAGCATGCCTTTGCAGATCTGGGGGCTGAAAATGTTGGGAATCGTGCTTTCAGTACCCTCAGGCTATTCAACAACTCAGCTGACTTGAAATAGAGCACTGGAACAAAATATGTTCTGAGTGATTTTTAAGTAAAAGCTAATGTGAAAATGTGGGAGCTTGAACCAATGTAAACACATTAAATTTAAAATTATTTTCAAATGTAGTAAAGAAAAAAATAATGTTCCTCTCTTGAAATTCCTCAAGGACACATTTCTCCTTCTGAGTCATGATTTAATTAGATTATATTTTATTAGACATTCTTTACAAATTTTAAAATACTGCTATTATACATGCACAAAGGAAAATCAGTATGAACAATTGTGTGTAGGCATTCATTGAAGTCAACCACAAAACAGGAACATTTTATGTCAGTTCTCAATGTATATCTAAAGTGCATTATGTAACAAAAAATATAGAAAGTCAGCAGCACCAAGATACGTTCACAAAATAAATACACCAGTCAACAAAATAAATTACGGTAAATGTGACAATAATAATTGTCTTAGCCTTAGCCAAAAAAAAAAAAAAAAGGGAAAATTCACAATAACCAAATGTGCAGTTTCAGAGAGCAATGAGGGAAAAAGGTTTTATTCCGAGCATTTACAATATTTACAGGAAATAAATATTTTAATACTTCCCCTATGTTCACTATTACAGAATACTGCAAGAATACTGCAATATGTCTTCCAAAGATGTCTTGCTGAAAATATCAGCGTCTCCTGCAGGGGGGAAAAAAAAAAAAGAAAAGAAAACAGAAAAAAACATCAATTTTCACTTATACATAGACCCAACATTAACAGCAAGATCTACACAGACTGCAGTGGGTGAACCTTGATAATAAGCATTTGCACTAATAAGGGCTGTTTAACAGTATTGGAGATATTTTTAAAATCTCTATTTCTTTCAGTGCAACTCAGCTGGCAGTATGAAAATTGGTAGTTCATCATGAAACTCAGACCATCTATTTCACCGTATTGCAATCTCAGACAAATAGGAGGGATTTTTAGTTTTCTTTAGGGCCTTATACAATATGATTCCTGAGTGCTTTGGGTAGAAAAAATTATTAGCTTCTAATAAGTATCCCAGGACTAAAAAGAAATAGCGTAATTGGAGAAATTAGAAATTTGATTTGACGATAAGAAAAAGAAAGTTCTTTTTGGCCATTCTGGCAATTATGCCCTGGCTCTGTTGGCTGCTTGGGCAATGCCTGGCTTTGGATTAAAATTGTTCCATGAGGTTATTCTCTTTCTCACTGAGAGACCACCAGCTAGAAAGGGGACTGTTCATCTTAGAGCTGTGTATTTCTATACTGTCCATGACTTTTACTTCAATAAAGTCCACTCAGATCTTGAAGTGAACAGATCCTTGACAGCATGTCTCTTTAAGTACTCTAATAAAAGAAGACACTTTATTCCTGAAACTCTTCCTCAGTGAGCCAGAGCTCGGACTGGAAAGAAAATGAGCATCTCATGTTAGGCTCTGACTTCTGTTGCTTTCAAAGATGAAAAATTCAGCATCAGCTGTACACAGCCCTAAGATCTGGGAGCCTTCTAAGAGATACGGGTGGTCTGGTGTGAGTTCTGTAATCCTCTCTTCTTTGTGAACATGAGAGAGAACAAAAGCAGAGCCTGCTCCTATCCTGTCTGTGTAATACTTGCACTACAGTATTACTTCAGTGCTGCAGGAAATTCTGAAGGTTTGGGTTTTTTTCCCTTCTGCTGCTGTGAACAGCACGTCTGTAATGCACCTCGGTTCCCTGCGAAACAGCTATAGGGTGGAATGCAGAGCTATAGGACAGAGTGTGATTCGCTTTGCTTCTGGACAGATCACCAAAGCTGTGGGTAGAGTTCCACATGGCAGACGTATGTGGGCGTGAGACACACGCAAAACAGCAAATCCTTGAGAGCTTAAGAGTTTTTTTTTTACGCACACATTGCAAGGGAGACTACATTTAACATTAGGGAGTCTACTCATTTGAAAGGTTTCTTACAAAATGAGGGAATAACAGTTAAATTGAATTGGAATGAGAATAGAGCTGGAAGGTTCATGAGAAAGAATTTTTAAGTGCCTGGAATTGAACTACTAGAGTGAAGATTATCAATAATTAACTATGGTAATGTTAGGGTGTATTCAGGCTGTAGTATAATAATGGCACACAGTTCATAAAGTATATGTGTGCCTGCACTACATGGGACTGTTTTTAAGGGAGTGACATCTTCACTCTAGCTTGGGTTCTAGACTTTGTTGTAGAGTTTAAGCTAAGCCACAGCTTGACAATGGGCTCTGTATTATAGACCGCTTTCAAGATGTTTTCTGTGATTTGATCTCTGATTTTGCAAGTCTGGCTACTTTCATGAGATAACTCTTGTAGTAAGTCACAAGATTTAATGTGCAGGTCATTTTTGGTCTTTTTTTTCTGATCTAAACCCAAAATTTTGGGATTAAGATTGTGCAGAGTGAATTGGCATGAGGATTTTAGTTCAGTCTGTTGAGCAGGAAGGCATTAAGATGTGTGCTACAGGAACAGCTTCTACTGATGTAGTATATGGATATCATGTCTGCATGCGTCTTCCTTGTACCCCACCTTCTCTATCTGCTGATAGAAAAGTTTCTGATTTAGCTCAGTATGGCTGAGGAATCAACCTCACCAAGACACAGTCATCCCTCCATCTGAATGTGCTTGCCTATCATGTGCCAATAACAGTATAGAAAACTGTATCGAACCTGGCTCCCCCTTTCTAAAGACATGGAATTGGGTCTTTCTTTCATTTAAAGCTTACATCTTTTGTCAACCTACTTGGATAACCGCTGCCTCATACATTAGCAGGGCAGAAACAGCATAGTATACTCTGTGAAGGAGGAATCTTGTTTTCTTGTTTCAGAGCTTCTCTTTATTTGATTTTCTTCAATAAAATATCTACAATGTAGGGCCTCTTTGGGAATTTGCTTCTGCCCTGGTGTAACTCTATGTCTTGGGCAATAACATCAGGAAGGTAAAGCTAAATCAGGACTCCATGATATAAAGTTGGCTGCCTTCAGCCATTTAACCGTGACTGAAACAGAAAGGCTACATTCAGAATATCAACAGGATCAGATCTGTCATTCTTCTACAGTTCTCTTCAGATATAAAAACACAGAAATAGCCAAATTTCCCTTGGACGTTTTTTTCTCTGTGTTCAAGATCTCTATGTGCTGCAGACACTGCTGCCACTGCAGTTCCTTAAGATCTGTTGAAAGTTCAGGCATCTCCTGATGGAAGTACCAGAGCGTGCCTTTCCTAGGCCATGAAGACAAACCCATCCTCTCTTACCTCACTACTGACTGCTACAGCCACACTGTTTTGTCACCAGGGACGCTGAACAACTAGCTCTGGACACCAGTACCTCCTGTAGATGCCATCAGAAATTGAGGCAATGGAGTATGCTACAAACTGCACCCTCTGAAGCTTAACCAAGGACTGAATTTTAGGAGATCTCACAGTAGAGCTCACATCTCTTTCTAAGGAATATAACTGTGATTAAATGGCACTTCTGTTGTGTCTTACTCTGTGAAAGCAGAAGGGGAGAAGGAGAAAGAATGGTTGTTTTTTTTTGTTTTTTTTTTTTCTGTTGAGAATGTGTTTGAGGATAACTGAGGGGCAGACTGCTTGGATTTGTCCGTAAGTATGCAGACTTTCATTCAAAACAAGATGACTGCAGGTGGATGAGTCACTTGGGGCACCTCTGCTTGAGTCTCCAGCTCACCTCTACTTTGAAAACCCTTTGTTGTCATATATGAAGAAAGCATGTCTTCAAAAGCAATGCTCAGCATTTGTCAGTAGCATCATAATTTTTTCACAAGCTGGCAAAAGGATGTATCCGAATTAGAAAGTCCTAATGGCAGGGAAAATTTTATGGCAGAAGGCTGGTCTGCATTGTTTGCAGATATTACTAAGATAGAATTTTTCCATGTTTTCCCCTCAGGTTCAACAGTAAAATGAAAAACTGTAAAGTAAGGATAGGAAAGTTGCCAAAAAGGGGAGGCGTTGAGAGGAAGGAAAGTAAAGTTTGCCATTTTATAAATGCAGAGCCTTAAATAAAACTGAAAGCTTTCAGTCTGCTTAGGCCCAAGTGTGGGACCAAGACCTGAAGTGAAAGACACTGATGTTAAAAAAAGATAGGAAATTTTAATGACTATGATGTGCTTTCTTTTAGAGGAAATAACTTTTCTTGCTAGATGGTTTCTAGAAGCTCATTTTGGCAATAAGCAATTTACTAGGATTGTTTGTAATCAGAAAGGAAACCTTTGTGAGGTACACCCTGCTGTGATAGCAGCTTTGTGGCCAGAGGCAAAGCACTTGCTTTCCGGTGCACAGATTTGTCAGTGGAAAGGGTGCTTACCTTAACACAGTGTGCTGCTGGAGAAATCACTGCCCAGCTATGGCCTTAAAGTTACTACTCCAGACTTAAATGAGGCCTTTACCTCACATACAAAAGGGTAACAATTTCCATAAATATATGGTATGCCTGTGGAAAGAATATAGCAGAATTACCTTAAAATATGATAATGTGTAGTAATAGAGTTGTCCAAGAGTGGGCTCTCAGTCGTGCTGCTTCCATATATGCCAGAATTTAGCCAAGCTGAGCGGGCTCGCCTCTTTTTCTTCTCTTGTTCCTTACGTTTTCCGGGCTTTGCTTTCTTTTTCTTCCCTGATACCTTCAGGGGCTGCTCCTTGTAGGTCTGTGATTTGTTTGTCTCCTGAGTTAGGTATCTGCCCTCATCTTCACTGCCAAATCGGACAGGGTAGTTCTTCGTGTTGGTAGCAGGCTTAGGGTTAGGTGACACCTCTGAGGTTGCACGAATTTCTGCAGTGTTGACACCTTCAATTAAATTTTGAAGGAATATTCTTCTTCGTAAGTCTTGGATTGACTTGCCCTTGTCATGCAGTAGCTGGTGCTCTGATACAGCCCGCTTGCTAAAGAGAAGAGAGGAGGAAAAAGAGACATTCAGAATTTTGCTCTCGCCAAGTGCTTGGTATAGCTTCTCTTTCCTCTGGCAGAGACTGTGCACCAGATCTCAGAGCTGGATCCATCCAGTGAAATCAGACTGCTGGAGCAAGCCCTGTTCCTCAGAGCAGCTGCTCCCTATGGAAAAGGGAAAGACCTAAGCTGGTAGTAATTCTCAGCTGACCAATCACACACCACTGGACCTACAATTGAATTACTCGCTGCTCTGTTCTAGGAAAGCATTAAAACTCTTAATATATCACACTACAGGCAGTAAAACCAGGAAGGTAGTTGCAAGAGATAGGAAAACTATGGGGCCAGGCAATGGAGTGCAGCAGCTGAACAAGAAAGGGAATAACAAGTACTGAAGCCGGAAGCTGTGTTTATACAGCATTATTAGAATAATTTTCTTCTGCTCAGTCATGTACTTAGAAAATATAAATAAATATATAAAAGTGCATTTCAGTTCTAAATTTAAATAAGTGCAGTTGTAAGAGTGTAATGGAAAAATGTTCAGATTTGGGTGCCTGAAGCGTAGGCACTTCAGTCCATAATGAGCTATCCAGAGAGGCAGCCTGTGCAACAGCAGTGATGAGCATCAGCCACTCAAGTTGGTTTTACTGCTTGGCCACTTGTGTCTAATTACGGTTTCAGATGCCTTTCCTTTAAAACGTGATCTTTGGGAACCAGATTTCTTTTCTTCTTTGCTCTCTGAGTTTTACATTAGCCCTCTTTACTGGATCATCTTCCAAAGCACCCTGGTTTTCCTGAGTGGGTCTCTGGTACTTTAAAGTTTATGATATTTTGGTTCACTGATCTCTTTCTAGATTTTGAGGAATTAGGAGACAGTTATATATCTGCCTTTCAGAGATGTTGTACTGGCAAATAAGGTATGAGATGTCTGAGGAAAAAAGATATAAGTGGCACCTCGATAATAAATAACCGTGAGAAAATACTGTCTTTTTCCTTGGTATGGGATAGACGCACAGCTGCACTGTGAACCACAGAAAGAGCGCAGGCTGGGATTTTAGTTATGTTCCCATACACACTATAATACAGTTTATTCTTCCAATTACCCTACTTCAGTGCACAGAAATTGGCTATGTATCCTCTCATCTTGCATCAGGGTACTGCATGTGACTGGGTTCTCACTGGCCAAAGAAAATGAATTCATTGCCTTGCCTGTCATATAATCATTTGGTCAGCTAGCTGGATGCACAGTTGTTTCTGAACGTGGGTGAAATGGGAGAAGACACATAACTGCAAGTATTCCTTCCTTACGTCCCATCCCTAATTATCCTGAAAGGTTTCAGAATGTGGTGGGCAAAGACAGTGTGCTAAATGATCGGGAGAGTTCTGTAATTTATCTTTCTGAGTCCCTTCAGCCAAACACTTCAGATGTAGACAGTGCGACAGTAGAGCTATTTGAAGTTGGCAACTTCACATGGCGCTGGTTTAAGAGCATCCCCTTCACTATTTGTCTTTGTGAATCTGCATTTTGTGAGTGCTGAATTCAACTGATTAGTTCAAGAGGTATTACATCTCCATTACTCCATATAAAATTCAAACACTTTCCCCCATTGCACTGACAACTGTTTTTGCATGAAGTGATACAGCAGAGATAATTGCTCAAAATCAGACCTGCCTATGCTCAAGTTTGCAAGCACACATTTGGCCAAACATTGTCTATGATGTTTTAACTGTCGTAAAATCTTTGGATGACTTCAGGCTTTGGAGCAAATACTTTATACCCTTCAACTCAATGTCTCTAAGCAAAAGTGCAATATGATAATACTAAGCTGAACCCATATTGTTTCATTCTCTTCGGCACAGCTGTGACCATTAACACAAGCTCAAGATTTCTCCCCAGGAGATTTTTTTTTTTTTTTGGACTAGTGCAGCCCTCTAATAGTCATCTCTAACAATCTCATCATTGAGGTCAATCTGATCTGCAAGTGCACTAACAAAACTAGCACCTTGGACTCTTCTGAGTGGCATACTTCTGTGCTGTTTGTCAAGCTATTCATTGTGGTCTGCATTACTTTTCTAGCTTCAGTGATCTATTTTCCCAGGATTTTTGCATGGGAAATGCCGTTCTTCTTTCACTCTTCTAATCTGTAGAAAGTTTACAAAATCTGAGTGCTTTACTGAGTCTCATGTGATGATCAAATCTTTCCCTACTGTCTCTTGTAAACTGAAGGATAATTCCTTTTATCACAGACAACCTAAAGCTGCCTTTACCCCGTAATGTGTATTCAGTCAATTTACCCACTGTGACAAAATCCTGAATCCCTAAAACCTGTTACTGAAGTACTATTGATTGAAAAGCTGCTCCATTTTACAGAGATGAAATCTAAAACTTTGGTTCCAGATCGCACAAGACAGTCAGAGAGCATTATCAGATCTACATCTTGCATGAGTATGCATTTCCAAAATAATGCAGGGATTGACATGTGATGGTTTAGTGTGCCAGACAGGGTGGGTTTCTGTTTAAATGTCTGTATGATATTTAGCATTAAGTCTGTCCCCAAATAACATTCTGCTATTCCAGATGATTGTATAACATCACGTAGTATTACATTTCACTTGACTTTTATCACTCAGACAGGCTAAAGAATTAAATTTTGCCTACCAATTTCCTTTGTATACTCTAGATCAAAACTATCCTTAAAATGAAGAAGATGTGGTAGATAGATATCTCCTTGACCTTCTGCTTCCATTCACTCAGTTACTCAAACAATTCTTGTTTGTAGATCAGAGAAACATACTTGTCCAAGAACGCTGATGTAAGAAGTGCTTCATACTGCAGATTATCAACAGTATCTTACCCACACACACAGAGCAGGAATGCAATGGAAATCAAAATGATTGTGTTCATGTGTTGGGGATGATATATAAAAGAATATTAGGCTGTTAGGGTTAAGATGACCCACTAGAGGTTCCTTACATCCATCCATCCATCCATCCATAAATGAACCTCTCATTCAAGGAAAAAGAGTCTGACCCCAAATCCCAAGTTCAGTAAATGCTAAGCTAGCTTGTGGTAGGCCCTTTTGAGAGAAGGATGATGATGGTTTGTATTTGACCAGAGTGCCCATACTAATTGTTGTATCCAAGTACACTATGTGCATGAGACTTGATGTCTCATTATGAGGAAAACATTACAAAGTCATTCTGACTTTAAGTATGTACTTCCAGATAAGCTGTTCTTTTCAGGCACATGCTTCTTCATTTTTATTTTTTTCACTAAATAACTAACGTCACTGAGAAGCAACATTCTTCAAGTAACAACTTGCTGTCTCAGAGTTGCTCTTATTTAACTGTTATTATCCTTGACTGTTCACGTTGGACCTGATGAGCAGAATAACTGGAAAGGATTCAGTCAGCTCTCTGTCTGGGTTTTGCAAGATGGAATGCCCTTGCCACTGGCTCTAAAGGGAGCAAGAGCTGCTCAATCTATCTCAGAGTTAGGAAAAATATTTTCAACAGATATGAGGACACTGTCCTGCAGTGTCTGGGCATGCTGATAAAAATATCTAATTTCACTTTGAGGCATTACTGCGTTTCACATAAGTTCTTTAGTAGCTAAAGCATCTCTATAACAAATAATAAGTCTGGCAACTGTTTCTTGGGTCAATTTGCTATTGCTTTCCTTAGGAGATTTGCATTAGCAAGGTCTGTAGAACCAGGCCTGTCTAATTTTGACTATTTTTTGCATGGCTGAAACAACGTGCATTAGTATTTTCATCCATTGCCGGTTTAAGCCTTTAGGCTTAAGTGAGTTATTAACCATTAACTCTAGGAATGGTTTGTGGTGATATTAAAACAGGACATATGTTTGAGTGTGGTGTCTGTGTTTGTGCTGTGCCCACAAACAAAACTATGTGAATGCCACTAACTGACAGCTAACCGGTTTGCCGTGTGTGTTTTACATGCCCTAGCAAAGAAAAAACTGAGAAATGTATTTTGACTGTTTAACCTCCACTTATTTTCCCCCAGCCAAGATGGAATGGGGATGTTGGAAAGACATCTAATCCTGACCTCTGTAAACAAGTGTTAGGACAATGTTAACTTCAAAAAGAGAAAAAAATATTTCTTAGTTAATCTTTTTTATTATTATTATTTCTATTTATTTCTACTTTTTAGAAATTTGGCTTAGATTCAGTTCAGAGTTTCTTTGCCTAGGAAATACAGCATCTGACTGTGCTTCAATTATTTTAAATTTTTGTTTATGAAACTGAAGCTTGTATTCTCTGGGTAGCCAAAGAAAACTGTCTCAAGTGAAAAGAAATAGCTCTACAGTAGCTTTCAAGAATACAAAACAGCTACACACTGACAGGCTTGGAAGAACACACTGTAGCACTATCACCAATACCTGTAGGATATTTGTAATAGCTGTCTGCTTGGTGCCAAAGTTTAGGTGTGTCTGAACTGACTTCACCTGGGGGACTTTTTCATTGCATAAACAGCAGAGGAAGTGATATTTGAAAATCTTGTCCTTATGCATGAATCACAACAGTTACAAGGAAACCCATTTGAAGTTACATTTGCTATGTCATGTTCCTCTGTATGTTGTAACTGGATTTTCTAACCCTCTTTCTCCAGCCTGACTGTCTTCTGAATACAGTAAGAAGATAGCTTTCCTTAGCATACCTTTCTTAGAAAATCTGATGCAAGCCCAGTAATAGCCAGTGAGACTGGCTCCTGTATCAGCCCAGTGGTTTCTCTTCTGCATTTTGTTTAAGGGACACTAGTACGAGCCACATCGATTACTTTGGAAGGAGCAAAAGGGTCATTTCCTGAACAGAATCTGTGAAGTTACATTGTCACTTGTTAGAAATATGCTTCTGCCTCTAAGTCAGACACTGGCCTCCCTTCGGTGTAGGGGGGGGCGAGGGGGGGGAATGGGAGGGGAGGGGAAGCAGGAAAAGCCAAAGCAGCAGAAATCCAAATATCAGTATCCCAGTTTCATGATGGCTCTACCTGCTGTGCTGTCTCTCTGTCCTTATCAATACTGGCTCTGTGCCAGCACCGAAAAAATATACATGGGTCTTGGTATAACCTGCAGCAGCCTGACAGAACGTGCTGCTCCCCTCCCGAGCACAGAGAGGTGCACCGGCAGTAGCTCACTCCCTCAGCAAGCATGCAGCTACACGCTGCTCTCCCACGGGAGAGGAGCCCCTCGGCCACAGCACTGCCTTCCCAGCTTTCTGTCAGCTCAGCAGCTGCCCCAATCGCCCCGTGCCCTTAGCGCACCCGAAGCCGTATCCAGAGCACCTGGGGCAGGCAGCCCGCAGCTGCGCTGCCCGGGCTCCCCCACCACCCCTGGGGTCCCAGCCCCCTCCCCACCCGCACCCTGACCGAAAGAAATCCGAGAAACTCACAGTCTGCGGCTGGTTCCCTCTACAGATCTCCCGTAGGAGGGCACGGAATAACTCAACAGGAACACCGCGAAACTCCACTGCTGGAAGAGTTTCGTGAACATCGTACCCTCCGGCGCTCAGACCTGCAAGGAAAGGAGGGGTCAGTCCCGGGCGACACATGCGTCGGCTCCGTCCGCGAGCGGTCCCTCGCAGTCGGCTCTGCCAGCTCGCGAGCTGGGAAGGAAAAACAAACTTTTGGAACTCTCGGCAGCGGCTCACTTCTTCCAAACTTTGCTCTGTCTCTCTCTCGCCTTTCCTCGCTGCCTGCCGCTCGCTCCCTCTCTCCCTCCTCCCTCTGTCTCTCACTGCCCAGAGGCGAGATCTCTCTTAATATTGGTTTAAGAAAATCTAGCTCGTGTTGAGGACTGCGTCTCCCCGAGCCCTGTTAAGTACTAAGCTGGAAAGCGACTGTCCCAAGGTTTTGTGTTACAAGGGAAGCCCTCTTTTCCGATAAGGAAAGATTTCCAAAAGTTAGCTCAGCTAGCCTATTGTAAACGAACACACGCACAGATCCAGGCGGGGAGAAAGCCACCTCTCTCTCCCTCTCTCTCTCTCTTAGTATACCTCTGCAGAAGTCAGATTCACGTCTCCTGTTTCTGAGAAGTTTGGTCCACACTGTGTCAAGGCGAGCGTCCCGAAGAAAGCAGGGAGCGGTGCCGGGTCTGCGCGGGGCAGCCCGGGGGCTGGGAGGCATGCCCGGCCCCACAGGTTGGAGGCCGCGATGCTCACACGGCCCGGGGCAGCCCGCGGGAGGGCTGCGGAAGCACGGAGGGGTTTGCAAAGAGATGGCGCCCGAGGAACGTGTGTAGAGCCAGGGAGAGCACTGTAGAAACCCGCGGCCAAAGGGGAGGCTGGAAAGCAGAGCTTCCCGGGACTGGGATCAAAAGGGAGATGAGAATAAAAGGAAACACCCGACAGCACAAGCACGCAGTGGATCCTGAGCACTCCGGCCAAGCAGTCTGCATCTTCTGCGACCGGGCTCCTTCCCCCCTCTCTCTCTCTCT
>WBMW01001704.1:851-61625 GCA_013396635.1 Penelope pileata
GGACAGGATGGGATGGGATGGGATGGGATGGGATGGGATGGGATGGGATGGGATGGGGGACATGGGTTGCTGTGGGAGAGGAGGCATAGGGAGCAGATGGGGGAGGTAGCACAGGGGAGAGGAGCAGGTGGAGCAAGGGTGATGGGTGCAGGGGGCTGAGGCTGGAGGAGCCAGGCAGGGACAGTGCCTGCCAGGAAAGGGGCTGGAGAGAGCATGGACCCATCTGCAGGTCAGGACAGCAGTGCCAGCCCTCTGCCCCACAGGGGAGGAGGTAAGCTGTGAGGAGGGGCATTCCCATTCTGGCCCAAAGCAGTGGCTGTCACCCTCCCACGGCATGGCACGAGGTACAGATGGGTCATATTGCAGTCGTGTCTGGAGGCCCCACGCAAATCTTTGATCCTGCGAGCTCCGTGTTCTTTATTTCAAAAAAAAGTTATTTTTTCCTATATTAAATATTAAAAAATTCCTGTTGGCTCGTGGGTAACCGACAAAAATCTCTGGAAGCAGACTCCTCAGATGAGCTGCATTTCTGCTCCTGCGCCCTTTCTGCACAGCGACATTTGCATGTAAACAGGTTCTTTGTTTCCAAAGAGTTCGTTTGCTTCTGCTGCTGATTTCTCCCTACCTGAACTAATAATTCTCCATGACATCAAAATCGTTCCCATAGCGACCGATTGTGAAGTCACAAACAACAAACAGAGGATTATGGATTGGAGTGGAGCACAGGCAGCTGATGTAGACAGGGAGCTGGCATCCTGTTTTAATGCAAATTGTTTAGAAATAAAAGCAAATTGTTGTGTAGCATCACCACATGCAGTTGCACAGCTTCCAATTCTCACCCCAGAAAGGGCTGCGCTTCTTTTGTGGGTGAAATACTGTGCCTGGAGTTCCTGGAGTTAGACTTGGGGGATGTGATGGATAAGGATAGGAACCGTCACACCACACCAAGGTGTCTATTGAACAACAAATGTTTCCTGATGGAGTGTCAGTCTCAGGTTTTAAGGAACCAGCCTACAAAACGCTTGGCTCTGACTGACCTGTAGCAGGAAGTCTCTTCCCTGCTGAGCACGGAGCCAGAGAGGGTACTGAGGAGCCATCTACTGGCTGAAATGAACTGAGAGCAGCTCACAGTGCCCGCCTTGAGCTGGTAAATTCGCAGTCCTGTGGCTGCTCAGATACCCATTTGCACGTGCATGCATTGCATGGCTTTGGGATACTGCCCTGGGGAAAACCACGTCCCACATCAGTGTCTGTCTATGGTTGGAAGATGTAACTGGTATTTTTATGAGTGTCTCCTCTATATATACAGTGATAGGTGCTGTCAGCATGCAGATCCTCTGTGCCCTCCTGGAAACAGCTCAGTCTGAAAATTCAGCAGAACACACCAGGTGGGATTTCCTTGAAATCCCTTCCCAGCAAAGCACAGAGAAAAATGACCAGGAGAGACTTGGAAGAGTTTGCTTTATGAAGAAGGGTATTTGTAGCCTTAGGCTTACGTTTTTAAGTCTTGACATGAAGTCTGTGCCTCCGCCACCCTGGCAGGTGTCCTGAATGCATGCAGACTGAAACCTGCTCCTGGTGGTGAGCTTTATTCCTTCGTTGTGGGGAGGAAAAAGACTGTTTGGTAGGGCACCTCACGTTCTGCCCTGCTGGGTGGGGATGCTTTTCTGGATACAGATTCCTATAGAAACAAACCAGTGTGTACAAACCTTTCCAGGTAGTTAGAACAACTCCCTTGGAAATGAATACTGATGAGCTGCAAGAACCCCAGCTCCTGCTGACCCATCTTGTCCCAGTCATTCTGCAAAGAAGGGCCAAATTGTTATTTTCTGTCACTGTGTGCAGGCTCAGTTTTGTGTCTGTCCCCAAGAAAGAGATGGTGAAGGTAACATTGACATTGCTGCTAATGTGGAGCTTTTAATCATTGTCACACTGCATTGGTAACAGGTGACAAGTTCAAATGGTTCCATTGTTCAAATTCTAAAAGGCTTCTTTTTGCTACAAAACGTCATGGTGCTATGATGATGATGATGATGATGACACTGACCATGGCTTTGTCCTTAAGGTTAGGTACAATTTTGCTCCTAAAGAAGAAATTATAAATGAAAGTACGGCTTTAGAAAGAAGCAGGGATGTGTCCTGCCCCTTACTGAAGGTAACTGGAGCAGGAGAGCACTTCAGCCTGCCTGCTTCCGAGCTGGCATGCGTTGTTCACCCAGTTCTGCATCCCAGGCACTTCTCTCTGGGTTAAAATGACCAAGGAGTCCAGCAGAGACGTGAGGTAAAAATCTTATTTTAATCACAGGAGCTTTTAAGAGGAGAGGGAGACACTCTGCTCCCCACTTCCTATCCCGTTGATTTTGTTTCCAGCAGTAAGCCCTGCACAATGAAAACTGATACATGCTCAGTCTTGGAACGGTTTTTGAAATCAGGTGCTGCCAAGGAAAGCAACATTTTTATAAAGCTTTACAGAAAACTTTTGTTTTCTTTCTTTCTTTTCTCTCAGCGAAACACAGCAGAATCACCACATGTACTTCTCAGTGGCTTAGAAAAATCCCCCTCACATTTTAACAGGAAAAACGAGGATCATCATATTGACATGGAATAAAAGGTTTTATGATGAATTTTTCTGTAACGTTTTCTGAAAAGTATGTCACAGCCTAAGCCAAGGAAGTGTGTGGAATTTGTACCCATGGAGACTCCAATAACACAGTCAGCTCCAAACCCACAGGATTATTAGTGTTCTTACCTAAGTATCAGGAACAGGGTTACTGGAAAAGGGAGAGAGAGAGAAAGTGAGTGAGGTAATATCAATCAGAGAGGCTGAATGTTGCAGGAAAAAGGAAGGCTTGCTGATTTGCATTTGATCTGCCCACAGATCACAGAGTTGGGGTTAGATTTCAGTAGGTTGCTGTTAGAGTTATACTGGAAAAATTTACCGAGCAGCCTCATGTGTGTGAGCCTCAGAGATGCTGGATACAATTTTCAGAAGTTACAAAGAAAAACAGTTCACTTTTTTAATGGACTGTAGTCCTTAAGGCAAGGTGATTTAAAAATAAACTTTTGCATGACGATGGCATTGCTTAATAAACAGTAAAACAGAAAATACAGGAGGAATAGTTTGTGAGAAGTCATCTAAAACACATAAACATTAACCAAAAAGCAGGACCTACTTTAGCTGTATTTCACCTGACGTATTTTAATCTTGCCTGTTCTTAAAGCCCCCTAATGATGATGTGCTCAGCCTCTCCTTAGCCAGGGCATTCCAGCTTTCTCCTTCCAGCTGGGCAGTTTCCCATCTCCCCTTCCCATTTCCAGCCTAAGTCTCACTTGTTGCAGTTTAAGTTCCTCCCCCTTGTTTTGTTCACATGGGAAATGGGAACCAGATTTACATCTTTATAGCACCTTCCAATGTCTTTGAGGATCTCTCTTTTCTCCCCCAATTCTCTTGTTTTCTAAGTTAAGCAATCGTTTGTTTTCTTTGGTGAGAAAAATCCAGGTCAGTCCTACAGGAGTGCTATGTAAGCAGTTGTTTTTCATCCTGCGGTAACATGGTCACTTATTCCTACTTAAGCAGGGTACTTTGCATTTGATCATATTGAATTGCAGCATGTTTATTTTGGATCATTGCTCATATTTATTAAGAGCTTAATGAAATCCTTAAAAAGTGCCCGCAGTCCTTCACAGTTCAGTACAGCCTGCAATGTGTTCTTGCAGATCTGTTATCACTTTAGCTTTTAGGGCAGGATTCTCTTCTGCTTTGCCTCTTGTGTGGCATCTGCACTTCTGCAAACCAAATGTAAATCATTTTAATAGATTCTTATGCTTCCAGAAGTGTCAATTCTATGAAATCCAAAGCAGAGATTCTCTGTCTTGTCCTACCCTGCCAGCAGCATCCTGAAATGCTTAATAATGCCCAGCATACAGCCTTTGATAACACCTCAAGCCCTGGAAGTTAGCCAGCTCCCTCCTGGGAACCTGGGTAGTAATCACAGGGTTGTTATTTTTAATGAGGACCTGTCTGTCTTTTGTATCAAGCTGGTCACTGGAATTAATTTTTCCTCATTTCTTGCACCTGTTGCATAAGCTGGACTTCATCACTTTCATTTCAACCTGGGTAGTACCAACGTGGCTCTGGTGGAAGTAGTCTTGTTTTTAGGAAGCTGTTGGTGAAGAAAAAGAAGAAACTAGACCTGCTGATGGGGTGTTTGCTGCAGTTATAATAGCTCCTACCCACAGGAGGGCAGCTGGAACGCAGTTAAATCTCATTTTGTAACCACTGCTCAAAGGACCTGTTTGAATTGGTTTGACTGAAAGAAAAATCTGACCAAAAAATAGTCTTTTTATGAAAGCAAACACCCTGCAAAGGTACGTGATCCTTTAAAATTTCATGCTTATCTGTGAAAAATATAGTTTTGGTGGCTGATAATGAAATTTAAATGAAGTTATTGCCTTCTTATACTGACAAAATGAAAAATTTTTCAGAAGATTAAGAATAAAAAAAGGTTTTTTTCTTAAAAAAAAATTATTTGCCTATGTTCAGCCAGTTCTAATGGGGACAACCCTTACTGTTATACAGGTACCAATCCATACAGTCCTTCACTATCTGAAAGCTTTCTGTGTCAAGTTCACCCCCGTCAATGTCAGATTTCACTGCTGAGTGATCCCTGTGCTTCTGATGTAAAACATGAGGAGCCTGAACTGGTGGCTCCCTCTGACCATTTTACCAAAGCTTAAACAGCATCATCCAACACAAGCTGAGAAGATTATCTACACTGAAACAACATATATATAATTTTTATTGTATCAGTGATAGAATTTAACTTAATGATTTTCAGCTGTGACACAGATGGGATAAGTTCCACTATTGTAGGTAGGTTGCTGCTCAGGAAGGAGCACTTGAGAACAAAGTAAATCTTCCTACCAGCTACTCCGGGGGAAGCCCCTTCAAGTGACATTGAACTGGAACAATGGCTTTTCCTGCATGGAGCAGCCACACCTGGAGCACTGCAGCACATTGATTCTGCTGGGTGAGTGCCTGCTCAAATCATGGCCCCAGGAATGTTGTCTTCTGCATCATAAATGTCTGAATTTGCTGCTGGTCAGATAACAACTCTCTTCAGTGCATTTGGCTGGACGTAATAAGAGAAATCTGCTGAGAGTTGTTTTTCCAAGGCCATACTGGAATTTCCCAGTGGCACTGTAGTGTACGTCCTCTTCTGCCAACACACTCTGCCTGCATGTTTCTTCAGCAGGAAAGTGAATTCAGGGCTGCAATTATCCTAATGTCACAGTCCTGTCCTGCAAGTGCACCAGAGCACTGCTGCTTTCCTCTCAGCTTGTCTAAACTGAGAAAGAACAGGTGAGGCTGGAAGATGAGAGAAAGGGTATTCAGCCCTTCCTTTGCCCTTTTGCATCTCCTTTGGGTGGCAGCAAGTTTCACAACCGTCTGCAGCAAAATGCACAGTGCATTAGGGCTGGAGGCAGCACGCAGTACCTGATGTACCTGTTTGCACTGTGCTCTGCTTACAGAGGTGGATGCAGGTCTGAGTGACTGCAAGCCTTGGCTTGCTGGCTTACTGGTTGGTGCTATGGACTTGGGCTGTACTCTGACAGCATGCTAGTCTCAGCCTTGTGTCTTCCCCCTGATACAATGTGTGTGCATATCCAGTAGAAAATATATCTTTCTGGTATGGCCATATCTAACTGCTACAGGAACAGAAGGGTACTGAAGACAATGAAGTTGTCCAAGTGGTGTGAAGAAGTGCTGGCCTTGCCAATGTTATACACAGAGGAACACAGACTGGGTTGTGATGGCTGGAGGGAGGCAGCAGGTAGCACCCATGCCAACGACCCAGTGATGAAGATGATGGTAGTGAAGAAGATTCCCCAACAACCACCAAGGGACCCCCAGAGCTGCCCCACGCAACTTCAACACATGCACGGGAGGACATCAGCGTGTATTCATTAGTTCCTGGAATGGTCTTGCATATGTACAGAATTCTGGGAAATGCAGTGTTTATGCATGTTTTTGTAGGTATAGAAGGGAGTGTGTTCTATGGGGTAGGTGGAGTATCTGGCAGTGCAGTGACACCCTGTACACCTGACATCAAAATAAATAATGCTTGCTTTCAAATTACCAAATTGGTGTTGGAAAGTTCATTTCCTGATTTTTGGTGACAACAATTAACAATTTTTTTTAGCATGGCCAGAAATCCAAATACTCTCTGACCCCAGAAATTTCCTTTCGGCAGAATTAAAGGACTAAGCATTTATCCAGAGCTTTATCTGCTTGGTTTGGCCATGGCTGCCTGGAAATTCTGGAAAAAAATCACCGCGTACTGCCATGGAAAAAGCAGTTATAATGCCTTGGCAGATGTGGGTGTGTGTGCTACACTCAGCAGGGAGTGATGCCTCATCAGACCATGGCAACTAGGAGAGGATGTGCCTACAGCCTGGACATGGCCAAAGACTGTCATATTGATATAACTAAATCAATAGAGCTTATGTCAACACAGCCTCTGTATGGAGGCAGCGCTTATGTGATAAAGCCTCAGTGACTAAACAGTTTTGGCATAAGATTCCAGTGAAACAGTGAAATTCTCTTCTGTAAAATGCAGAAATTCCTTTCTATTGCAGTGAGTTTCAATGACTGTCTGTTTTCTGTATAACCACAGACAGGTTAGGAGAGAGAAACCAGCACGGAGAGAACAGCAGACAGGATTGCTGGGGTGATATGGCAGAAATGGGACAGAAAATCAACAAAATAGGGCTTAAGTGGGGTCACCTACAGCAGGTGCATGTAAGGAAGGAAATGCCTTCAAGGCACTTAAAGAAATCCCACAAACTTTCTAGAAAGTCAACGTGCTGGGGTACCTTCCTGAAGAGCCTGTTCACGAAATATATACCAAATATATATATATAAAACATGGTAAATTAGAGATTTGTGTGCAGCTGTGGGGCTGCAGCCCGGATGGGATCACAGAGATGTGGAGTGATGCCTCCCATGGCTGGAGGGCTGCAGTGGGGGGATACAGGCTTTTTGGGAGGGACTGGTCAGGAAGCAGAGCATAAGAAATCTGGGTGGTTCCTGGAGTGTGTCAACAAAAACTTCCTCACCCAAGTGGCAGAACTGCCAACAAGGAAAGGTGCTTTGTTAGAGGGTGAGGTCAGTGAGGATCTACTTTATATTTCTGTGTTTAGTCAGTGCAGCACTGGGACTGCAGAAAAAGAAATCCCAAATATACAGTTTAAAAATCCCTACCCCTAAGCTCTTATTACCATTTCTAAAAATGCCTTTTCAGCTATGCTGGAAAAAAAAAAAAAATAGTGCTGGTTTGTTTTTTACATTCTTTTTATTTTTATTCCCTAGCTTAATGTTTGTGACAGACAGCTTCTGGCTGAAGATGTTACACCTTCATCTATTTGTTGATCCCTTGCAGGTAGGGTTATTTTCTCCATTTCTCTCCTGACAGAACAGCATGTGTGAGTATTGCCCAGTCTGCAGCTGTGCAAAATCAGTCACTGGCACGAACCAGCTATCTGTGGGTTTTACACTAAGGCTACATGCCCTCCAGATATAGCTGTGCTGGCAGAAAGATTACTGCCCTAACTTGGCACCACCTTCTCTTTGGAGGTGAATGTTAAAAGCAGTGAAATTGAGAAATCATCACCAAAATTAGTATCAGGCAAAATCAGGTGCCCTAATTAAGGCAAGCTGGTTACATTACTCAAGACTTTTCACTTGCTTTTATCTGAAATGGCTTAGCAAACATTTGTGCATCAGGAAATCAATTGGGCTGATACCACCTGTGGAGTAGTAGCCTGGGATGAGCTCTTCACTATCCTGCTGGGTCTCAAAAAGCTGTGATCTGCTGTTTGGGATGGCTGACTGCTTTCAGGTGTATAGGAAGAGCTGTTGGGTTTCTGTGTGGCCTACTGGAAGGCTAGCAACACAGAACTTTGGTTGCACTTCAGTGGGGTGTAGCTGAGTCTCTAAGGCTTTGATAGCCAAGCTGGAGTGAGCTTTATTGCATCTGTTCTCATCTTTCCATTTCAGCTCACTGCTAAAAGCTGCTGTCTGTGCTTTTATCCTTAGCCACCTCCACACAGAGCCTGGCTTTGTAGCCCAGGCTGGCAGCTAAGTCTGTCTGTGGTGCTGCAAACTGCAGCAGCTAAGGCAAATGGGGACAACGAGAGGTAACAACTACTCTGAAGCTGCTATAGAACAATTTTCTTAAGCTATCAGATTAGGCTGTTGAGTGGCTTTCTTCAATGAAATATGTTTGAGAATTGTGTTACTGTAGCTGTGTAGGTGTTGCTGGCTATCCTTTAGGAAGGACAGAAACTGTGTTAGGGCAAAAACTGAAAGGCTGTTCTCACTTGATGATGTGTAATTTCCTTGTAGGGTTTGAATCACGGTGGGACAACCCCCTTCCATCTGCCGAACCTGTGAATGTTGTCAGTGTTTCAGGTCACTTCTTCCCCCCTGAACTGTGACAAAAAGTTGTAGTTCAGAACCTAAATATTAAACAGAAAGGTTCAGCTTGTTTGTGTGGGTAAGTTCAATATAATTATGACTAAGCATTTGAAAGTTCTGTTGTTTTTTTCACTAGAGTGAGTTTGTTTAAACAAAATGCACAAACATACTAAGTAGCCATACGGATTATCAACATTTAAGACTGGATCATTAGAGTATAGATTTTGCATTGCTCTCCAAATATAGTCAACTCTCTATCAGCAAATCAATTGTTTACATTGCCCCAGAGCACACAGGATGATTTCTAGACTCTGCTGTAATTAGGTAAGAGAGCATATTCTGTGTCTTACTGTAATTACATGTTCATCCTCTGTCTTGGTTACAACACAGTTTAAATGGTGAGGACAGACAGGACACAACCTTGTTCTGCTCTGGGCATGCCTGGTAAACATTGTGACACCATTGCAACAAAGTCCCTTGGCTTGGTAATCAGGAAGCAAGCCTGCTGTTTTTATCCTACAGTAGTGAGAAAGATGTAATAGTTTACTGAAGCTCCTGAGATGCAGCTGTGGTTGATTTTGTTTGTTTGTTTGTTTTTCCAGAGCTACTGGAAATGACTCCACTCTATGTGCAACTTCTGCATTTATCTAATTTTAGATCAAACTCTTGAAAGAGTGGAATCACCAGTGGATATAAATAATATCCTAGTGTGCTTTTAGTGTTAGTGTTCAGGGAGCATAGACAAATTCTCTAAAGACAGAGAACTCTAACGAGAGCTAGCACCAAACCAAATGAGTATATAGACAAGAAATTCTAATCCTCTACTGCCTGTCACACTTGGTAAATGTGTATGCAATGTGCTATGTTTTACACAACTGTGTATGTGTGTTGTGTAAAACAGTGGCTGGTCTTTACTATGTTGTTTCATAGTCCATTAGTGTGCAGGTTTTAGTAAGTATTAAAAAGATGTCACTGCCTATGACAGGCAGGACAAATATACTGGTTGCTACAGTTCTATTTATGAAAGACAAACTGTAGCAGGGTCATGTCAGACTGGCTTTTCCAAGTCAGCTAAAGGTCAGTTTATCAGCTGCTGTGTCCTGCTGACCGCTGTGGCTTTGTTAAAAGCTACGCTGGTTTGTGCAGCTGATATGAACCCAGACCTTAATGTGGAATTTCAGTGAGTTGGTTTTCTTTTGTTCTCCAGAGATACCTACATCTATCTGCTGTAGACCCTTTCACATGACCAGAAAGATGTTACAAGTCCTTGGTGGGAAAGATAACACGTGCCGTTGAAGTTGAGAAATGCCTGTGCTGTAAGTAATCTCTCCTGTTTCCCGTCCTTCCTTCTGATCACTTATTTACAATCCTATTTTCTCAGTGCATTCATTCTAATCTTCCCCTTCATGTGGAAATTTATTAAATAGTGCATTGGCTGCCCTCCACCCCTCTGTTATCTTTCAGGTCGTTGACCTGAGGTGCAACCGTGCTTTGGGTTGAGTAACTTGCTACCAGTAACTCTGGAGCTGGGAATTTGTGAACTTTATTGGAGGATTGCTAGCCCAGAATAGCTTACAGATCCACTGCCAGGGATGATCTGCAAGGGTGATGAAAGTGCTACATTGTGTAAACAGTGTTGGGTCACATAAATGAGCAGATCTGACTTGTTCCCTGTGGAGAATGATTTAACTAAACAAAAAAAATTATTTTCACTTTCTCTGTGTGTCCACAGCTGTATTAGGAGATGATTCTTTGCTTAAGATAGGAAAGAATTTACAAATGGAATTTATTCTGTTTTTCCAGGAAGTGGAGTGGCTTTCTGTAAGTCTCAGGAAATGTGTTTGTAACTGGAGCCAGGTGAATTAGCACACAGCATGAAGTACCAAGGGCTCAATCTGCATTCATCCTGGATCTTATTAAGGCTCTTATCCTACATCTTTCTCATCTTGTGAGATGCCTCTGTCCTGGTTGGCACTTTACATCACCTCAGCTGAGCCCGTGTTATCAGCAGAACTTGAGGCTGCTTAACTTGCAGCCATCTCCCCCTCTCCCAGTCTCCCCTTGTGTCACTTTTAAGAGAAACACAATAACAGAGGTTTTTTTTTTCAAAGGCAAAAGGTGTGCTGTGGGGTTTGTTTGTTTAAACTTTTTTTTTTTTTTAGCATTTCTTGAGTAATCTGGATTTGCCTGGTGTTGTCTTAAAGTTTGTTCTGTTGTCAGACTCTGTAGCCAAGAGCTTTTCTTGTTCTTCCCCTTCCCAGCCCCCACGAGTTCTTATGCTTAGGGATCCCTTTTGGTCAGGACAGCAGGTGTGACAGCTCTTCAAATCTGTGTCAAACTAAAATTGCAACTCCACACTAGAATTTGACAACTTCATTAATCTGGAAAATCTGTATTAATGCTCTAATGTGGACTGATCGTTCAGACAACTGACTTCAGTTGTTAGGTCTGCTTTACCAAGCCAAACAGCAAGGCACTGTGCTTACTTATCTGGGCCTTTCCTGTGAAATTCACAGCTTTACTTGGATGTTGATCTTGGCAGGAGGCGTGCCCCAGCACATGGCTTCTTCTGCAGAGCTATGCTGACTGGCACTAGACGAGGAACTGGCTTTCATTCCCTTTGAAGTCTCAGAGACTGAAATCTCTATGCAGACAGCAGATACAAATGCAGGACTAAGATATGTATTCCATGCTCCCCCCCTGCCCCAATGAGTCAGTATATACAATTCACACTGGCTGCAGTTATCATGGCATGAGAAATCAGTGAGATCAGGCTCAAGCTGGTGGTCTGAACCCGAGGGCTGCTTGCAAAGAGCTTTCAGCCTTGCCTGGCCTGCCCAGCCAACGCAGCTCTCACCCATGTGACCGTTTCCATGCAGTGTCAACATTTCCTGGAGCTGCTGAGGCCAACCTGCTTTTGTTGCCTTGGAAAGTGAGAACCCTGGGACTCCACTTGAGTTAATTGCTCCTAAGTGTAGAGCCCACAAAGTGATACTTGACAAAGGGTGCAGCCACTGCGGTGCATTTGCCACCCCAGGAGCTTAAGCTCGACTCCTCCATCTCTGTTTGTAAAGGGCTCACCTGTCAATAGCAGCAGCTCTTGTAGCTGTGCCAGTTGTCAGGAGGAGGTAGAAGCTGGCCTGCTGCAGGCAGCCAGAGCGTTTCAGGATCACACACTCTGCTCTTATCTGGTCCTTTGCTAGTAACATGGTCCCCTTTGCTCCCAGGACTGAGTTCTGCAGACACGTTTACATTACCTCTCTGGTGTTGCAACCTCGTTCTGAGAGACAAGCACAAAAAAACCCAACTTGCCTAAGGTCGTTTGCTGGCTCAGGGCATTATCCGAAACCGAACAGGTTCCTCCTGCCACATCAGTTAACCTTCGGGCTGTGCCCCTGAATCTTTTTTTGGTTCTCCGTGACCTATCTGCCCCTGTCAGCACAGCAGGCACTGGCTAATGATTAAGGCATGACCTGAGTAAGAGAGTGAGTGGACTGCTACTCACAGATCTCCCCAGCTGTCTGGATTGCAGCCTTCCAGTGCTCAGAGGGAGTGTATGAACAGGGGAGAGGGGCTCTTTACAGAGGCAGACAGCGACAGGACAAGGGGGAATGGTTTTAAACTGAAAGGGAGGAAATTCAGGTCAGATGTAAGGGGGAAATTATTCACCCAGAGGGTGGTGAGGCCCTGGCGCAGGGCGCAGAGCTGTGGGTTCCCCATCCCTGGAGGTGCCCAAGGCCACAGATAGGCCCTGGGCCCCTCGAACTGGGGGGCACCCAGCCCATGGCAGGGGTGGCTATGAGGTCCCTTCCAACCCAGCCATGCTGTGGTTCTTCTATGCTATTTGTATCCTTGCTCTTCAGAGTAAATTTACTATTGAACTGGATGGGCTGTACAGGAGCAGGTGGTGTAGCTGGGGCAGGCAGGGACAGCTCATGCTGCAAGAGATGGCACACGGCCCCAGAAGCAACAGCTCCTGGGTGTGCAAACCCCCAGCCCTCCTCCTGTGGGGCTCCTGGGGCTGCTGGACAGCCCCTGGCTCTGTGCTGCTGCTGTTCTGCAGCTGCAGTGTTCTCAGCACCACCCTCTGCTCTGCACCTGCTGCAGCTCCAGCTGCGTCCCGAGCTGTGGGCAGGAGCCCAGCCCCTGCCCTGAGCACTGGGGAGCGGCTCTGCAAGGGGGAGGTGCTGGGGAGAGGGGTGTGCAGGAGAACAAGGCGGGGGGATTCTTGCTCTGTGCCAGCAGCAAGAGCTCAGCTGGGGGATGCAGCTGCTTGGCTAGCAGGGTCAGCATGGTGCTGGTTGTGCTGCAGCTCCACCACCTGTAAACAACTGCAAACAGAGGATCCTTCTGGCTGTTACCTGTTATAAGCTGAAAGAAACTGAGGGGGTGCAAGGGGGCGGTGCTGCTGCAGCCAGGCTGTGCAGCATGGGGCCCTGCTCTGAGCACCTCGGGGCAGCTGCAGCGCTGCTTGGCCCACGCGCTCGCTTCCTGCGAGCAATGACCTCACCGCTGCTTTTCCTCTGCAGGGAAAGAGCAAGGGGAAAGCCCTCGTAGCACAGAGCAGAAATGCGTGCAGCTGCATGCTTCCACCGCGTGCCCCTGCTCAGGGCACGGGGCGGCCTCGACCCTCTCCTGCAGCCGGGAAAGGCAGCGTGTGCTCAGTCCCCGGCGTGCCCAGGGTCGGGGTGTCAATGCCGCGTGTCTCCGCGCGGGGGTCGCGGCGGTGCCCGCTGCAGGGCCCGAACCCGCGGGGTCAATAACCGCGGGTAACCTCCGCCGGAGGGGGCGTGGCCAAGCGGTCTTTCGAGCAGAGCGCGCGGCGGGGAGGCCCCGCCCCTCTGCCCCCGCGCGCGCTAAAGGGCCCCGCGTGGCGGCGCGCGGCAGCTGCTGCAGCACCGCGCAGGGGTTGCGCGCGCCCGCTCCCTCCGGAGGTAACGGCGCGTGCGCGCGGCGGGGGCTGCGGGGAGCGGCGGGGGTGCGCGTGGCGTTGGGTTCGGGCCGGGCCGGGAGGGGCTCCCGCGTGGGAAAAGTCTGCGGGTGTGGGAAACCGCGAGTGGGGCTGAGGCGCTCCTGTCAGCGCCAGAGACCGCTCTCCCCACCGCTGCCTTTTAGGAACGAGGGGCTACAAACGGAGCTGTGAGGTCAGGGAAGGGCTGAGCACTCCCCTGTGCTGCTCACGGCTGGAAGGGAGCTCAGTGAGAAGATCCCCAACCTCTGTGGAGCCGCCACCGATCCTGCTCCGTCCAGCTTCTCATTACCAGTGTGCGCGGTTTGGGTCATTTGTGCAGAAATTTGGTGCACGGAGGGTGCACGTTTGTGGCAGTGCCGTGGCTCTGTGTGCCCAGGGTGCTCCTGCGGAGCTGAGCATGTCAGCTCTCCACCAACAGCAACGCAATGTGTGGGGACCCCAATGGGCAGGGATACCTCAGGACTGGGTGTATTGAGGTGTCTGAGCCTGACGGAACGTTGGGTGGAGGTGAAATGGCTTTTGGGCACGATGGGAGGAGGCAGAGACAGGCACTGCACCCCTGAGTGTGTGTGGGGGGGAGACTTTCCTGCAGACAGCTGGGAGCTGTGGGCAGCTGTGAGTCGTGGGGATCCCAACCCTCTGGAGGATCCCAACCCTCTGGAGGATCCCAACCCTCTGGAGGAGCAGGGGCTGACGTGGCAGCACGGCCGCGTGCCCTGGGCTGCACCGAGCCCCGCTGCCAGCACACACGGCCCCTCCTCGGGGCTGTGCCTACTGAGTGCCACTGTGCAAAGGTCTCTGTGGGCAGCTTGCTCAGCCCAGCTGCTTTAGGTTGGGGTCTGCAGTCAGATCTTGAGTGAATGTGTGGGCTCACCCCGCAGCGCTGGGTTTGGGGCCCCCACGTTGTCTCTCTCATCCTGCAGCTGTTGGGCTGTGTCCCAGCACAGCCACGTGCTGTGGGACTGTCCCAGAGAGCTTCCAGTGCCCAGAAGGGAGATGTCACTGCCCCCTGAAAAGTGATCTTGAAGAGAGCAAAAGTGGGTCGTAAAGACCGTTTCCTCACTCCATAAATCTTTAGAGAAAACAAAAAGTCCAAGTTTTGGGTTGGGTGGAAATCTGGAAAGGCAGCGAGGTGGTGTGGGAGCCCCAGAGCTGAGCTGAGCAGGGAGGGCTGCACGGTGAGAGCTGCTCAGGCTCAGTCACTCTTCCTGTGTGAGTAAAAGGAAAACCAATGGGGAGCAGGGAGGCTGGTGCTGGTGAGTGGTAGCACGACTGATGAACATCTGCTGCAATCTGAATTGGAATTGATGCTTTTGGAGCCCTGCACGTGTTTTGAGTAAAGGCGTATTCAGATCCTATTATAAATGAAACCTCCACCTCTGTAGCTTTGACTTTTGTGAGTCTGCATGCAGTCAGTTTTATTTTTTGTAAGCAGAGCTCCACAGCTGTTTCTATGGAGCCATTCATAAACTTTGTAGCTCTTCCAGGCTGAAGGCACTTTGCAGTTCAGTGACTTACGCTTCCGCACAGGTGTAATAAGAGGGAGCTTTTCCTCACCAGGCTTTTGTCTGGCTGTGTGTTCTTCATGTTCCTAACAGCTGTGGCATGTCACCAGGGTGAATTCCCCCAGCAGTAGTGTTCCTGGTCCCGCTCACCCCCCATGGAGCTGCTGTGGGGATGGAGCTGCTCTGCTGGGTGCTGCAGGGTGGCTGTGCAGCACGGCCGTGGTTGTAGCAGAGCATCACAGAATGAAGGGCTGTGGCTGCACTGCTTAACAGAGCTGATGAGAGTACGTGTATTGGCTTTTTTGTTTGGTTGTTTCTAACCTGAATTTGTTATATAAAACGCACGGCTGGCTTGGGGTTCCTCTGCCCTGCATTCACAAGGGAGCGTGCACAGCCAGCACGAGTCTGCTTACATGCTGATGTTTCATGGCATGAATATACCTGGGTGCTCCAAGCACTGCTACTGCTCGTGCACGGGGTGCTGCTCCTCTGTGGGTGCTGAGAGTCACATGGGTTTTTCAAGGAGAATTGAGATGTTAATGCCACGTCCACGGGGAGATATCTCCCTGCTTCTCCCTGGGCTCCCAAGCTGTGCAGTCTCACGTCCTGATCTTTGTGCCAACACTTGTGACCCTCACAGCCATCAGGCACAGCCCCTGGTTGTCCCCAGGATGTGGGGGGAGCTCAGCAGGTGACACGGTGAGGGCAGAACACACCTGGCCCCGCTGTGAAGTGCTTCTTCCTCTAGAGTGGCTGTGGGGAAGACATGGACCCCCAGCTGCTGGCCAGAATGCTCCCCTGGGAGCTGAGGCTTCTGCCTTTCTTTGCCCTGCATGCTTCCATCCTTCACGTGAAACCTCCTTGCTGCGTTTGCCAAGCAGGTGGCACAGAGGAGAAAAGCTTTCAGGGACAAAGCGGGGCCCTGAACCCCTGGTAGCGGGTGCTGGGAGGGATGCACAGCCAGCACCGAGGTGGGGAGGGGTCAGGGAGCTCCTCCCCATCTCACAGCTGGGGCTCTCTGTGGGCAGGAGGGCTACTGGTGCCTGGGGCAGGCACTGCCCTGTCCAGGAGCTCTTCTGAATGTGGGTTGGAGTTCCTCCAGGCTGGAAAGGGAGCAGAACCCACGCTTCACCATCCTCCTGGCAGCACTGTGCAGAGTGCATGCTTTCTCCCAGCTGTCCTATAAAAAGGACAAAATAAACCACTGGGGTCTGTCAGTTCAGGGCGGAGCGTTGGGCAACGTCAGCCACTTATCTCAGAGCTTCTGAGATGGGATTTTGGTGACATCCCTCTCTCAGCTGCTCATGAATGGAACTATATTTTATGAGTTGTAGCCTGGAGCAGAGCGCAGATCGAGCAGCATCGTGTCCTCATGCAGAAGAGGAGTTGCAAGGGGGGCTGTGCTGATAGCCCAGGGAAGCAGGTTTGCATGCTGTGAGTCGTGGCTGCCCCTGCCTTCCTCTGCTGTCGTCAGAAGCTGCACCAGGAGCTTCCTCCTCCGGCCCCAGCTCAGCTCTGAGTGATTCATTAGGGAGAGGTCTCCTTCCTTTTGCTGCTCTCTGTCGTCATTCAGGCAAACACTCCTCACTTTCCTGCGTTAAGCTGCCCTCCTGCAGGCACCAAAAGGCAGGCTGAGACCCACTGCTTCTAAAGGGGAGGGATGGCAGCATTCACCTCCAGTGGGTCAGGAATGCATGGCAGCGATTAAAGCTCAGCCTGACAAGTTGTGAGCATCAAAAGCTTCTGTTGAATGCAAACCTTAAATAGAACCAACGTCGCTTTCAGTAATCAGAAAATATTTCATTGAGGTGATGAAAGCCCTTCATGACAAAGGAATTAAACACCAGCTGAAAGCAGTGCAGGAGCTGCTGAAAACGCAGCGGCTGCCAAGCACTGATTTTTTAGGAGCACAGGTTTTAAATCTCCAGGGAGCAGGCTGCAGGGGGGCTGTGTGTGTCCTCCCCTCCTCCCCAGCTGCTGTGGCTGTGCTGAACCCCGACTCCCAGAGCTGAGCGCAGCGGGCAGGCGCGGGGCCAGAGCTTCCTCATTAGGCAGCGGTGTGGGGTGACGGGCTGCTTCCAATTGCGAGGCAGGGAGCACATGACATAAGATGCTCTCGATCTGCCTCGTGGGCGCTAGTTTAAAACTCAGGGATGTTGCACGGCAGCGCTCAGAGGCTGCGGGAGGAGAGGCTGCACAAAGGCGCGGGCGATGCGTGGTGAGGCTGAGCCGGAGCCCCACGGTGAGTGCTCGGGGGGGGGGAGATGAGGGCAAAAAAAGAGTGCAGAGATGTCAGTGTTAACCTCGAGGTGTTCTTTCCGAGCTGTGATTGTCACGCTCCTTTTCAGGTGTGAGAGTGGCTGTGTGATCTAATTCTCACCAGGCTTTTCAAATGCGCCGGGTATTAAGGTGAAGAGCACTTTGTCTAACGATGGAAATTACTGTATTCCACGCAAATGCAGCGATCTTGAATCATATCTTGGTCACGTAACTCCATCAATGAAAGCTGATTTTACTGCAGTGTTTGATTCTATTTTAATTGTCAAGGACTCTTTTTACAGGGATGATGCTCTGTGAGTCAGACGCGCGTTCGGCGCTTGCAGGACCGGTCCCCATGGCTGACCTCAGCCTGGATGCTCAGGGGAGCAGTGAGGTGTCACTGGATGACATCACAGTCAACTCTTCACCTAGGTTAGTCTAATTTAACATTATTTTTTCTGTGATGACCTGTATGGATAGGATATAGCGTGTATTCTAGCACATTTACTTATATTAATTGGAGCGTTAAGAGCTGTAGTAGAAATTTAAACGTTTGTTACTACTTCCAAAATGTGGAAGCTGAATCTATAATCTCACCCTCTGAAAAGGAGGAACAGAATTATTTACTGTACATAGCAACCACACAGACTACAGAGCTTGAAGCAGGAGTGTGCATTTAATATAAACCTGAGGCATAGGAATGGTACAATGTCCTGCATCGTCGGGAAGATCACTTCCTATAAGGGAACTTCAGGTAACTGTTAATCTACAGAAATGGGAGGACACTGCTCGAGTACCTGAAATGCTCAGCCAGCACTCTGTGCACTCGTGAGGCATTGCTGTGCTGCCAACAAGAGCTGTGCCTCTTTGGGGACAGCTTGTGTGCAGCACCTGGGTTGATTTTTACCAAACTACACAACCTGACAGCCCCTCTGTCAATCTGAGTAGCTCCTACTACAGAGCAGATTAGCAATCGTCTAAATCTCAGCACAGTGTCGTGGGCTATAGCTGACAGACTTCCAAGACTCACTTTTTTGAGGGGCTGTATTGGAACTCATATCTGTTAAGGGGCAGAAAATATGACTGTCGATTCTCTGAAAGGGAAATAGCTGCAGGGATTTTTTGACTCATGTTACTGAGTCACTTCCATGCTTGGACCACAACAGCAGGTGGAGAAATGATGCAGACCTGCTGCAACTGAAGAGTGATTTGTGTTGAAAAATGTTCTCAGTAATGATGAGGAAATGTGTACTAGGGAAGATCTTGTATTCTCTTTGAGGGAAATGGAGGCAACTGATTTATGTATCCCTGCTTTGTGCCTTGCACAGTAGATAGGAGTGATTCTGCTTGGGGCAGCCACGTCAGAGCTCTGTGCCTTCAATCCTATCACATGTCCAAAGCCATAATTGTTCATTATCCCTTCAAAAGTCAGAGAAAACGTAAACCAGAAGGAAGCTAGGCTGAGTCACATGGTGCTTTGTGGCTGATTTGTCTCTGCTGTGATCCAGCAGAAAAGGAAGAAAATATGAGGCTTGGGTGGCACCCTGCTGGGGTTGGGCTGAGGGGTTTGTGTGGGGCCAGGGCTGTGCTGTTAGTGGCAGGGCTCCCAGGCCATCTCTGCCAGGAAGCTGCCCCTTCAGACAGAGCTTGGAGAGCCCTCTCTGTGATGTCATGGGCATGCAGTTCCTTCTAGAAGACCACTGAGGAGCCAGTGCCTGGAAGAAGCCCCCCACCCACTGCTGCAATGGGGAAGAGGGAACATCTAGCAATGCCATGAAGGAAGGGATGCTTTCGTGGTGGCCTCAGGCAAAGTTTCCCTGTGAGGGCAGTTTGGAAGGCAAGATGGAACTTGAGTTTCTCTGAAATGTGATCTTGGATAGGGTAAAGCTTGGGCCTTAGTGCTAAGGTGATAGTACAAGTGGGGAGGGAGGGGAACAAGTGTCATTTGCCTGTGATTTGGAGGCCCGAGGTGTCATTCTGTGGGCAGAACATAGAAATTCGAATACCAGGGATAGGGATGTGTCTGAGAGTGCCTGTTCACAAACAGCTGATAGCCTGATGTACTAACTTTATCAGGAATACCTAAGAACAGGATTTCCTGTTAAATCAATTTCCTGCTCGTAGCTGGCTTAGCCTTCTGCAGGAAATCCCTCTGGATTTTCCCAGAGGGTCACTGGGGTGGCTGCTGCACTGCATGGCAGTGGGGCCTCGGGGGTGCTGCCTTCACTGGGCATGCACAGTGCAGGGGAGAGAAAAGCACCAGACCTGCTCACTGCTTCTTGTCCCCACCCTTCTCACTGCTGTAGACATTTTCAGACACACAGAGCAGTTGTGTGGTATTAAATTATCTCAGCTTTCTGCATGGTTAGTACCAGATCTGGAGGATAGTGGACCTGCCTGTGGCAGGGGGGTTGGAAATTGATGATCCTTGGGGTCCCTTCCGACCCAGGCCATTCTGTGCTTCTATGATTCTGTGTCTTCTTCATGGATTCTTCTTGTGTGTCTTGCAATTAGAGCAACATCCATGTGTTCACAAGCCATGCAGACAAAGGTTGCACACTTGCTTAGGTGTTCCTATTTTATTGCTTGTATCCTTGCAGCCTGAGCTAGTAAAATTAATAAAGCCATGCACAGAAATCAGGAACCACTCATCTTTATTTGACACGCAGGAATTAATGTAATTAAGTGATGAAGCAAGCATGCCTAAGGCGTTCTTCAGCCAGTGGCTAAAGTCTGTCCAGTGCTAATTGCTTTTGCCTTGCAGAGCTGTTGAGGTCTGCAACATGGAGACAGATAAAGGTGCTAAGACAGCGGGATCTCAGAAGAACAAGCTTGGCTTAAAATGTAAGTGGAAAGTGTTTTTATTTACTGTTATGTGCATGAAATTATTATTTAAATGAGAGAGTAATTTACAAAACCATAACCATGGAAGAAGGGACTCAGAGTGCAGGATGATCTGTCCAGAAGCCCCTAGGACAGAGGCTTTAAAGCGCTGGTGTGGTCCAAGGAGTAAGATGGGTAGTGACACTGAGTGATGCATATCTATCAGGTAATCATGTACTGCTTCCAGTCTTCCTTTTAGTTAAATACTAACATTTTTCTGAAAAAAATAAAATAAAAAAGGGGAACTGTCAGCATTTGCTTTCATGCCGTTACTTGCATTTATATTTCTGTTATGGCAGCAAGGAATTTCTAAATACAACATGTTGCACATTTGTCTTTCAAACCAGCCTCTTCCCCTCCTGCCACCAGTGTGTGGACAACGCAACGAGATGGAGAAGTGAAACTGAGGATGGACGAGCAGGGCATAGGCAGTGAGACACCAAAGACTGTCCACGAGCTGTTCCAGGAAGCTGTCCGTAAATACGGTGATTATGATGCTCTTGCATCCAAGAAGGGTGGCCAGTGGACGAAGCTGACATATAAGATGTACTATGAGGAGTGCTGGAAAGCAGCCAAAAGCTTCCTGAAGGTGAGCTGGGGTTGAATTCTGCTCCACATTCATGTTCAGTGTAACTGCTGAAGTGGCTGTAGTCAGCTGTATCTTGAACCTGCAGATTCTCTCAAGGTAGAGGAGCCTTGAAGTGAAAGGAAAGGACTTGAAGGTGCCATGGTAATTGCTACAATGTTTTTGTTGGAATTTCATACAAATTGTTTCTACATTCAACAAAACAAAAATGTTTAAGGAGAGGTATTTGAGGCATGTGGCAAACCTGTAAATTTCCATCTTTCCAGGAAAAAACTTGGAGGAATGTTTGTGAGTCCAACTTAAGTGCCCAAACTGGCTGAGCCATTTCCTTGTACTGTTGGGTATTAAGACATTCAGGGAGAGAAACCAGCATCAAATGTACTTTGTTATATTTAGAAAATCTTATTTCCTGAAGTTTAAGCCACCCTTTGTAAAACTTTTTCTTTCTTTTTTTTCCCTCCACTCAATACTGTGGGATCTTCCAGTGTACATACATCCACTGTCTGTGGTGCAAAACCAAAGAATGGCTGAAGCAGATTTAAAGACTTGAACTTCAGCAGCTGGAATTTCCTGGCTAAGTGTCTCTTGACTGCCATTGGAGCTTGCTGTTCTGGTCATTGCTCATGTCTGACTTCTCTAACCTGTACTAAATGACTAAATGTCTCAGTAGGAATTGTTTAACTTAACCTCTTACCTTCCAGCCCCACAGGGAAATGATGACGACCTGTCTGTAGTTCTGTAGTGCTGCCCATGTCAGGGAGCTAGTCACACTGAACACAAAGCAAATCCAGCAAATCCTTTTTTCCTTTTATTTTTCACTCCTGCCTACTGATAACATTGAACACTGTCTGATGTGAAACGTAACTGATTCCGTGTTAAACCTTGGGAAGTGTGTGTGTGAATTACCACATATAACAGTATGAACCTTTCCCTTGACATTGTGCTCACAGCAGAAATCTGTAAATTAACTCTAAGCATTCTTCAAAGGAAAAACAGGATTGCTGTAATCTCATCTCTTGTTTACAGCTGGGACTAAAGCGTTTCCATGGAGTGTGCATCCTGGGATTTAATTCTCCAGAGTGGTTTATTGCTGACATTGGAGCTATCCTTGCAGGGTAAGAATGAGTTTTGTCTCTTGACATGCATTTTGTTTTAGCCTTCAGATATTAATTCCATTATTCATGCGAGGAGTTTTTGATTTAAAACAATACAAGTTCTGCTTATATTTGAATTTAATGAGGGTGGCTAGAACCTAGCCTCTATTTACTTCATTATGAATTAATGAGACAAAAAATTCATATTTTAGCTTTTCTTAAAGTGAGATGAGCACTAGGTTAATCCAAAAGCACACTTAGTTACATTTTGATTAAAGATATTATGGTGGAAAAGGTCAGAGTATCCCAGCACTGTATTTTGATAGCCTTCTTCCATCTGAGGTGCTTTGGCCCCTGACACCGTTGTGACACGACCCATGCCCAGAATAAAACCTTTGTTCTTGGAGCTAAGTTTTCCACTTTTTGTTATTGCTTTATGAACATTCTTCCAAAGGTTTTTCCTTTGTTAAAGTTTAAAATGCTCTGATTGTTTGCCAACAACTCCACTTATCCTCTAATACTGTCTTTTTCTTTTTCTTTTTTTCTCCTTTTCTTTTGTAGTGGACTTGCTGTCGGTGTCTACACTACAAACTCTCCTGAGGCCTGTCATTATGTTGCAGAGAACTGTAGTGCTAACATTCTGGTTGTGGAAAACAACACACAGCTGCAGAAAATCTTACAGGTAAATGCACTTGGTGGTGACTGGAGGCTACGCATCGTGTTGGTAGATGTGGGAGGGTAAAGCTCCCTGAGGGAAATGCTGGATCTGAAAGCAGAGGTGAACTGATTGTGTGTGTTCCCTGTTCGAGGCAGATGAGTGATCACTCGTGCCAAATCTCACTAGAAATTAATGGTGGTTCTGCAGCATAGCAAAGCCTTGAGCTGAAAATAGGACAAGCCAAAATGAACAATCAAAAATCCCCTGGGTTGACTGGCAACATCTCAGTCCAAATGATCACTGTCTCTACCAAGGCTTCCCTTGTCTCTTTCAATAACGGATGAGATTCTCTTAGCTTTGCTTCAAATGGCAAGGAGCAGTAGCATGTTAAGTGGTGGGTTGCTTAGGCTTAAAAGGAACAAGCAGGATTTGCTCTTTCTCATGAATTTCCCTTCCTAACGCAGATTCGGCATAAACTACCTCATCTGAAAGCCATTATCCAGTATGGGGAAGAGCTGAAAGAGGAGAGATCAGATCTGTTTTCTGTAAGTACCGAGCATCTTCCTGGCTTACACATATTGGCTGTGCTTAGCTGATGCCTTGCAAGCAACCATCACCTTCCACTGCCATGGTGTGAGTTTGCTGGTTTTGGTGAGGGAGCACTCGCACAGCTGAGGTGGTAGATGTCTGCTGCTGTTCAAACCTGGATAATCCATGTTGTAAGGGAAAGGTGCTAGCATACTGACCTCTGCTAGGCAGCTTCAGGTCCCAGAGTAAGTCCTGCTCGGCACTCCCAGTGAACACCAGGGTTGCTGCAGAGCTGGGAAGCTTCAAGGTACATCTGTCTCCTTTTCTGTTTCTTGCCATGGCTCCTGTGGCAGCCAGAAAACATTGTGGGGCTGACAGATTCTGCTGTAGGTTTGAACACAGGAAACACAGTTCCTTTCTCTTCACCTCGGGCTTAATTTTGTTTGTGAATTATAGCCTATAGAGTGATCGAGTTCTTCACTTGTGTATACAGTGGGAAAAGTTCATGGACCTTGGCAAAGATGTTCCAGATTCTCAGCTCCGTGAAATCGTTGAGTCCCAGAAGCCTAACCAGTGCTGTACACTGATCTATACCTCAGGGACAACTGGGCAGCCAAAGGGAGTGATGCTGAGCCATGACAACGTAAGTACCTGTTTGCATGGGTGCCCATTCTGAGAACTGTGACCCCAGGTGGGTGCTGAGGGGCAGCAAACATCCCCTGAAGAACACACCTGGTGTGAAGCTTACAGCAAGCCATAGCCTTCATTTGTGAGCTGTTCTGTGTTGGAGCTGCTCAGAAGAGCTGCCTCTCAATGTTGTTGTGTTCTTGTTGCAGTTGACGTGGACATCGTTAGCAGCAGGGCGGTTCATAATGCTGACAGATGCTACAGAAAAGCAAGAGCTGGTGGTCAGCTATCTGCCCCTCAGCCACGTGGCTGCCCAGATAGCAGATATTTGGTTATCCATAACGTTTGGAGCTCAGGTTTTCTTCGCTCAACCAGATGCATTAAAGGTAAGAATGTGAGATAATGAAAAACTTATGTCCATCCACTTCTAGCTGGAGGTGTGGGCGCTTTAAAACAAACCTGGCTGACTTAACACAGCTTTCAGTATCAGGAGATAACTCTGTTTGTGCAGTGACAGAATGCTCCTGTTTAAGGTCTGCTGGCCTCAAGAGTGTAGCCAGTCTGACCTTTGCGTTCTGACTGTGTGACAAGCCAGGATGAGCTGACCGAGCCCTTCACAAATAGGAGCCCCTTGGTGTCTCACCTGACACTTCTGTGCCCTGACGGCTTGGTTGAGCAACAGCTCTGGATTTGCTGTGTTTGCTCTGTCCACATTGCAAAATGCCACCACGGTGGAATCTGTAGCCTGGGAAGGGAATGATTCTTGTCCTGACGCTGGGCATTGAGAGCGTTGACTCAAAACCAGTGTGGAACAGGAATGCTCCTGGGGCTCTTGGGGAACATGGCAGGAAGAAAATGGGTATTGTCCAATTGTTTGCACTCAAATTGAAAATGAGGCATTCCTCAAAACTGCTGGTAGTGACAGGCCTTGGCTAGAACCAGTGCTGACTTGAAATCTGCACTAAAGCACTTCTGAAGGCTGTGTTCAATTGCTCTCTGCTCAGGGCACCCTGGTGGACACCCTGCGGGAGGTGAGGCCGACTGCTTTCCTGGGAGTTCCTCGTGTCTGGGAAAAAATCGAAGAAAAAATGAAATCTGTAGGCGCAAAATCATCGACACTCAGAAGAAAAGTGGCATCGTGGGCCAAGGGAGTTGGGTTACAGACCAACCTGAAGCGGATGAATGGGTAACCACAAGTTAACTGAATCTTAGGAGAACTTTAGCATCGGATGAGGAATTACATCCCATGTAACAGGCCAGACTTGTAGACTTTTAATTAAAAGCCAAATGCAGTGGTTGGTCCAGAGGGTGGGCAGCCAGGGTTGGGGGTGGCAGTCGTTTCTATTTTCATTTTTTACTGAATAAGCCAAAATAGGAGGAGAATGAAAGGACGACAGGGAGATGTTTTACTTTCTGCCTTGAGATCTTGTAATAATCTTTCTTCCACAGGTATTCTGAAGTCCCAATGAGCTTCCACTTAGCCAGGCACTTGGTCTACAAGAAGGTTCGAAAGGCCATTGGGCTGGATCGCTGCATGAGGTGCTATGCAGGAGCTGCTCCCATTACCAGAGAGACTCTGGAATTTTTTTTGAGTCTGAACATTCCCGTGTATGAGCTGTATGGCATGAGCGAGAGCTCAGGGCCTCACACCGTCTCCCTGCCTCAAGCATTCAAGCTTACCAGGTAAACACCTTCCTGTGAGCAGAGCTCTGCTGGGGGGAGCAGAGCTCCTTTAAGGTTTCTCTTGCACCTGGCTTGTTTGTCTCACCTGGTGCAGCTCAGCCCATCTCACAGCAGTGAGGAGGCACTGGGCAGCCAGTTCCCCTGGCCACGAACTGCAGATGGAGAGATCTGCTAAGGGCAGCTTAAACCTGGCCTGGGTTCTCTGGGAACTGAGCAGAAAGCAAGAGATTTGTGGGAAGGGAGAGTTAGTAACTCTAACCTACAGTTCACCTTAATGCCAAATGAATAAATGCAGTGAGGCTGCTCTGCTGCTTTGCAGGGCTTGCTCAGTCCCCGTGTGTGCAGCCTTCAGAGTACCACCACCATCAGTAAAGGTGTGCTACCATAAATCTTCCAATTAGAGCTCAGGTATTTGAGAGCAGTGGGTGGAAAACATCAGGTGTGTGAGCACTGATCCCTGCACGAAGAACTTCCTGCAGTTCCCTTTGCATTAGCAGATGCCTTCTAAGTTTTTGAGTTCCCCCTTGAAGCAGTTGCAGGAAAGCTCTGCCTGGCGTGGCTCAGACACTTCAGGTGGAGCGGGTGCTGCTGTTCAGCTACTGAACTGAAAACAAACAAAACCCCTTGGGTTTGTGTTCTTTGTTGAAGCTGTGGGAAGGAAATGACAGGCTGTCGGACACTGATCCATAAACCGGATGCTGATGGCACCGGGGAGATCTGCTTCTCAGGAAGGCACATCTTCATGGGCTACCTGAACATGGAGGAGAAAACCAAAGAGGCCATTGATGAGGAGGGTTGGCTGCATTCCGGTGACCTTGGCAAGTGTGATAAGGACGGATTCCTTTACATCACTGGCAGAATTAAAGGTAATGCATATGGGATATGTAGGTACTTTTCCTTCTGAAGTTTTTAATACGGTTGTGGCTGCAGCATGTGCTGCCACCCAGTACGTGACGTGGTGTGTGATGGGAGGAGAGGGATCCCCTCTGAAACCAGTGTGTTTGCAGAGTAAGGGAGAAATCCTCTGATTTCAGAGCAGTAGTTGATGCTTTGCTGGCTGGTGCTGGACCTGCCTGGGTCCCGCTGGGCACTGCAGCTCCCTCCGGTTCCAGCTGGCTTTGCTGGTTAACCTGTACCAGAAATCAAAGCTTAATGCTGGTGTGAAAATGGCTTGCAGCAACACAGCTCTTGGGACACCAAACAAATCTAATTTCATGCAGGACTCCAATCATTAAGGAGATAAATGATCATGCAAAGGGGCTGCTTTAGAAATCTAGAGAAGACAGCCGAGAACGGCGGGCTCGTCTCTGCTCTGTGTGCAACTTCAAATCTCTGCTGTGCCTGAGCACATTTCTGAGTTTCTGAACAATTTGGGCACCAGCTTGAATTCCCCAGAGCCTAAGGTGACTGTGGTAGGGTGCTGAGGTGCTCATCCTCCCCTCACACCCCACGTTCCTGAGCTGCAAACATCTGGGAAGCATTAGAGCAGCTCTTGCACTGCTGCTTGCTGGCACACCCCGGTCTCAGCTCTCCTCACCTGGCTGGAGTCTCCCTGGCTCACTGCCTTCTCCAGGTGTTGGGACACCCTCATTGTTTGACCTGTGTTGCCCCAAAGGTGCTATGAAGTCATTTTGGATTGTGAAGGAAGGAAGGGGGAGGCTGTAAGCGTTAATCAAGATTTGCCTGTTTTCCAGAGCTCATCATCACAGCAGGAGGTGAGAACATTCCTCCTGTTCCGATCGAGGATGCTGTGAAGGAGGCTTGTCCCATCGTTAGCAACGCAATGCTGGTTGGAGACAAAGCCAAGTTCCTTGCTATGCTCCTGACACTGAAGGTAGGATTGATTCTGCCTATTTGATGGAAAATGAGATGGGCATCTACCAGGGCTGAAAGGACAGAGATGATTTTGCGTGTGTTTAGTACAGTGGTTGTTCTGTGTTCTGCAATGTCTGCTGGAGCCCAGAGGCACCGTGGAGCGTGGCTTGTAGCTGAGCTGCAAACCCCATTTGTAGCTGTACAGGGAAGCGAGCGCTCGCCGTCTGACCAGCCAGCAAGGTTCTGCTGTTCCAGGCAACTTCATCTCCATACCACCTCAAACAGAAAGCAGAAATAATACTAAAGGGCATTTGAGTCAAACTGAAAAAAAGAAACCTGCCACCTTTACCCCTAGTTCAGTATCTCCCGGAGCAGTGCAGATGATGGTCACTGAGATGTCAGTAATTTCTTTTTAAGGCAGTGGCTTTAAACTCCACAGGTGGTGGCAAGGGCTGCCTCCCCTGTCTGGTGCTGGAGAGACCTTGGGGGCTGGTCTTGTTCCAGGACAGTGTTAATTGCTCATTAGTGAGATTGCAACTGCCAACCTCCTCGTGCTTGTGCAAGAGCTGCTGAGCCAGGCTCTGGAGGTGGTGGTGCTGCCTCGTCCGAGTGCTTCCAGCAGCTGCGGTGCTGCCGTGGGGTGGGGAGGTCGAGCTCTGCCCAGAGAGGAGGAGGTGATGGGCTCTTGCTTAACTCGGGCCAGCAAGGGAAGGGTTTGGAGGATGAGTTCTGTACGCTCCCGGGTATTGACACAGCTGGGGAGGAGGTGGAGATCTGAAGGTGTTTTAACAAGTTTCCATTTGAAGCAGTTTGTATGAAGTGCATAAAATGTGGCCGATGAGTTCCCAGTGGGGACCGGGGTGGGGAAGGCACTGCAGCAGCTTCCTGCGGGCCTGAGCTTTATTTGTGGGAAAGGGGATCCAGCTTCTAGTGATGTGAAGGTGCCTGTTCTCACCTGCCTTGCAGTGCACCGTAGATGTAGAAAGTGGGGAGCCGGGAGACGACCTCACTCCAGAAGCTGTTGAATTCTGCCAAAAACTGGGCAGCAAGGCGACGAAAGTCTCTGAAATCACAAGCAGCAAGGACAAGGCCGTCTATGCAGCTATCCAGGCAGCAATTTCAGAAGTCAACAAGAAAGCTGTCTCAAATGCTCAGAAAATCCAGAAGTGGGTCGTTCTGGAGAAAGACTTTTCTCTCTTTGGTGGAGAGCTTGGTGAGTGGGGGGCAGGGGCAGGGGCTGGGGTTTACCCACCCCTGGGTGTTGGACAGGCAACCCTGAAACCCACGGCCCTCCCGCTGCAGCCGCACCGTGTCACAGGGAGTGTTCTGGGCTTCCCAGTTCTGCCTGAGCAGGCTGAGCTGAGCAGTGCTTGCCCCTGGCTTTGTGCTCTGTTGCAGGGTGCTCGTGCTGTTTCCCTTTGTGGAGGAAGGGAGGTGTTATCAATCCCAAACAATAATTTAGCAGCCAGTGCTGGTTCCCGTGCTGTGCACCCTCCCGCAGCCGTGCTGCAGCTCCGCTGCTGATTTGAGTCTCACCCTGACACTGTCTGCACTGCTGCCACCGCTCAAGCCCCGTGTTGTGCTTCTCCCACAGGCCCAACGATGAAACTCCGGAGACCGGTGGTGGCACAGAAGTACAGAGCCCGAATCGATGAGTTCTACACGGACGCGGACACCCCGACCGCAGCAGAGAGCGCCCGGCGGCAGTGAGGCTGCAGAGCTGCGGCGGGGTAGGAACCTTCCCCTGCTGTGCCCTCGGCCTGGGCTCCCTGTGAAGGCTCCGGGGGTTCTGCTGCAATAAAGGAGGCTTGGCAAGCACGCAGCCTGCCTGAATCGCTTCGCTGTGCGTCCCTGGGCCCTTTGACTGCAGTGTGCTGTGTTCATGCCCAGTGTTTTGCGTCTGCTGTAATGCAGGGATATTCCTGAATCTCTCTGCTTTGTGTTTTTTACTTTTTTTTATAAGGGCAATGCATTCACCTTATCCGTTCACAGCGTATGGTGTGTCTTAACCAAAGTTTTCTTTTCCCAAGCTGAATGTAAATGAATCAGGATCTGCACTTTTCCTGCTGAGTTGGGAAGGCAGAATTCTTTTTATAGTGGCCCCCTTCCCTTTCCCCTAGCTGCATGTCTAACTGCGTGCTGATGACATCTGAATTATTTTAAATGTCTCCCCACAAACCATCTCCTGTCAAACAAGGCACACGCTGTGACTGTGCCCCTGGCTGAGCCTGTGTGGAACCTGGAGCTGTCTGGGTTGGTTTGTGCAATATCTGGAGTCTCTTCCAGCTTCTCGAGTTACAATGAAACCATAAATTATGTTGTTGGAGTAGTGGATGTAGACTGCGTTATTTAATGGCTGTGTATGTGTGTAACCTCTGTCTTACAATCACAGAAATGTTGTTGAGAGCCTCCTGAAGCAGGTGGCACGGCCGTGCTGCGTGGCTGAGGGCAGTGGGGGTACAAACAGAGAGGGGACAGGGAGCTGAGCTGTCGGAGGGCTGTGCAGAGTCCTTCACACAAATCAGCCGCTGCAGCAGCTGCACAGACCTGGAAGAAAGACAGGCAGGGAGCCTTGGCCAGAGCTGGGTGAAGGAACACGGTGATGGCTCCTGAGCTCTGCAGTGAGGCTCGTTCCAGTCTGCCCATGGCCTGGAGGGACTCGAGTCCCCTTAGCAAATGAAGGATTGCTTGTGGAATGGCTTATTTCTATCCAGAACTCGTTGAGGTGAGAAGTGGAACAGTTGGGTGCTGGTTCTGGGTGCTGTGCTCCTGGATGAAGCCAGAGCACCCAGAGCTGTCGGGTGCTTTGAGGGGGAAGCAACCCTGCCAGAAAATAATGCAGGGAGCTCCAGGGAGCTGATGGCTGCAGGTCACGGGTCTGTGCCTGCAGCCCAGCTCCTGTCAAATCCTGCTGTGCTGAGTGAGCACTCACAGCACTCAGGAGGGGGCACCTCAGGGAGGTTTAAATGCTGCAAACTGTGTTTGATCCGGGCTCACCCCCCAGCCACCAGCCCACGGAAATGCCTACAGTGTGTGTGGGTGTGAAGCAGGGGTATTGCCCCCCCAGAACAGCTGCTCCCCTTGTGCAGCCCTGTGCACTCGCAATGTCCCAAATTTCAGAGAAATGCCCAATAAATGAGCTCTGTGGTTTGCGTCTCACTGCTTCAGTGATTTTTGCAGAACAACGATCAACTCTGAGGCTGAGGCCCAAGGTGAGCAAACATCACCACTTCCTCTGCCTCAGAGCATTGAGCACTCAGGGTGGGAATAAACTCAGCGCAGGGGAGGGGCACAGCACCCGCAGCCCCCCCAGGAGCTGCCCTGCAGCACCCAGAGGGTCCTGGGCTCTGTGGGAGCTGCAGAAAGCAGGGGGGGGGTCTGAAACCCAGGGCTCTGGGAGAAGCTCAGAGCAGCGATGCAGAAGCAACACAAGGAACAACAGAACCTCCGAGTTTTTTACTTTTCCATCTTACTTTATTTCACTTTTTCTAGAAAATTCCTCCGTAGTTCCACAAATTTAACAAAAAGGTTTAAAATTCAGGACAAACAATCCTGTAACGTATTACAAACATGATTATTTTTTCATCTTGGAGTTAGTCTTGGGCCAGCTGAATTTCTTACAGCTGCGTGAAGAATTCATTTCCCAACACGACTTTTAAAATCCTCCAGCGCCGAGGTATTTAATACCTTGGCTCTAGGCAGAAATACAATTAAAAATTATCTAGAAGTCGAAGTACTTACATTTTTCTTTAGGAGTGCAAACTCATCTCTTCAGTTTTTGATGGCTATGTCGTGCCCCCACGGGAGCCCCACCGAGCAGCTTCCAGCTCTCAGAAGCAGAAGCTGCACAACCAGAGCGACGTGGGCTCCGGGTTCCAACCATCAAACACCATCAGGATCTGACAAACTCTTCCTGGATTGTTGCATCGATTCCTTTGCTCGTTCTGCTGCTCCCACCGCGCTCAGCAGCGTGGGGCTGGTGGCAGTCATTGCACTTCCACGAGCTCCGCCTGCCCCCAGCGCAGCCACTCGTCACCGACACGTCCAACGTTCCCAGCTGGCAGCCAGGGACCAGCCAGCCTCACTACCTTTTTTTTTTTTTTCCTCCTTTTTTTTTTTTTAATAGTAAATGTCAGTAATCAAAGCCTCAAGGCTTAATACATCCCAGACCAAGACAACAGGAAAAACACTCCGGCCCCCTCTTTTGCCCTTTAATACAAAGGCCAAGGACAAAGGAAAAGCTGCGTCCTGATCTCACCTCCACGATCCGATTCAAAGCAACTCTGAAAGCCTTCAAACTGACCAGCACTCGTTCATGCCCTCGGTAACACGACGGAGGACACGAGAGTCACACTTCCATCCATTTTCCTTGGAGAAACCATTATGGCTAGAAGTCAATTTTGGATTCATTTTCCTTTTTTAAACAACGCAAGCTACTACACATCCTCGAAGACCTGAAGCAATGCCGGCAGCAGCACCGCCACCTCCTTCCTATTTTACAAGAATCCATCCATGCTCTCAAGAGTGACACAAGAACAAACACTGTACCCACAAATACCTGTACACGGCATCTCCAGAACAGCACTCAGCCAGCCTACAGGGAATCTACACAGGGACCTCGCTCACGGCACGAGGAGGGGACGCAGCGAGGCCCGGAGCCGAGCATCCTCTGCTTGCAGTCGTTCCTCCCGTGGTCCCCAACGCTACCACATACCCCAAAAAACAACAACTCTGCAGAACAACTAAGTACTTGCAAGAAACCTTTTTTTTTTTTTTTTTTTTTCTAAAGTAACAAATCAGCATGTGCACACAATGGAGAACTATTGCTGGGGGGAACAATCCTAGTTTGGGTTTTCAAGGAGATTATAAACAGTCTTAAAAAAATCCATGTGTAAAATACTTCTTATAAAAACCAAACAAAACTCCCGTCAACGCTCATCAGACTTCAGGAATAAAGTCGGGTCCGGGACAGGTCGATGCCGCAGCCGCGGGCAGGAGCCCTGCACGCTCCCAGCCGGGCTCAGGACGCCCTCCCACGGGTGTCCCCGGCCCAGCAGCACCTTGAGGAGTGGGATCCTAACAAGAGAAGGGGGCAGAGGGACGGTGGCACCTCGTGGTGACTCCGGATGCAAATGGAGTCCCGGGAGAAATGCTGCCAGGATGGGCAACAGGGATCCAACAGCTGGGGGAGGGCATGAGCCCAGGGGAGAGAGGAGGCAAAGACCTTGGGCTGCCCATCACCACTGCTCTATTGCTTTGGGGACAGGAGTGTCACCACCCTGCGCTGGGGGCTGCTCCGTGTGCCCAGGGAGCTGAGGTTGGGGCAGCTCCCTCCGTGCCACAGCCCCAGCGGGGACCAGGAGGAGCCGGCACGCGCCCGACACCGCGCGGTGACTCCGGGGACGCTCCTGGGCCACTCCTGCCGTCCTCCGCCGCAGCTCCTCGTCCTGCTGTCCTCTGCCTTCTGCTGGGCACACGGGGCTTCTGTCCAGGCTGGGCGTCGTCCGTCAGGAAAGAAAACAGCTGAGATCACTGTCACGGGACGCGCCTGGCATGAGCGTGATTATTTCTCTTTTTATATAGAGATGTAGATACACACACACGAGACACATGAAAGATGGTACAAAGACAAAATTAACGGGAATCGGGTCAACATGACCCAACTCAAACAAGCTTATCATCATATTGCCACTTCAGTTGATTAGTTGCAACATTTCCATGATAAAGAAAGGGGGAACCCAAAACAAGGGGCTGCAACGTCACCGTGGAGGGGGGACAGCGAGCCCTGGCACGGTGCAGCCCCACCCAGGGCTGCGCTCACGAGCAGAGGGCTCCTCAGGAGCTGCTCTCCTCCTGAACATTTGGCAAAAGCTTACACACTGATTGGAATAAAGTAGTAATTCTTCAAAAAAATACTGAATTCAGGGCACAGGAGCGTGACGCCGCTGTGGTAAGAGCTACAGGACTCTCCCCAGACCCACTCAGCACACAGAGGACCCCGGGACTCCAGTTTAACTGGAAATGCACCGGAGGCTCTGGATTAGTGTTTACTGCCACTCAAACAGGTGTGAGGGGGGAAGAGGGAGAAGGAAACAAACCCAACCCCACTCGGTTTTTACATCAGTGTTTTCCAGGTGCGTCCCAAGATCCAAGCTCTCCCTTGTTTTGGTTTTCCCAAAGTACAGCCACTACTATAGGGGCCACTGTAGGAGATTCCTCTTTGAGAACACAGAACAAAACCAATCACGTAATTTTGGCAAAGTTATTAAACACTGACAAATGAAGAAGACAACAGTGAGTCCCTTCCAGAGCACAAAATGCTTTGAAGATTGCTGTTCAGCTTTCATACACTAAAAATTGTCCACAAGAGGCATTTGAACAAACAAGTCAAATCTTATTAAGCGCCCTTCCCCTGCCATAGCCATTAAAAAACAGAACAGAAAAACACACCCTTAAAATCATAAGACCCAACTAGGCCCTTCTTATACATACAGTACATACATATATATAATATATATATAAAATATACAGCTTACAGTTTTGGAGTCCTATTACAGTTAAAGCAGACTGAAAGGAGTGAGACTTTGTTTAGGAGCTCAGACCAACCAACAGACGTCTCCAATCCCCAGCGGGAGGGCAGCAGGTCCGAGGCCTCTCCAGGGAGCAGCACCCACCTGCAGGCAGCGGAGCGATGCCCCGCAGGAACCAGGAGCTCCGTACCCAACCGCGGCAGAACTCGCAAGCGATCAAAACCAGAACCTGTCCACTTTCCTCCCCAACACACCAACAGGACCCCCCGGAAGCCTCCCCCGCCGTCAGCCTCTGGGCTGGCTTTGTAAAAGCCAATCTTGCTTAACGCAGCACGAGCGCTTTCTTCACAGAGCTGGAGGAAACCGGACGCGCTGGGAGCTCCCTGCAGGCTGGTCCCAAGATTGAGAGAAGAAAACAACGCCCGCACTTCCTCAGGTCTCAGAGATGCCCGAAAACGTGTTCTCCAAACACAGTTTCTTGAAGTCAGCCCAGAAGGGTCGTGCTGCAGCCAGGTGCAACGCAGCTTTTGCTCTACTCAGGACCTGAGCCCAAGCGGACTCACGAAGCCGGGGAGGACAGACTCAGCAATACGGGTGCTTGGTTGAAGCCTACAAGAAAGTGCAGCTGGCTGTGCATTCATAGAGCATGGCTGTTCTCTAAGGCAGTGCTTCGGGTGAATCAAGAGAATAAGAAGGCCTAGTTCCATGGGTTCGTTTCCTGGTACCAATACACGGGGGTTTCTGGTTTCAAAAGCAGCCTGCTTCCACGGCCAGCGTCATGTGGCCACCGCCTCCAGGTAGCTCTGCAGCTTGCGAACGGTCGTCTCATCCAGGGAGAAGAGGTCAAAGTCAAAGGTGGTGTTGGTGACGTTGAAATGCCCGGTTTCCTCGATGAGATTTACGATCTGTAGGGAAAAGAGACGAGCAAGGACATGTGAGGCCCATCAAGGTTGAGCACAGCAGAGGGGCCAGCAGACACAAAGCAACCCACCTAGCCTCTGCGTGCCCCTTTAGCAAAGCCTCAGGGAGGCACGGCTCTCACAGCAAGAAAATCTCCTCCCAGAAAAGCAAACCAGCTCCTCCTGCCCTAGAGCTCAGCCTGGGAAGGGACCTGGGCACGGCTCCTTTTACACTGCACAGAGCCCAGCTGTGGGGCAGCTATCAGAAGGACACAGCAAAGACGCACAAACCACACTTCTGTAACTTTTCCAAGAGCATTGCATGCACATCTCAATTTTTTTTTTTTTCCTACAGATCTGCTTTCAAAGCAAACCAGCTCCTCTCATGGAGGAGAGGCAAGTGAAAGGTCAAGCATCACAGGGGTCTGCCTGAGACCCTTGGACACAGTTTCCCAGAGTACAACGGCTTGCCAGAAAGCTGACAGATGATCTCTACCTGCTGTAGCACATTGCGCTCTCGTAGTGCCATGAGTCGCCTGTGAAGCTCCACTAATTCATCAGTGTAGGCCTGTAAAGGAGGCATGAACAGAAACAGTGACACACGTGGCATGTTTGTGTGACGGCCAAAGTGACTTTCCTAGCGAGGAGCAGAGGAACTCGAGGCCCTTCCAGACATGTTCCTATTCCCAGTTTCACCCTGAATTCCACACTGCCTCCTCAACCCTATCAGGGGACCTCAGCAAGGTGACTTTTGTCTTGGTGACCCCAGTGTGAGTTCTCCAGCAGCAGGCTGCTGCCATAACTGCTCCTTACCCAAAGAGACCTGAGTCAGCCCTCAGAGCCCCCCCACAGCCCCCGCTGAACAGCCAGGCAGAGCGCTCTGCTCCCAGTTACTTTTGCACATACCCCAGTGGGGAACATGGCATTGTTTACAAGCTCAGCATCATTGTAATGGTTTGTGTTTGTATCAGCAAAATTGAACTCATTTAAGTCACTGTACCAAAACAGGGAAAAAAAAAAGCTATGAAACATGCCCCTCTCCCTAGCACACGCACACAGAGAAACATTTTTCTCAAAGCACTCAAACAGCACTGAATGCTGTACTGTTTGGGAGAGTTAATATCTTTTATAAAAGCAGAGGCAGCTGTAAATGCTGGGGATATTTCAGACACTCTCCCTTCAATGGGTCTCGAGGGTGTCCCCTTCTCTCTGCATTAAGCAGTCCAATAAAGGACACCATTACCTACAAAGCTTCTCTCAGACAAACCATCTCAGCTACCATTAACAGTGCTCAGTGGTAGCAGATTCTGTAGCAGATCAGCATCTCCCACATCACACTTAAACCGCAACTGAACAATTAACCTGAGATCTATTCTCCTGCTGAAAATGTGTTCAAAAAGGGGAGAGCTACAGATTGATTAGTCCAAGGACCTCAGTGATTGGAGCAAGGAAGAGCATTAAGCTTCCACTTATTTATGGAAAAAAAGTCACAGGGAGGAGAGCTTCCTGGACAACCTGAGATGTGACCGTTTGCTTTCATGCTTTAGGAGCACATACACAGCTTGACTTTCCCTGGAGGCAAGAAAGAAGGGAGTTTCACTGAACAAACAAAGGTTTCAACTAAAACAGCAAAGCAGTTTCAAAAAAAAAAAAAAAAAGCTTAATTTGTAAGATCAAAGACAGATGAGAACTGCCTTTTAATGAAGAGGCGCTCACCATGGCAGCAGCAGACACACCAGTGGTTCAGGCAAAGGGCAGACAAATAAAACAATTTTAACATTTTGCACATGGAAAAGACATGGGGGTCTCTCTAATACACACCATTTCTGCAGAGTCCCTCTCCCAAGTCTATCCCTTCAACATCTGTTCATCATTATCCTCAAGCTGTTAACCTGCCAGATCGAATCTGAACAGCCTAGGCTGCCTCAAATCATTTCCTACACAGGAGCATCCAGCAGCTCCACGCTCTGCACACCTTCAGCCATACCTTGTCATAGGTTCCCTTCTTCAGGATCTTCTCTGGCTTGTTACAAGACTCCGGGCTTTTTCTTCCAGATGCCTGAGGGAAAAACAAATCAACGTGGAGCAATTAGTTCAGACACTGATGGTTCAGCAGTGGGCATGCACAGCACTGAATCAAGAGAAATCAGGTCTGCGATGAGAGCAGTGAAACAGGGAAGCACCAGTGCTGGCCAGAACCAGCACCCTGGATTGAGAGCACAGCTGTGCTGCATGGGCACACAGGCTGCCCTACCTTATTATTTGCTGGGGGCAGCTTCTGAGCAGAGGGAGGCTCTCGACTCGGCAGGCAGGAGTCTGCGCTGTTGTCGCTGTCACTGTCACTAAGGCTCAGTCTGAAAAACAAGCAGCACAGAATCAGCATCAACAGGCAAAGGGAAGGGCACGTCTGGGCGGTGCAGCTGACAGCTCTGTGAAACAAACGATGCCTGCTAATTCTGTTCTTCATCACAGGCTACACCAAGTTGTCTAGGATGAACAGGCAGCCTGAAATTCCTAAGAATTTCCTCTCCCACAGCTGATGTCACCTTTGTCACCTTTCATTCTCGGGGCAGGCAATGGAGGCAGCTTTAGATGACATACTGCAGCTCACAGTTCAGCTCTCCCCTACCCAATTTCCTTAGAACTGAGCGAGTACCACCCGCTTTTCACAAACAGCAACTGCTTTTTTTGGGAGGGGGGGATTCATTCAGAAAAGAAATCACTGAGTACCTGCATGAGGCTGGCTAACACCTCCTCTGACAGCTCAGGTAAGAAAATCTATAGAGTGTTTCTGCTATGTCATGACCTTGGAGATTTCCTCTAATCCCATTCTTCTCGTGCCCTCCGGCTGCATTACAGCAGCATCCTACCTCTGATGGCTGCCACAAGCTAGTTATTACCTATCCCCTTGAAGTACAAGAACTATTCTTTAAAAGCTCTCTGTTCCTGTTTAGCTGATAATGACAGAGTAACAAAGGGGTTTTTGTTGCTGAACACAAGCATCACTTGAAACGTGCAGCTGCTATCTAGTCCAAGCATTTGGCTTCAAATATTCAGCCTAAGGCTCCTGGTTTTGGCTACAACAGTGCTTCCTGAGGGGAGAGGGACAAATTCAACTATTTCCGTTGACCAAAGCAGGAAGCAGCTGTTAACCACATCCCAGAGTCACGTAACCAACTGTCAGCACGCAGCCCCAGTGAAGACCAAGGCTTCCCAAGGCACAGTGAGAGCAGCACACAGCCCCAGCACTCATCTCTGCAGATCAAAGCTGCCCCACACCACTCAGCTCAGCAGAGATCTGAAGGTGGCAATGAGGTGGCTGCTGTAAGGAGCTCAGGCAGCAACACCTGCAGGCTCCACACACCACCTCACAGCAGCACTCTCCTTCCCCAGCTCTGCTCTCACCAGCACAGCTGCTCACTCGTGTCTCTCTCGCTCTCCTCTCACAGCCAGCCCTATTGCTCTGATTCCCCCAAACAGGGCATGCAGAGACACCAAACATGAAGGACAAAGAGGCAACAAGCATCCTTTGCTGTGATGTGGTCCCACCTGGAATCCCGGCTCACTGGGTTTGCTTTGACTGCTGCCTCTTCTCCGGAGGAGCTGTCGTCATCGTCCGACTCCTCCGACTGCAGATCCTCCACCATGGAGCGCAGCGGGCCTGGGGCAGAGGGGAGAAAGCAGGTCAGCACTGGGCTGGGACACGTGGCAGAACTCCATCCAAACTCTGATCTAAACTGGATTTGTTATCATTAAGATCAATCAGGATTTCTTGAGATGATGACACTGGAATTTTAATTTTGCCCAGAGAACTGCTAAAAACCAAACCCACGTTCTAGTCTCAGAACTCGAGCAGAATTGACAAACATTGCAATTCTGTGAAGCCTCCCACCCCACCCCAACCCTCCCACTCCTCTGCAATATAAAAAATAAAGGATCCATTTTCCATGCATTCAACACCCATGAGGCAGTACCTGCAGTAACACAGCATTTCTGGAGGCTACAGCACTGGTTGCTGCCACACTACTGGATTATCAGTGGGGGAATCAGAAAAAGATCTGCTGTGCACTGGCCAGGTGATGAATGCCACCTCTCCAACCTCCAGTAGAACACGTGGCATTGGAGGAGAAATTCTGGTGATGCTGTCAAGCAGCAACACACATCAAGGCAGAAACCACAGCCAACAGGGGAAAAGCCCAATCCAGAGAGGGACTATTCCTAACTTAGCTGCCCAAACTTGCTCATAGTTACGCTGGGATGTTACTGCCTTTCCTTGCTGAAGCACCACAGCTTCAAGGAGCCACATGAGCGTTATATACAACGCTGGGGAAATTAATCTAATTTTCACAAGCCTTTTAACATTATGCAAGGAAGAGGTGAACAGATGTTATCTCTGGCAACACACCTTGACTGTGGTTCTGGGACGGCTCGAAGTCGGAGTCAGAGCTGGAGTCAGAGCTGGAGCTGGAGTTGGAGGGGCTGGACTGGACAGACTTAACCCCCCATAGAAGGGAAGAAAAGAAAAAATCTTAATCCTTCTGATCTGGAGAATCAGCACAGAGCACAAAGTAAAACAAAATTTAAAGGTCTCGAGGTATTACCGTGCCCTCCCAAGAGCTGTTTCCTTGCTGATTGGAGTGACCCACTGTACTGTTCCAGTTTATTCTGAACACACAACAGAAATCAGCTGAGCTCCCACAAAACCAGCTGCGCTGCCAGGAGGCACCTGCAGTGATGGGAGTTAAGGTGCAGCAAGCTGCTGCCCCTGACAGCACCCAGAGGCAGAGGTTCAGGGCTACACAAGTTTTTAAAACACAAAATCAGACCCTGCAGAGCCTCCTCGTGCTTTAGCTCAGGGGGCCACGAGGTGGCAGTGATCCCCTGCTCCACCCCAGAGCAGCGACAGCATCAGCACCCCGGGGCTGTGTGTCCCTGGGATCTCACTGGAGGGCTCTGCAGTTCCTCTAACACCACCGTGGTTTTTATTTATTTCAGAAGTATTTCCCTGGGAATTTAGCACTGCCATTTCATGGCACCACTCCTGGGAATCCCCACATTACTTCTGCCACCAAACCCTGATGCCAGGGAAGCCCTCACGCTCCCACTGATCAGCAAACTTTGTCACAGGAAGGGTTAACACTAAGAACAGGACTGGGAACAGGCACAGCAGCAGCTTTGGGCACCACTAAGTAAAAGCAGCAGCAGGATTTCCATCCCAGCATTGCCCTTTCCTAATATTTGGTGATCCACTATAGAAGTGCATTTATTCAGCTCTAAGGAAGGAAAAGGAGTGGATGGGGAAGGTTAAAAACAGGCATCACCCATGAAAATTATTCAGTAGTGGAGGAGCAAAATGCCAATATCCGAGGTGCTGGCACACTGCAGCAGCCTCACTTGTTAGAGAAATTGCAACAAAGCAGGAGCAACGTTTTGAAGATAAAAGAAGACAGTGCTTGTGTCCTACCCTCGGGTTCCATTTCCTGCTCCCCCCACAGGTGTTCCCCCAAGATGACCCAACAGGGCTCCAGGAGCAACACCCCGAGGCCGTGCAGCCCCTTCCCCCCCTGCCCTGACCCCATGGGCTGCAGCAGCCGTGCAGGGAGCACCCAGCCCACGCTGTGACAAAAGCACACGGCCACAAAGGAGCAGAGAGACCCTGTTCTCCCACCTCAGCCTCTCCCTTTTGTCAGCCCTAGCACTCAGGCAGCCAAGCATGAGGCCACACCAGGGAACTGGTCTGGATGGAAAAAAAAAAAGACACACAAAAAGGCCCAACTGACTTTCAGCAGAAGCTGAGATGGAAGGAGGGAGTGCTCCAGCCTGCTGCAGTCACACGAGCTCTGGTGGCAGCAGCACAAAGGAGAGCAGGGCTGTTCCTCCCTGCAGCAGCCTGCAAAGATGTCAGCTCGGAGCGCTCGAGGAGCCGCAGCCTCGCGGCGCGTTGCACAACGCCTTGGCTCCAGCAGCAAAGCTGAGTGAAGAGTTTCCGGGCCCCGGTCCACCTCCAGCTGCTCGTTCACTTTAGTGATGTGGCTCAGGGCACAGAGCCCCCCCAGCTGCAGCAGCACAGCCACGGAGCAGCACGCTGCAGTGCTGGCAGCGAGGAGACCCCTGGGATGGAAAAGGAACTCCAGCAGTTTTGCTGATGCCAATGCACCGTGCGGTTGGATCCCTGTGCTTCAAGTCCCACAGCATCCCAGGCTGATCTGACTGGCAGCTGCCAGGGTTCTCCCCCCATCTCAGGAGCATTCCCCTCCCCTCAGGCTCGTGCTCCCAGCGCTGCTGCAGCAGAGGACGCAGCCACGCAGCGCTGAGCAGAGCAGGGCTGCAGCAGACACCACAGAACCACGAGCACAGTTTGTGGTTTCACAGAGCAGCCTGAACACCACCACCAGCTCACAGCTGCCAGCTGAGTCCCCGGGGATGACACCTAAGAAAGGATGAACTTGGTGACACTCAGGGCTCAGAGGTCAGCAGAGAACAGAGCCTGCAGGGAGGGCCACAGGCGCTGCACAGAGCTGAGGGGCTTGTTGCACGCTGATGCACTTCATGTGCAAGGCTTAATGTGGAGAGGAACAGTTTCTTTTTAATCTCCAAGCTTCACACTTAATCTGGAAAAATCTTTGCAGAGTAACTTACATTAGCACTTCCCTACTAAAGCCCTCTATTGGGACTCTTTTGCCAAAAAAAACCCTTTCTCAAATAAACACATCAATACTTCATGTACCATGGTGCTGATTAAACCAGAATACAAACTGTCCCCAGCAAACTCACTCTAGTAAAACAAATCTTTCTAGAAGTGCTCAGCAGTAAGCAGCTCAAAAAAAACTCACGTGACATTATCCTGTGACTCCTATCAGGAGACATACAGCTTCTTTATAGTAAATAAAAAGCACACAACTTGTCAGCTTGGACTTGGGTTGTGTCTTTCCCCTCCTACTTTTTTTTTGCCTTCTTTGGGAAAACAATTTTCAGAAGACAGAGGGTGAGGAATGTTCTTAGTTGTAAGAAGGAAAAAATATTTAGACAGCTTTTAAAAATAGTAGTAGAACAACAATTTGGTTTGTTTCACAACACAACTTACTTGGATTGAATGGCATGTGGCTGTATTTTGAGCTTTAGCCAATAACATTTCTTACAGGCTACGTCAGTAGAGTTATTTACATTTTTATACTGTTTCTGAAAAGGCAAAAAACCCTGAAATTATTCACTCCATTTCTGAAATAAGATCAGGTTCAAGAACATTATGCTCTCAGAAGGAGGCAGAAAGTGCATCTGCACCTGCTGGGCTCGTGCTCTATAGACATCACTGCAAGGAACGAACGAGAGACCATAACCTTAACCTCCAACATCTTTTTTCATGCAGGGATTTAAGCATCATGCTTAAAAAGTCTGGTAAAGGACTAATCTCTACTCACCTCTGACTTGAAAGAAGTTTCATCCTCTGAATTTGACTCCTCCATTTCCACAGGCTTTTTGATCTCCTTGGCCTCGCTTTCAGATTTTACCTTTTCCACTTTGGCATTCATCTTCTCCTTGGTTTGTTTCTTCTCTGGATATGAGGAAGACGAGGTTCTGGGAGATGTCCCTAGAATATTCTTTACCCCTTTGGAGCTACTCTTCTTTTGTTTTTTGGCACTAGGCTTTGGTGACTCCACGTTGGAGGGCCTCTTGCTGGAAGACTTCAATTCCGGCTGCGGCCCGCCCTTGGGAGAAGTGTTCTCCAGTTTGGTCTCCTTCACGGCCAGTTTTGGTTCCTTGAAAGCAGCTTTCGGAGGTGCCTTCTCCTCCTTAGGCAGTTTGTTCTCAGTTGGTTTTCTGGAGGAGTCCTTCAAAGGTTTGTTTTGTTCTCTTTCAAGGTCTTTGGAGGAGTTTTTGCTCTCAGAGTCTTTTCTTGGCCTCTCTCTGTGCTCCTTGGTTACTTTGTGTGGCTTGGATGCCTTGCTACTTTCCTTGTTTGCATCCTAAAATTTAGGAATATGCAAGCGAGGTATGAAACAAACTCTGCACAGAACAAAAAAACATTCTCATATATCATACTGAAGCATTTGTTTTATGTAGACATACACCCACTGATGCCAAATGGGCTCCTCTACCTCTGAGGCAGACATTTCAATTTCCCTGAAGTTTACAGACAGAATTTGGCAGTAGGTGCTTAAACATCCACCCTAGGACAGGATGAGACACTTCACAAACACCTGCTCCTTTCCATGGCCTACAAAAGGAGGCTGGGTATTTCATTCAGACTTAATCTGCAGGGTTAACAGCCAAAGCCAGAGGAGAAGAAACCCCTTCAGGCAGTGTTACGCTGTTACACTTCCCACCAAGTTTTAGGATAATTAAGAGATTTTTTTTAAAGGCAAGTTTTGTTCAGAGCCTCGCCTTACACTCACCACATGGCAATTTGACAAAATGCTCCATTCCTCCACAACCAGAAGAGAGCCAAAGGCCCTGATACCAGCAGGCATTTCACCAGCTTCAGTCAGAACTCTGAGACACCCATCGTTAGGACCCCGAAGGGTCAGGTGTGCATGGGGGCAACGGGGCACCTCCCTTTGTGAATTACATGTGAACTCAAAACACTCCTAGCAGTGGCCTTGCAGGGAGACACAGGAGCATGAGCTGGCCATGCTGAGATGCAAACACACATGCACCTCTGAGGGCAATGTGGAGGAAGAGAACAGGAGACACTGCCTTTAGCTGCTGGCAATTTTCAGCAGAGCTCGTGTCAGAGCCCTTGATTTCTCTTTTGTCTTCTGTTTTCTAATGCTTAATTCCTGACCAGAATTAAATCAGTCACTAATAGGTAAGTCATCTTTATTCTGTTTCATAATGTCAACATCAGAAGAGGTGATCCAAGAGCCAGAAGTGTTTACAACCTTGAAGAAAATGGGTATCAGAATTACATTACACCGTGGAATGGATTGCTGCTAATATTGGTGACTGTTCAGACAGATAAAGAGTATGTAATCTGCTTCAAAGCACAGTGCCCATGGATTGATTCTCCTGTGCAGAATTACACAAAAGTAGCTTTATTACACAAGTGAAAGAGAAAGCTTAAGCTTCTCCTGAAGTCTCAGGAACCAGATACTGCTGAGGCAACAGCAAATCCTGCAGTTGCGAGCTGGACCAAACACTGCCTATTTTATGCTGTTTTACACCCCTGTGCCAAGTAGCCTTAATGATAGAGGAAGTGCTGACTCTGCTCAGCCTGAGAGTGAAATCCCACAGCTTGACGTAACAGACAACAGAAGAGCCACACAATTCATCTCCAGCATTAAGGACAACTCAAAATAATCAGAGAAGACTTACACAGCCTAATCTGCTGCTGGGCTTCAGTAGGAAGATAGGGGTCACCAAGGCTTCCCTGTCTTGGGCATTTAATTTGCTTTCAAAACTTTAATTTAGATAAATCTACCAAACCATAAAAAGGCTTCCTACATGCAGAGGACAAGTAAGCTACTGATGCAGCTGACATCTCAAGTTCCAGGCCATTAGCTGGTTTGGAACTGAGTGACACATTTAGGTACAAATTTCCTCACTGCATTACTCTGGCATTAAATAACATCAAGAAGAAAAAAAAATCTGAACTCTTTGATGGGCATTCTTATTTCAAGCTTACACAGGGTGACAGCTTCAGTCACTGATGACTCCACCTCCTTTTAATTACTAGGAAAACAGCATCATACCACAGACACTGTGAAGAAAACCAACTCTGTCCCAGGTGAAACCAGGACACACTCTTACTAGGAAAAAGCTGCAGGGAAAAAAAAAAAAAAAAATCACCTAGAGGCTGCACTACAGAGCACAAGGAAAAGCTTTTCAGAATTAGAACTAGCCAGAAACAGCTGCTGAGCAAGCTCTTCTTAGAGTTGTGAAAGACTTCTTCACCTTAAGATGACAAAGGCAGGTTCCACTGACCTTTGACCCATGGGATGGTTTGGTCTTCTTGGGATCAGAGAAGGCAGAGAGTGGTATTGTGGGTAGCATGGGATAATCAGGACTTGGCCTTGACACTGTTTCTGCTCCCTCTGGCATCACCATCACCTGGCAATAAAGAGAGAACATGGATTAGTAAAGTCAAGAAGACTATTAACATAATTATTCTAAGTCATTCGCCCAGTTAATGCTCTATTATTCATCTTTTAAATATATATAAATTTTTTTTTTTACACCTTAGAGGCCATAGAAGTTATTGTCTAGGCAGTTCCAGATGCTCAGTCTCAAGGCAACTCTTGAAATATCAAGCACTAAAACCACAAAAACTGCAAGCAGTGTGCCAGATGAGGTACCTTCATGCACTATCGAGTACCTTTCCTAAAGAGAACTCCAATATTCGGAGCATAAGCAGGCAACAAAGCTCTGGGAAAAATTATGCATTCTGCTGCAAATGCTCTTGCTTTGCAAACAGGTATCAAGGGAAATCTGGAAGGAATGACCAAGACTTCACTCATTAAAAAACAAACAAAAAAACAGTAAGCTTGGGCATCTCCCCTGACAAGATGTTAAGACCAAGTGCTGACCTCCAAGACCCAACTCGCCTCCTTACCTCCTCTACATTCTGCCAGAGTCATGCTATGGAAAAGCACTGTCAAAAGCAATTCCCAGATGAGACACCTTAATGCTTAAGGAACACAATCACGTGCTGTTAAAATCCTAGAAAGCAAACTACTTCCTAGCCATCCTGTGGCTGATAACAGCACCCTCCTTGTACCTGACAGAGAAAAGCACTGCCAGACTGAGAAGATCTGCACACACGAGCTTGTAATATTTGCTGCTCCTGAGATTTATCGTTGGCAAACCTCCCCATGTATTTTTTTCCTTTTTTAATTGTTCAGGCTAGAAAGAAGTTTTGCCAGCAATGAAGACCATCTTGAATAAAGCCTTTAAAGGAACCAGAACTATGCATTACTATATAGGAGGCTGCCTCAGAACAGTCAAAACAGCTTCTGTCTGTTTTAAAACTTCACATACTATGTGGCTTGTACTAATTTGCCTGGATCTTGTAGTTATTTGAGGATAATTTCAGTCTATCACTGCAAATTAATTTCCCAGAAATAACAGTTTATCCAACAACTATGTTGGAACTCATACCCTTACTGTGCCTTCAAGACCACAGCTTTTTCCCCCCTCCCACACCCATTTTTTGCTTTAAGTTCCAGTATTTTTCCACTGATGTTATTAGATAAGCCACAAGCAGCCAAAACCAGCTTTAGAGGACATTTACTGACAAAGAAATGCTATCTATTAAAGCTTCCCCGTGGCAGGGATTAGTAGGAGTGCACTGGAAGCCTCTCTTTTTCTTGAGCTCCTCCATACAGATACAGTTCATGACACTGGGAAGGTCACAGATAACTGGAACTGCCTGATGGACAGCATGCAGCATCCACAGATCTCCCCTTCCAGCAGGGTTTTACTGCCTTGAAGTTAATGGTCACATCTAAATTGAAAATGAAGCACCACTAATCACACAAGCAACGGCTCAGTTCTGCTTCTAGTGCTGTAGCCACATCACCAGCAGGGTCCTTGAAACAAATGTAGAAAACTGCAACTTGCTGGGCTGCAGGTAAAAAGAAACCTCAGAACAAAACTACACCGGCACACATTTGAACAGAACCTCTTCAGACCTCGGGTCCCTCTGGCACTTACCCCTCCAGCCTTAATAAGTTTGCGTCTGAATTCCTTGGTGGGGTTGTTGAAAGTCAGCTTCTCACAACGGAGGTGGTTCACTGGTGGATTTCCCTCCAAGTTTAAAAACAGGTCGTATGTGAAACAAACCTTTTTCGGCTCCTCCTAAAAACAAGACAGACTTTGGGAAAAAGGAAGAAGCTTGGCAAGCACCCCAAGTCAGAGGATGCAGACAGTCACTCCAGAGAATCCCAAATAAACCGCTGAATAAGTGCTGCATTCATCGTTTTTCATCATGAGATCAGAGAGCTTTCCAAAGCTGGAAAATAAACAGCTTGGACCTAAAACGCCTGCAGTTAACACACCTTCCACCAGCAGCTCAGGCATTGCTTTCCACTGCAAAAGAAATGCACAGAGAAGGACACGGGCTGACAGTCGGCTGCTTAAAGGCATTCGAGTCATTCTAGGAAAGGAAATTCCCAACCTTCACCCACAACTCTGTTTTCAATGAAATTCAGCTCCCATCTCCTCTGGGAAGGAACTGAACCATAACTGGCAATATTAAGAAAAACATAATGCTTTGTTTGGAGAGGGCAGCTTCTGAACTCACAGCATCTCCGTGCTGCTGAGAAAAGATTAAAGGCAATTGTAAAAGGATGACTCATTTTGTAAAACCCTTTTCAATATGCATACTGCAGGAGTTGAATGGGAAGATCTTGCAGGCTTTTGAACTTTCCAAGGGCACTTTCACCAAAGAAATCCAGAGCTGTGTGCATGGTGGGGATCATCTGCGCCTCACTGCTTCTGTCCCACTGCAAATCCTTCCTTCCCACTCCCCAGCCTGCAAATGTTCACGCTATTTTGGCACTGCAGAATATTGCCATGCTATTTGCTAGTACTGCCCTGCATTTCAAGATGAAAACTCCAACGTGGCAGAAGGAGAGACTCTCCTGTGACAGGACATTCAGTATTTACAGGAATGCATCCCATATGCCTCATTCAGCGCGCAACATCAAGCAGCTGCACAGCAGTCTCTTCCACAATTCCCATCCAGCAGCTTGATCTCCTGGTGCAGTTGCATTGTTGTATGGGAACAGATGCCGCAGGCTCCCAGCCCGAGCCATTAGATTTGCTGAAAATAGGTTGGAGCCTCAAACAGCTTCAGACCACACTGATTCCTGCTGCTTGCTTGGGGGGTACCAGCACTGCTAAAGAAGCCTCTGCTTGTACAAATTGTTCTCCTAATAATGAAAAGTGTTGTTACCACACCTGGTTTACATCAAGATCAGCACTGTAAGCCCACCTGGGAGTTCAGGACTTGCATCCCAGCTCCCCAAACAGGGGAAGGCAGACATCCAAGCAGGCACACGCAATAAAAGTCTCAAATTAACAAACGAGAGCGTGCTACCAACACAAGGGTCTGCAGGATGGCTCTTGGAAAAGTCCTGAAGAATCCACTCGTACTTGAAAGCTAAAACACAGGGACAGGAAGAAGAAAATATACTTGCAAAAGACAGTGCTTTGCAATTTTCTTCTTTGCTACGAGGACTGCTCTCATTAAACGAGTCGTTAGCGAGCTCTGCATGCGCGTGCTCACACTGGAGCTAAAACAGCAGCTGCAGAGGTCCCTCAAAGTCTAATAAACTTAAATGGAGGATGAACAGAAATCCAAATGTGGCCTGAGAATCGTTTCTAAAATGCTTTTCCTCGTTTACAACATGGACCCCATTGATCTCAGCTAGATTAGCAGAGGCAGCCTTCACCCCAGGGCTGCTGGGGCACATCGTCACAGCTCGGCTTCCTCATCTGCCCGCTTGCTTCCAGAGCAGAAGGAAATAGAAGATTCACTTCTATCTTAGAAATTCCTTTTATTTATTTACTTCTTAATATAGGCTCTCGTAGAGCCCCCCAAATATTTACCAGACCTCTGTGATGCACTTTTTTTTGTTAATTTTTATTTTTAGTAAAATTAAGACAGCTTTTAAATGCTTCTCTCTCCAGCTCTGAGATGATGGCCCTTCGGGGAACCAAGGCTGAGCCAAGCCCCACCACCATTAAATATCCTTTGTATGGGCTCAGGACATCAGAGGACCCATCCTGTGAATAGTTAAGTGAATGGTTAAGATTACAGCACTCCTAAAAGAAGGAGTACAAAAGTCTCTAAGCTAAAAGCTGCAAATAAACATCCTTTACTGCCGTGCTGGCTGCTAATGATTACAGCTCAAGGCACTCCAAAGCGGAACCCATCCGGCCTCCCCTCAAAGGTTCTCCCCTCTAAACAACCATTAAGAGGGGAGGGGGAAAGAAAAAAAATAAAAAAGGAAGAAAGCCATGGAAAATCTCTCAATTGACCCAGACCTGCACATCCTCTAACTTTAAACAGAAAGCCACACTTCAAAATCTCTCACTCACCTGCCCCTGCCTGAGCAGCACCCACACGGGGAGCCAAGCTGGGCTCTGAGATCTCACCTTCTCACATCCAAGCCTCCCTGTTGACAAGCAAAACTAAAGAGAGGAGAGCCTTCCTGTGGACATTTTCCTGCCCTCTGAGACCATAGGCTTTGCTAACAAGGCCTTACTTCCAAGAAAGGCTTTAGAAAGGATCACATCCACTTACAATTGGCAGATATTGCTGCTACTCAGATGAAAACCCACTGCTCCATTTGGGCACAAAGTGGTTAACCCAGCATGGGACATCAGTCCATACCTGCCCCGTAAAGCTCTGAGGTGAGGAGCAAACCAGAAAGGTGCACTGCTACCTCAGGGCTCAGCCACTGTGAATCCCCCCCACGCAGGGGATGCTGCCTGCCCCAGCACCCACCCCCAGCCCCCACCTTCTGCTGTATTTTCATGGTTTCCCAGCTCCCTGCCTGCACTCCCTGCTGCAGCGGTGACGGATGGCAGAGCCACTTTATTTTCCTTTCGAGTTCTGAAGCAACGGGTTAAAGTTCTTTTGGCACTTTTCGTTAAGAGCAGGAATTTTTCAAAGTCTTTTGTTGAAATTTCCTCGTCCTGTTCTCAAGGCAGGGTGTGCCCTTTGCCACTTCACACAAATCAAAAGAACTTCGCTGGTAGTGTGCGTGGGGAGCTCATAAATCACTTCTAGAAAGCCATAAAACAAAATTATCTGCAAAAATCTCGCACACCAAGGAAGCAGCCTCATGGTTATTCAATAACCATAACATCCAGCAGCACTTCCCTTTTGCCATGGATCCAGCCCGACTGCCACCCAACCACAACCCGTTTGTAACGCCCGCAGAATGGAGCCTTGCAGAATGGAGCCCCTCTCCCAGGCTGCCCAACCCATCCCACTGTGAATTTTCAACTGGAATGTATGGAGCTGCAATCAGACATTCAACTCAGAGAACAATCTGACCATGTTTCTCTACCAGACTGCTCTAAGACCTCTCTTAGCAGAGAAACACATCCCTCCCTTCACACTCACGCCTTATTCATGTCACCATTTTTCAGCAGTACGTCCATCTATGACTGTTTGCAAGGGTGAAGCACAGGAAGAGTAAAATTCCATCACAAATCACTGATGAACACCTTGAGAACTCACTGAGAAATGCAACCATGTCCATCCAACCAGACCACGTCCATCCAACCAGACTGATGCACTGGTTTCACAAAAACAAGGTCAAATATCCCATTAGCTTTATGTTTTTGTGTCTCTCATGTTTTAATAAAAAGTATCAAATAAAATGTTTTGTTAGTTATACTAACTCTGTTTCATATTCTACACACAGCCCCAGACCACCACTCTTCACTCAGTGCTGCCCAGGCCAGCCAGAAGGTTGGACACCCATGCCCTTATCTTTGTTGGGATCCACAAGGTTTAGTCAAAGAACAGCATTCTGCAGCGCTCATTTGAAGCCTATTGCCTTCCTGGAACATTAAGAAAATAGACTCAGTGCTGAAATTGGAGCATTCCATAACCCACAGCTCCTACAAACCCACTAAGTGATGCTGGCAGGGCTGGGAAGGATGGCTGCTGTTGGACAGTGCTTCCCTGCCAGGCACTGCAGACATAGCACAGAGCCTCCAGCCAGGGCACAGGGAAGGATGGATACAGGGATAATGTGCATGGATTTAGGACAGAAACATGTTAAAAAAAAAAAAAAAAGATTCACTGCTCAGCAGCACTGCAGGTTTAGTAGGTCAGGCGATACAGAACAGACCTAAAAATGTGAGCACCAAATGTTTGCACACGAAGCACAGCCGATGTCCAGGTTTGCTGCTTCCACAGCTGCCAGCAGCAGTGAGCAAACAGGGACAGCTGGAATCCAGCCTTCCCTCTCAGACCTGCACAGACCCTGCCTAGTGACACAGCCATTTGTGGAGTAAATCCAAACATCTTCCATTGACACAGGCCTTCCAGCAACCTTCCTTGGGGGGACTTCCCCAGCTACCACCTTCCTGCTGCCCCTTAGCTCTGGTTGCTGTTCAGTTTCATCTCTCCCCTCACTGCACCCATATGCAATGTTTCCACTGTGCTCCTACTTTGAAAGACAGGATCAAATCATTTTTACATGCATTTATACAACACTTCTATAACTACTGCAGAAAGGGGGAAAACATACATGTTTTTATTCTGAAGAACATGTAAGAATCAAATTCATTTCCCTGCTTTCCTCACAGGGCTCCCTTTTCACTGACAGAACAGCCCAGCCTATGGGTATTGCGTGGTGTGAGTGCTGGAAGCCTTTTCTCTCTCATACTGAAACTGGAAGGCAGTGTCTGTAGCTGGTTTGAACACACCATCTTGTCCTCCCTGCAGCAGACTAGCCTGCCTCGTATCAGAACTACACGAAGGCACAGAGCTGACCTAATTTCATTAGAACACAAAAATCTAACTGTGACTGAGTGCTGAAGCCATACCTGCATGACAGCCTCCAGATTCAAGTGTTTGCCACTGTAAGGGATGTATCTAGAGACAACAAGGCCAAGAAAAACACAGCAAGACTGCTGGAATGGGGTGGGAAAGAGAAGGAGAAGAGTATGAGAACAACAGCGATGTTTGTTGTACCCAGTTTGTGTTGATTCAACCACCAGAAGCCACTACCAGCAGCCCTCGTTACAGGAAGAAACACAAAAGGACTTAAAAATAGAAATAACATACTAATGGTTTCAGTCCAAAAATTCCCAGATGACCCAGCATCGTTAGTCAGCTGTGCTTTCAGCAGCTTTATTGCTGAACCTGCTGAGATCCTGCTGTCCAGTGCTCGGGTCCAGCTGCTGGGGCGGGCTGTCACCAACACAACAGCAGCTCCCAGGGCTCCCAAGTCAGCCAAACTCTCCAGGTTCACAGCAATATTCAAATGTATATATCCTGTAATGCAGAGGAAAGACCTACCAACAAGGAACTCAGTTACAGCACGGGAAGGACGAGCACATGCCAACGAGGCACAGCCAGGTCTGGGCAGGATAGGAAGAGGCTCCTGCACCTTTCTAACGCTCTGTGGGCACTCCCCTGCCTGGCAGGGAAGCACCAGAAGCTCCCGTGGGGCCAAAAGCACCGACTGTCCTGCAGAAAAAGTTCTCTGCCACAGAGGAAAGAGTTAGTGGGCAGTTTTATGCCTGAAAAAAAATCCCTGAGGAAGTTCATTAAAAACACACTTAAGCCATTCTTAGTCAACAGTTGGTTAGCAGCGCACAGACCCACGTTTCATCGGCCAAAGCAAAGAGCACGCTGGCTCTGACACCACCATTTATCATCCTAGGAGCAAACTAAAACAGAGAAAGGAAAGTGCTAAGAAAGGAGGCTTAAACCCTGGAAAAAAAGTTTCAGCCAACCATGGCAAAGATCAGCCTTCAAAGATCACTTCACTCCCTCTTTAAATCCTTTTTCTTCTCACCTTTACAAAGCTAAACATGCATCGATAAACAAATCCCAAAGCCTTTACAGCTCTTGTTTCAGCTGAGAGGACACACTTCAATCATCAACAAAAACGTGCTAGAATGTAGGGAGCATATGGCCAGCAAGAGCCACCCTGCTCATCCCAGCCAGTCCCCTCCACACAGCGTTTGCACCCAACCCCAGACCCAATCTGTACTATCTGCCTGAACAGACCCATGCAGGGATGAGCCCCAAGTGCTGTAATCCATGCAGAACAATGTATGCTCCCCACACAACAGCTGATCCCCACCAGTGTCAACAGGTTGGCAGAGATCAGAGTGAACATATGGCCATTAAGTAGTAAATATTTATTTATTTGGTGCTTTAATGTCACATTCTTCAATGAATGAGAAAATAGACTGCATTCAAAGCCTTTACCATTCATCCTCCTCCTCCTCCCCGCATTTTGATTTCTACTCTATCCCAACCTTTGCACTTGTCTTTGCAGCAGCATTCACCTCTTGCATTTCCCCTCAGCCCCATCCACTGAAAATCATCACACAACTCTTCATAGCTCAGGGTGGTCTCAGCAGTCAGTTGAGCCCAACTCCTCTCACCAGGCAGCTTCTGAACTTCCAGCAATCACACGTACCAAGCTCAACCTCCAAATGAGCAGAGAATATAACATTTGCTGACATAAGGATGGAAAAATGACTGGCAAGCAATAAAAGCTGATTTCAAAGGACTTCAGTGTAGCTCACGTGGTTCAGGCTCACACCTGCACCTGGAAACGTCTCTGTTAAATGATGCATGGGAAGGCTGAAGCTGTCGTGTTCTCCCTCAACCACTGAGGGCAGAACTCCTTAATTAGTCAATTAAACGACTGAGAAGTGGAAGAGAACTTCTCCACAATACGTCCATCTTTGCTGTGGTTTTTGATGAGTGTTTCAAGGATTTGTAGCTTTGGAGACAAGTTCACAACCAATGCTGTTTCCCTACTTACTTCTCATGCTTCTGAAGCCCGAAATGCCAAAAGCAAACCGTCCTCTCCCAAATTAACTGCTCCTTCCATTGTTTCCACTAAGAACAGAGGCCACCTATTTCCCTTATTTATAAAAGCCATCACGTCCCCAGTGCTGGAAGGAACAGCTATGCAGTCATGTGCCCACAGAAACAATGAGAAGCGATGACCCCAGTGGGTGTGAAACCAAGTTGTGTTCAGAAGAGCTGCCAGTCCCACGTGAGGAGCACACAAGGAACAGAGAGAAAGACAGCAGCGAAATGCAGACAGACAGTGCAAACAAGAGCACCTACAAAAAGATACAGGAGAGGCAGAAACGAGAGGGAAGGATGTGAGGATGAGGGAATGCAAGCCATGGGAGACGTGCATAAGATCGGGTGAAAAAAGGAAGGGGAAGAAAAAGGTAAGAGTAGAAACAAAACATCTCACCCCTCACAATCAGTAGAGATTCCTGCTGCAAGCAATTAGCATAGGGAAACTCACATTTTTGGGTCAGGAATGTAAAGGTAGATTTTGAATGTGAATTAGGCCAATGTAAAACATAGGCAGATTTTCCTGATTTCCACCCAAAACCTCAGAAAGTCAAACTACTTTTAAGCTTTTGAGGCGGGGGTTGGTGCTCCTTTTTGTTTGCTTTTGTGCATTCAAGTCAGTTTTCAGTGCTTACCAAAAAGCTGTTCTGTCTCCAACTTTCACCCCCTACCCTTTAACTGCCATTTCTCCTCACATCCTTTGGCTTACCCCACCCACCCAAAAGAAAGCTGTAAGCAGAATGTTCTTGTGGAAACACGCCAGATAATGAGATTGAGGAACTACCAACTCAGACTGAAAATAAGGCAAAAGTAACGTGGTAAGTCAAAGAAAAACAAACTAAAATGTTGATTATTCACAAAAGACACCACCAGGAGAGTACAGTGTGCAAAATCTGGGTAAGAAGGAAATGATAAACATGTTTGTGAGAGGTACACTGAAAAGACACTGAAGCTAAATAAAATTAGGTTACAAGAGATGGTCTGCTGCACAGCCAACCTGGGGGAATGGCTTATGGTAGAGTGGAAGGGGTGGGGGTGCGAGCACACATTACTGTAAGGTGGTTTAAAGCTTTAATGTTTTGTTTATCTAAGTTCCCTCGCAGGAATAATAAGCAGAACATTTTCTTCTCTCTCTCTCTTTTTTTTTTTTTTTTGAAGTAGTAATCAAAACCAAAAAGATTCAGTATCCGTGCTTAACAAAACAATTTAACTGAAACTGAGTTAACACAAATGCAAGTGTCCAAAGCTCTGTTTTCATAACCTTCTTCAAGTCGTGCAGCATGTGACCTCTGTGGTAAGACTTAAAGCAAGCAATAAATCCCAAATTTTAACACTCACTTGTTGGCAATGCATCTTAAGATTTAAAACATTTAGTGTTTTCATTTTTGGAAGAGAACTGAATCAAAATGACAACATTTTGAACACAGCTGTAAGTACCTGTTATATATACTCAAATCCTTGTCTTGGGCCCATATAAATTTTGTACCTATACAGTTATTTTTTTAAAAAAATTGCAAATCAATCAATCATTTTTTAAACACATTGCCAGTTAACACAGTATCTACAAATGCCTACAGAGTTTTACATTGACTTACACATTTGAATAAGATATTTTAAACTGGTTTAATACTATCCATGCTAGAGAAACTTGTCACAAGTGGTACAATCTCTGTTCAGGATCTCCAGGACTGTCCCAATATCACCTTTCCATACAATCCCATCTCTGCCAAAAGCTTTCTTTTGAAGTCTGGCAGGAGGTTCCAACTCCCGGTTAAATTCTATTTATTAGAGTAATAAAAAACACACACATAAAACAGTCACATCATTTAGAGTCTTTCTGTCAGGCAGTTTCAGGCTCTGGCACAGCTCAAAACAATTAGAAGACCAGAAATCAGATTCTACCTTATTTCTGAAGTACACTTCAATGGGCATAATGAAGCCTGCGTAGCCAGACTCCTCCACTTTGTAAGGGGGCTCCTTGCACACTGAAAAGAGAACACACAAATGTTAACTTGGAATATAATGCATCTCACTCTGAGCCAGAAACAAGCTGCAAGATGAGAAATGTGTCTCTGACAATTCAGGACAGTTAAACTGCTGACCCTTATGGAAAAAAAAAAAAAGGCAGCAATTAAGACCGTGCTTAGGGGCTCGGTTAAGAACATGAAAATCTTTGAGTAGCTCCTCCCATAGAAAGGGAACATAAAACACACTGGGCTCGCTCAGTGAGATTCTTCCCCCCTCCTCTTTGCAGTGATACAGTTACACCGCTGTGCTGTTCCACAACAATGCCAAGTGCCAGTCAGAGCCCTCTGAAAACAGGGCCAGGACTCAAAAGGTGGCAATTTGCACAGGACAGAAAGTAAAACTTACTTTGCTGTCAACATCTATTCATCCAAACGCTGCCCTGTGCAAGCAGGGTTGTTGGTTTTTCCCCTTGGAATGTTCTCCTGCAATGCTTCATCTTCATAATTACGTAACAGCCAAGCTAGGAGCTGCTTCACCCCAACCTCCTACCAAACCCCCAGGGCAGGCAGGCACTGCTATTTATTTCACATGCAAGGAAACAGAGAGAGGTGAAGCAGTTGCTGCTGGGATCACACTGCTGCCTACTGCAGGAATACAGACAGCAAAAGCTAATTGCTTTAAGCAATTAATCCACGTGCTTCCTGCCTCCATCCCTCCCGTGCAGCTACCTGTTGTATTCTCACATTACTGAATCCTTCCTATCACCTACACCACCACCTCAGTGTGGTGAGAGCCAGGCTCAAAGGATTTCAGGATTGTTTGGCTGTGGCACAGCTGTACACAACAACTGCCAGCAGAAACACGAGAGCAGCACAAATCCCCCGCTCTCAGGAACCGGATGCACTTGCACACAATTCACGCACTACAATAAATGTAAATCAAGTCAATAAAGTCATCAGGGGAATGCAGTGCAAGCCTTTTTACTTTCTCCAAAGAATTCCAAGTAATTAGTATGATTAGGAATCAGTACCTCAAACCTAAAAAGCACACATTTTCTTTTAGCATGGAAACATTATTCCCAGCTCTGTGCACTTTTACCATCACAGAGGTGCCAGGAAGCAGCACTGAAAATTCAACCGTGGAAAAAAAAAATAGAGCAAATCTAAAAATACTCAGAATCCCTAGAATTGCTTTAATTTCATATAGGAACTCTACCACTTATGAGAAAACAGCCCACGGTGCCAATATGGCATCAGGAATCTTAAGATGATTCGCCAGGCAGCCTTTGTTCCTTCGCAGCCCTATTCTAACAAATTAAAACTGCCACATAAGCAGTCTGCCAGCAGCACAAGTCTGCCCTCACCACTGCATTTTGCTAAGAGTAAGAGAGAATCATCTGAAGAAACCCTTCAAACCCAGAAATAGTATGCATATGCCACACAAGGTACAACCTACTCATGGGTCAAAAGCGTGCTGGCTTCATAAGCAAGTTGAAGAAAGCATTTAAAACCTCAGAGGACAGAAAAGCTCTCTTGAAAGGTAGATGACACAGCAACCTACTGAGCAAAGACAATGAACTATCCCAGCACAGTTGTTTGTAATAATGTAATGACACTGGATGACAAGAATTGTAGCACAGCAGACTGACTTCTGTTCCACAAATTAGCTTCCAGCACCGCACTGGCTTATCATACATCAGTTCTACTACATCAGTTTGGAGGAGATGCCATTAACATCCACACCAGATTCACATCCCTGGGAGCTGAAAACCTTTGAGCTGCTTTCCACTGCAGACTCCCACGAAAAACCAAGGCAGGAGGAAGCCCCAGCACCTCCTGCATGACCAACAGTCTTCCAAAACGGTATCTCTGAGAACGTGTGTTACAGCATAATTTATAGCAATACTCTTAATTGTCAGCACTCCTGGTAACACTACACAACACTGCAGATGCAGTTACACAATCTCAAATAGATCTGAGTCCCTGCTGCTGCCAAAAAGGGCAATTCCTGCTCCTCCAGCAGCACTCCAGCTGCCCCACAACAACAAGGTTCATGCTGCTGCACACTCAGTGCAAAGAACTGATCCAGCAGAAAACAACACCGCTGTTTTTATACTCTCCACAGCCAGATCAGCTCCCCGACCTTGCTGACTGCACCAGTGCCTACAGACAGCACCTTACAGAATATCCTGAGCTGGAAGGGACCCATAGGGATCACAGAGCCCAACTCCTGGCTCCACACAGCACCAACTCAAATCCAAATCCTGTGGCTCCGAGCGGCGCCCCAATGTCCCCTGAGCTCTGGCAGCATGGGGCCATGCCCACTGCTCTCGGGGGCAGAGCCTTTCCTCACCCCACCTGACCCTCCCCTGACAGCTCCATGCCATTCCCTCGGGTCCTGTCAATGTCCCCAGAGCAGAGCTCAGTGCTGCCCCTCCACTCCCTGTGAGGGGCTGCAGCTGCCATGAGGCCTCCCCTCAGCCTCCTCTGCTCTGGGCTGAATGAACCAAGGGACTCAGCTGCTGCCCAAACCCTTCCCCATCTTCACAGCCCTCCTCTGGAGGCTCTCCAGTGCTTGCACACACACATGCAGCTGGAATGTACAGAGGCAAAGAGACCACCCCTCTGGCAGCAGCTTAACTACCACCAGCATTGGCCCCTTGCAGGGATCCTGACAGCAACTTGGTGTCTAACCCAGAAGTCCCCATTCTGCAGCACATCCACCAGCCCTGGATTTGAGCACCTCTCACCCCTCACATGCTCCCAGCTTTTGTCAGCCAGTATTAACAAACCAAACCCACCTGTCCCTTTTGGTAACAGGAACTGCCCTCTGCTGTCACTGCCCCGAGACCCTGCAAGTACTGCTGCTGCTTAGCTAAGAGAGAAAGCACCTCACCTCGAGCCTTTCAGCAGAAGAAAGGTCCCATTCTCCCTGACCTTCCTCAAACAAAGATGGCTAAGGTCAGCTTAAGGTTAAGAACCAAGCACGAGGAAGGTACACTTTGCTCCTTGTCAAGCCAAGACTTTACAGAAATATCACAGTACAAAACCATGCAGACCACACAGCGCTGCTTCACACAGCAGACCTGAAAACCCACGGTCAGAACTCCACTCACCTCGCTTGGGTTTCGGGAAGCTCTCGTGCAGGCGGAAGACCACCTTCTCCACAAAGTGCTGGATGTCACACTGCTCCGGGCCCCGCACAAACACCATCCAGTCATGGGTGAACCCCTCGGTGGTCGGCTTCTTCCGCAGCTGGGCTCGGTGCCCCAGCTCCAACTTGACTTGAACCGTGCACTGTTGTAGGACAGAGGTAACGAGACCGTGAGCAAAACAGAATGGATTACACAGCAGGGATGATGCTGAGCCCCACAGACCGAAGGCAGTGGATAACCCCAGGGGAAGAAGACAACAGCCTCCATGGAGAGATCAGTCTCATTCTGAAAACTTCATAAAAATAGCTCCTAGCACCGCTCCGTACCTCATTTTTTTCCTAATATTAGCACTGCAGAGAAAACAGCTTTAGAGAAGGGATAGGTTTATCTGGCTCACTTATCAGCTAAACTGTCAAAGTCCCGACTGCAGAATCTTTATTTCTAGAAAGTGTCAGAGATAGAACTTGATGTTCACAGCTTACAGAATTCACAGCGCTAACAAAATAAAGTGGGAAAAATCAGACCGTGAATTGGTGTCTTATGATATTTTCAAGAATATGCAGTTCCCCAGAACCCAGCTGAGATCCCTCATTCTTTTACATTTATTGTGTTGTCAGACTTTCAAGAACAAAGTCCACACACAACATGTCTGCACAACATCCAATACTACAATGACCCAACTCTGATGTAAATCCTCCTCTAATCACATCATAACAGGGAAGGTGTACTCAGTGTCTCAGTTTAAATAAAAAAAAATTTAAAGATTCTGTTAAATGTCTTGGAACCCAGATTAAATTAATTATGAGGATCCATGTATTCCTGCAGACTTCAGAGTCAGAAGAAAGGAAATGAACAAAAACACGTAACAGGGAAAAGCAAATATGATTGAGACAAGAGTCAAAGGAAACAAAACAAATCTTAGGGCATGGTTTCTAGGGATGGAATCCCTCCTGCAGTATCTGCCTGCTCACTGGGCTGTTTCTGTATACATTACACCAACCTGACCAGCAGCACAGCCATCTCAACTAAACCCAGCAACTGGAAGTTCATTAGAAGAGTGGGCTGATGTTCAGTCCTTACAGCATTTTTCACCTAAGACTTGGAGATAAATGCCTTGTTCTTTCTGACAGTTCTCAGTTAGGAAAGGCAATGTTATTTGTCATCTTGCAAGTGAACACAGACCCAACCTGAGGGCACGACATGAAACAATGAACAGAAAAAAGGAACAGCTTCCTGAGCTCCAGACAAATGTTTAGCAGAAGTATTATCCTAATTTTCCCTCTGAGGAACTGCAACAGAAAACACGACCACGATTAATGCTCACAAACCATTCTGTGTTCAACCTGACATTTTATCAGAATATGATTTTCGGAGCACGACTGATACTTTCTGAAAAAGTGTGAGCCACTTCATCTCAGTATTCTCTTTTTCTTTGTAAGAAGATCACACAGGAAGTCCACAGAGCACCAGGCATCAAAGCCTGACCTCCCAAATCACAGTCCAGTTCTAATTTCCACTATAAACCTCAACACAGCCCTTGCAGGCAATTATCCTCACAGTAAAACAGCTTCAGCTGCCATCAATCCTCAGACTCAGGGACAAACTCATCTAATTAATTGCTTCACCTGCTTTACTATAACATTCCTTTAGATTACCTTCCTCTGCAAGCTCTCCTGGCAGAGCTTTTTCCCCTTTTTGTGCCTTAGGGCTTAGCTACGCTGGCTCCATCTCGCTCCCATGCTAACGTGATGCTGCGTGGCCGTCTGCTGCTCTGTGCCACGTTAAGGAAGGAGAGAAAGGCCAAGTGTTTCGCTCTGAGCACGCTGATCTTTCCTAGAGTGGAAGAGCACTATGTGGAGAACGCCTGGAGGGTGCTCCCAGGCACGTCCTGTGCGTGGGGTACGTCCCACTGCTCAGCAAAGCGTCAGCACCAACGGATCCGACCCCTTCTGCAGCTTCACCTGATCAATTCCACAAGTGCCCTTCAAATTCTGCTCCTGTTGCCAGCTCCTGCCCCCCTGCAGAGCAGCACCAGCAGCTGCCACAGCACAATTTGCCTTCCTAGCTGAAACGGCTGAGAAACATAACTGAGAAACAGATGGGGAGATGTGGAAGAGAAGAAAATTAAACAGCAAAGAGCTGCTGAGCAGAGAGTGAAAGTTGTACTCGCTGCACTCCTCCCAGACCATCCAATTAACAGCCCCTATGAATTAAACCTGAAGTTGAAACACATTTGAAAATGAGCTCTCCCAACACAGCAAACACTCTCAGCTCCGCTGCAGAGAGGTTCTTTTTCCCACCCCCGGAGCACATCTCCCAACAAAGGGAAACCAGGATCCCATTCAAACGATCCCTAATAACACCAAAGGAGGCTGCTTTCCAACTTCGGAACCTCTGTGCAGCGTCCCGCTATGCGCTTGATGCGCTAACTGCCCCCAGGCCACGGCCAGCCTCCATCCTCGGGGGCATCACCGCAGCACAGCGGCCCCGCCGAGCTGCCCGCGGCCTCGGGCACAAAAGCCCTCTCCGGGCGGCCCAGGTGAACCCCGGGCTCCCCCCTCCCTCCTCTCGCTGAGGACTGCGGGAACCCCCCCCCCCCCTTTCCCCGGCCCGG
>WBMW01001704.1:63693-98306 GCA_013396635.1 Penelope pileata
CGCCCCTTCCCCTCCCTCGGCCTACGCTTCCCCGCCGCCGGCGGCTGCGGATCTCACCCGTGTATTAATTTCGTACCTAAATGAGCTGAGAACAAGGGAAACCACAGTTCCCAGTACAGTGGATACCGCTGGCCGGAATGGTTGGGCAGGGCTGAGCCGTGGCTAGCGGCACAGGGCTCCCTCCATCTCCGTTATTTCTCCCAATGTCGCCTTCATTCTCCCGCTTTACCCCTCAGTCTCCATCATTTTTTTCCTCACTGCCTTTCAGTTTCCCTCATTGTCCCCTATTTTCCCTCTTTCTCCTCCATGCTCCCTCGTTCACCATCAATGTCTCTCATTTTTCCCTTGCTTTCCCTCAGTCTCCTTCATTTTCCCCCTCATGTGCCTTCAATTTCCCTTTCTCCCTCATTTTCTCTCATTTCCTTTGCTCTCCCTCATTTTCCCCTGATCTCCACCATTTTTTCTCTATGCCCCCCATGGCTCTCCCTCCTTTTCCCCTTGCTGTCTCTTCCCTCATTTACTCTGTCTTCCTCACTATTCGCCAATCTCTCTAATTTAACCCTCAGTCTCCCTCATTTTTTACCTTTTCATTTTCCTTCTTTTCATTTTCCCATCCCATTCCCTCATTTTCCCCTCACACACCTTCCCTTTCCCTCTTTCTCCCTCATTAACCGCTCAGTTTCTCTCATTTTTCCTCTCTCCCCCATTTACCCCCATTGCCCCCCATTTTCCCTCCATATCCTTTATTTCCCCCCGTCTCCCACAATTTCCCTTCACACACCTTCGTTTTCCCTCTTCATCCCCATTTCCCCTCCAGTGTTCCCAATTTTTCCCTCATTTTCCCCTCAGCTTCTCTCATTTTCCCTTGTTCTTCCTCTTTTCCCTTCAGTNCCTTTCCCTCTTTCTCCCTCATTAACCGCTCAGTTTCTCTCATTTTTCCTCTCTCCCCCATTTACCCCCATTGCCCCCCATTTTCCCTCCATATCCTTTATTTCCCCCCGTCTCCCACAATTTCCCTTCACACACCTTCGTTTTCCCTCTTCATCCCCATTTCCCCTCCAGTGTTCCCAATTTTTCCCTCATTTTCCCCTCAGCTTCTCTCATTTTCCCTTGTTCTTCCTCTTTTCCCTTCAGTGTCCCCAATTTTCCTTGTGTCCCTTATTTTCCCCTCACATGCCTTCAGTCTCCCTCTTTATACCCCATTTTCCTCTCAGTTTCTCTCATTTTTCTAGTGTACCCTGCTATTCCTCAGTGTCCCTTATTTTTCTCCCTTATTTTTCCCTCAGAATCCCTCATTTTTCCCTCACATGCATTCCATTTCCCTCTTTATCCCTCATTTTCTCCTCATTTTCTTTTTCCCCAGTGTCCCATTTTCCCTCAACACCCCCCATTCCCTCCCCTTTTCCCTCATTTCCCCTCACATGCCTTCAGTTTCTCTTTATCTCTCATTTTCCCCTCATTTTTATCTCCTTTTCCCTCTGTATCTCCAATTTTCCCTCAGCATCCTTTATTTCCCCCCCTTTCTCCCTCATTTTCCTCTCACACGCCTTCAGTTTCCCTCTTTCTCCCTCATTTTCCCCCAGCTTCTCTCATTTTCCGTCAGTATCCCTTATTTTCCCCCCTTTTCTCATTTTCCCTTCATTTTCTCTCATTTTATTTAATTTCCCCCCAGCATCCCTTATTGTACCCCTTTCTCCATTTCACCTTGTGGGAATAGAATGTTGTTTNATTTTTTCTCCTTTTTCCCTTCATTTTCCCCTCCTTCTCCCTCATTTCCCCCTCAGTTTCTCTCCTTTTCCCTCATCCCCCCTTCCTCCCCATTTCCCCTCAGCGTCCCTCACCCCCCTCCTTTCTCCTCCATTTCCCTCAGCCACCTCCACCCCCCTCAGTCTCCCTCCTTTGTCCCTCCGTTTCCCCTCACCACCTCCATTTTCCCCCTTTCCCCCCGTTCCCGCCCTTCCCGGGGCGCGGAGCCGCCGCCATAGGGCCCGGCCCGGGGCCTCGCGGTGCGCATCGGCCGCGAACAATATCTCGGCTTCGCTCTGCAGCGAGAGGCATTTGCAATGCAAATCCCAGGGATTCCTTCAGAGAAGCAGCGATCAGCCGCGGGCTCAGCTGTGTGGCGAGCCCGGGGGTCACCGTCCCGGCTGGGAAAGGAGCCGCCGGCTGCGGGCGAGGCATCATTAGGGCCGCCCGCCCCACAACGCCGTTTTCTCAGCGCTGTTCCTGACTCCGAGCGCGGCATTTGCATCTGAAAAGTGGGATTTGTTTACATCTCTTAGGACCCCGAGCGACAAGTTGTTTTCGCACCAGTTTTTGAGCCTTGGTTTAACGTAGGGCAGTGGCTACAAATGCGATTTGTGACTGTTTCTGAGCAAATTTTCTCTTGGAAATGAGGGAGAGGTTTTTGTCGTGCGGGTTTCTCTTTGGAAATAGTTTGTTGGTCTCCGCAGGGCAGCAGAAAAATGCGTGTTAGCCCATAGCACTGCTGCTGATAGCCACAGGCGAGGATTAATCAGCTCCCAGATCACTCTGAAGAGGCAGTTTACCTCATCAGCTTGATAGGAGATATTAGTAAAGCAAAATGCTTAATCGCTTGGGTTAGCAACAACAACAAAAAGGAGCCTGATGTGGGTTCTTTGAAGGGCTCAGTTCTAATTCTCTGTGTTTCTCTCTGATGCAGGCCCAGGAGACATCTCCTCGGACAGTCTCTTTTCTTCCCTGTTGAGACAGGGCCTCTTTCTCCGGGAGTTCTCATTGATATCTTTAATTGTGGACGTTATTCCCATGCACATGGACTCTCGGGGCTCCATCTTTTATTTTCTGACTCCCAGTGCTATTCATTCTCAGCCTCATTGCAGCCCTCGCTGGTTGCAGGCTTCCAGGACTGAACCTGGAAATGCCTCCATCTTCCAGGAGCAGAGTGTCTGACCCCACTCTTACTGTGTTGAATTTGGCCCTCGAAGGAAAAAAAAAATGGATAAGATGTCCTTGCAAAATATGACAAGCTGAAACTGGGATGAACAGAGGAAGGGTAGGGTGTCCTAATGCAAGAGATGTTACTAAGACACACAAAACTCTGAACTTTTCCTGTTACACCCTTTGAAACTTAATTACAATTTGCTTTTTAATTCCCGTAAGTGACAATTTTTGTCTGCCTTTATTTTCCCCACCTCCTTGTTGTCGTGCTCTTCCAATGCAGGACCCTGACTGCCCTCCCACTCCAGCTCAGGACACTGCAGTTCCCCATAGAGTCATAGAATGGCCTGGGTTGGAAGGGACCCCAAGGATCAAGTTCCAACCCCCATCTACATTTACATCTCCTGGCTGGGACAGAAGTCACTGCTCCAGCTTTCAGGTACTCCGTAGGGTGGGATCTAAGCATGAACTTGGCCACTTCAAAGTCAGGGATGGGAAAGCTCAGCTTCCACTTTCTTTGGAGGGAAAAGCATCTCAGGCAGGCAGTCCAACACTTGGCCATGAAACTGAACTGCTCTGAAGGAACTGGGCTGTTCAGAGTAGCTCCAAAGGAAAAGAAAATGCAGCCAAAGGCAGAAAAATTGCCAGGCTCTATAGGAGAGCATTGGGAATTTTCAGATGCCTGCTAGTGCTGGGGAAGGTGTAACCAGCAGCCACCCAGGCTCCTCCAAACTTCTCATTTTGCAGGGACATCTCAAGCTAACGAGCTGTCAGCTGAGTGCCTTCACACCCAAGGCAGCCGTGGGCTGAGCTCCTCTTTCCTTCTATCTGTTCCAGCAACTTCTGGGTTTTGCAATGAGCCTCTGCAAATCCAATTAGCTACTTTCTTTGTGACACTGTATCCTGGCAGAGATCTGCTGTGTTGCTGCCATCTACAGTAGGGCCAGTGCCAATGAAGAAGAAACATCTGATTTGCATATTCAAATATGCAAACGAACCACGACAGCTCTCCCTAATTTTTGTTTGGGCTTTTTGTTGCACAAGCCTTGCTTCAGAGATCCTTGTCTTGGGCTGGAAGGTGTGTGTTTCATCCTGCTTGGTGCTCACTATGCCAAGGGCTGGTTCTGTCCCACGAGAGGTGGGGATCCTGGAAAATAAAGTGGGAAAAAGACTGCGCTGCACCTGTCCCTGCCTTGGCCAGGTAAACACAGGAGACACCCAGATTGCTTACTTGCCAGGATCCAAGCAACATCTCTCATTTTGCAATGAGAAACAGTAGTTTCCTGTGGGCTTGGCATCACTCTTTGGGCTGGCTGGCTCGCACATCTGCTGTAAGACCCCATGGTCTATGGATATGGATGTGTGTGTATGTTTGTGTTGCTATAAACACAGCAGCCAGCCACTTCTCTAACTCCGTCTTGCTCATCCTATCCCTGGAGAAACACGTTTGTTTCATTGTTTATTGCCATTCATCATTATTTTCTCATTACTCTTTCAGTTGCATGTTCCCTTTTTCTACACTGAACTGAAGACCACAAGTTCTGTGGTCCGTACTTCGAGTGGCTTGGACACCAGCCAGCTAACAAGGCAGTCCCCAGCACTTGGAATCAAACAGCGTAGCAAAATGATCATCTTTCATTGTCCAATGGACTTAAAGATTAAGACACTGATCTTGCATTTGAGCAGAATTTCTCTGAGAAAATGCACACCTCAATTTTGTGTCCATATGCAATACTGCTGAGTGGAAAGGCCCCCGAGTTCTCCTCTGGACCTCCGTAAGTCACTTCCCAGCTGCAGAGTGGTTATCATGGTCCTTGTCTTCTCTCATGTAGCAGGATGTGATGAGCCAAATAACTCTGTGGAGTTTCCAAGATGAACATAACTGCAATCAAAACAGACAACTGATGGTATTTTAGGTAATAAGGGCTGGATATCTTTCTCCTGGTATTTACCATGGGTTTGCCAACAATAGTGTTATATCTTTCCTTACAGCCTCAGAAAAAGTGCTGAACCTGAAGCCAGGAGAGGATTTGGTTTCTCTGAGCACATGGAAAGGAGATGGATGTTGGTTGGGTTCGTGTATTGCTGTCTTTGTCATCTTCAGTTCACGCCACAGGCTCACCGTAGGGCTTGTTCGTGTTGGCTGCCAGGAAGAAAACAGAACAGTGGAAAATAGAGAAAACTGAGTGAGGGGTATGTTCTGCAGCGGTGCTGCTTCTGATGTAGCAGGGCTCCTGGTTTGCTAATCAGTGTTTGAATCTCTGCAGGGAAGCGTGTTCGTTTGAAGCAGCTGTTAATCCTAGCAATATTTATTCTTCTAGAAATGATTTCGCTTTGCCTGTTCTCTGCCTTCCCCTCTTTCTCCAATTCACGCTGCACGCTGTGGTATTCACAGCACATATCACACATTTAACACCAGGATAGTACAGCAGAAGTCCAGATTGTTAATAGCCAAAGCCTCTGATTGCCAGAAAGATACTCCTAGCAACTACTAGCTGCATCTGGGAAAAATTACAGACAGCTTGGAAATTCTTTACTTCTGTTATTAATGAAGGACTTAGTGGGAAAAAAGAAGAAAAAAACCCTCAAAAAACGCCCAAAACACTGTAATACAATTTAGCTTAACTAAGTTCTTTTGTGCCTGAGGAAAATCGAAATTATAGCTTACTACAGGTACTGAAAAATGCGAAAGACTTTTAATGTACAATAACCCTCCAAACCAGAAGGAAGAGGGAAAATTTTCTTAGTAAGCGGGACCACAATGAGAATTTATTTTATGCTTTCTGTGTATTTAGTGCTGGTGAAAAGAGCCAGATGAATAGTCACAAATACGTCATGTCCCTTGCAGATGCAACATGGGCAGCACAAGCGTCCTCAGACCGCCCCGCCAACGTGCTTCAATTCTGAATGAGAAGGACCAGCTTTCTGGGTGAGAAAGGAGTCTGCCTCCATTCAGTCCCTGACCCTTCTGCTCAAAGCTGTTAATGAAGGGGCCTCATTAGCACCAAAGGTGAGGTTGGCATTATTATGTAGCTCCTGGCCCACTGCAGGCTGAATTGACACCTATCAATTTGCTCTGCCTGGCTATTGAGCGGCCGTCAGATGACGATACCTTTCCCTAGCGCTCTGCAGACAGAGGTCAGGTTTGGCCAAGTGATGTAAGGGTCTGTGTGGTGCCAATCCCACCCGCCGACTGGACCCGCCACGAAGTGCATTTCACAGCCTGGGTTTGTCCAGCACTGAATACGAGCTGCTGGCCAAAGCACAGGCTGGAGAAGATGGGTCCAGGCACCTCAAGGAGCAAGCAGTCATGGTTCAGTAGGGGGGAGGGAGATTCACTGCTGGTATTTGTGTCTGCTCTACCTGTACCTTCTTTTGATTGATGCCGAAGTCACTGAGAGATGCTCATCTGCGTGCTCAGAGAGATGCCACCTTCTGACTGGGAACTGTCACCCTAGAGTGGATAGCCTTTAGATCACTAAAAGAAATACCAAGTGGGGGGAAAAATAGGAGATGGCGTGAGGAGATCAGCAGCAGAATCTGACCAGCACCAAAAAAACAGTTCTGAATCATTTCCTGGATTGAGAACAGAGTCCAAAAAAGGAGCAGGAATTATATCCCAGACAAACATACTGTCTGAAAACTCCACAGCCACAGCATTCCCGGTGTCTGGAGTTTCCCAGGCCCCTAATGCAATCATCTTGTGGCTGTACACTCATGCTTGCCTTGTTTCTGGGCATCCCGAGCTCTGGCTCACATGGTGTGGTGCCTTTTCCTCTTGGGTTCTCCTGTTTCCAGCCCTAGTTGCTCGGCTTGGTGGTTTTCAGAGCAACTGGCCTTTTCCAGCATCAGCAAGTACCCAGCCTGGCAGTTTGATCCTCACTACAATGAGAGCAGATTGTGAGACATCCCAGAGCAGCATTTCAGAGCATGTTACATTCAAATTAAGGGAAATTTCTGATTTTTGTGACTGCTTGGTCAGCTGCTGTTGTGATTTTCCACCAAAACTGGGCTGTTTTGCTGGACTTACATGGAGTGATCTTCCTCGTGGCTTCCACCTGCCATCACAGCAAGTGGAGGTGGGGTTGCCACATGTGTAAATGTATGCAAACCAGCTCTAATCTAACGAGCTCAGGTATGATAGCAGTTGAGATAATCCCCCACACTGCAGCACGGGCTTTGCAAACCTGCCTGTGACTCAGGAAATTTGGCTGGCAATACCATGCTGAAATTTGTATCGCTGAAACTTAATTGTTATCACTGATATCACTACCTGTGAGACAGTAGTGCACCTGATTGCAGCAGAGTCATGCCTTGGCAGTGCAGCACTTCTCAAGTGCCTTGAAGCTTGACTTTGTTCCATAATGGCCCTGCCAGCATGATTTCAAAGGAGTCAGGCTGGAATATAAAACAACACACACATGCAACAAATGCTACTTCAGCCAACACAGGGAGAATTGAAGACTGTCCCTGCAGTTACACTGTGAAGGCAGAGCTGTAACAAATTCTGTCCCTTTGTTTCTCAGGCATCAGAGGAAGGCACTGTAATACATGCCCATGAGTTTATCCATTACACGTACATTTTATATGCCGTCAATATTTTAGATTAATGAAGAATGCGATCGATTTGACAAATTTCATGCAGTTCTGAAATGCATTGTGTAAACATTGCAGATGCAGGCTGTTTTCTCCCATTGCCTATGGATTTTTGTATGCTACAAAATCTATTTTAAATAGATGCATGAAATGTGTCACGAAACATCTGACATATGTGGAAAACAGATTACTGTGCCGGATGGGCAGTGTATAAGGTCACTCACAAACAGCTTGAAAACAGCAATCATTTGCATATGGATATATAGCTGCTTATGTTATGGTACCATCATAGGGGAATGGGCTATGTCCCGGATCTGTGTGTGTCACTGGCAATGGCAGTGTGATTGGACTTGTGATGCATAAAGTTATGGAAATAAATAGAAACAGCTGGGGTGTTCGGTGCCTGGATGCTTTCATCAGTTCCTCGTGGCAGGGCAATTCCTGTGGAAGGTAAGGGACAGTAAGCTGGAGAGCACAATGACATTTTTAATGGCATTTGGTGATATTTTGATGATTAAAAGTTACCCTTGTTCACAGCACTTCTTTGCTGTGCTGAGTGTTACAGAGCAGATTCTGTTCTCTTTCAGGCACCCACTTCAGGTTGGACTGATACTTTGAGCTGTGAAGAGTCAGCACGCATTAGGGATGGTACAAATGGGGTCAGGCCGTCTTTAATCTCCGTGTACGTCCTTCTGTCAGGATGATGAATGCTTTTCAGTGCTACACGAGTCAATCTTTAAGTCTGATAGGATGAATCATGATGAATAACAAATTCAGCTTGTTGCCATTTTTGCTCCATTTCACAGATTTGGTTTTGATTTCGCTTGGCAGTGCTCCGGTGGATGTTAATGCTTGACAGTATTAGGGTAGTAAACAATAAAATCTCACGTAGATTAATTTCTGCATTTTCACATTACAGTTCTTCATTGATTAATTTGTAGATTGGTTCCAGAAAGCACTTAGGGAACTATTGCAGTTTGCACTTTATTGGCATTACACGGCACTATTTCTGGCTCACACCCAACAGAATGTATTCTTAAGTGTAAGTGAGTGCCATTGATATCAATGGAAATATTCATATTCTTAAAATTAAACATATGCTTGTGCATTTCAGTGAACAGAGACATCTGGTCTCCCATGGAAGGCCTGCCTAAATCAATGCAGCATCAGCTGCAGACTGTGGATTTTATAACCTGGTGCACAACTTAGTGTTGCTTTTGGTAAATCTTCAGTGTTTGAGATAAATCTTTTCCTTTTTTTATATATTTGTGTTAGTGAAATGGAGCGCACCATTTCAGGAGAACAACCTGATCCAGGTTTGCTTTTAAACACATTTATAGAGAAACATGTCTTTAAGTGAGCTCCTGAATTGGGACCCAGGTGCCTGAGTGTTCATGGGGAGTGAGTAAGAAAAAATGGAGATCAGTCCTGGCTGAAACATGTTCTGAGCTGTGGTGTGAAGGCACAGAACTGTGAACCCTTCCACTTCAGGTATTTTGATAGCAGCCATTCCTACAGAATTGAAGATATGTGAACCACTTTATCAGACATAATGGGAACTCCTTGTTTTTCTTCTGAAAACAGCATCGAAAATGTGTTACTAAGTGGAACCAAAGCACGAGGCTTTATAGAAACAGCTGAGAACATGATTTGATCTTTTAAAACCATTTTTGCCATCCGGTTTATTTGGCCACGTAACAGCTGTGCTTCGCCTCGTCGAGGTACAACTTTTACCCACAGCTCCTGTATAACTGCTGGTCAGATCTGGCCCTGATAACGTGTGCAGCCAGAGTGTGAAAGAGCACAGAGAGACACAGACAGGGCACCTCAGGGCTGTGACTGCTGCAAGCATGGTGACTGTGGTCATTGAAACAGGACCTTCAGCACCTGATGCCTTTCATCCATCCAGAACAACCTTTACTACCTGGAAAATCCTGGCATTTGATTATAACCCCTACAGTTAATTTTGTTTTATATAAAAAATGGATAGCAAGGATGTAGGTAAAACAGTGAAAGAAAGGAAACCTCTTTTATGCTAGCAGTTGTGATGTGGGTGTAACAGAACTGCCAGCCCCTGAGCTGGAAATCCTGAGTCAAACCTCAAAGGCAGTACTTAGAATTGTAAGGACAAGACTTCTGGAGGTAATAATTCTTGGAGCCTGTCTCTTTCCTTCCCGAGGTTCTCAGCCCTTCGCATTCGTGCTTTCAAACTTTTAACTGCTGACCTAGGAGATTAAAACTGAAAAAAGTTTAAACTGAATCAATGTTGTTTTGTCACTGGAGAAGAGGGTTTTTTAGATCAATCATAAAGCAGCCGGTGACAGGCATTCTGTGTTTCAGAACTGCCACCTTCCTTTCTCTTTGAGACAGTTACCAGTAAAGATCTTTTGCAAACAGCACAAGAGACTGCAGTGAAGCAATTCCTTCTGCTGGCGTTGTTAAGAGCAGGGGCTGGGTTATTAGGAATTACTTTTGCATTATTTATGCAGGTCCCTGAACGTGCAATGTCCTTTACAGATAAATCACTGCCTTGAAAATTTCCAGCTTGCTGGCCAAATCCTGCAGTGTGAATCTATAACAGCAGGAGGCAATTCGGTGCAGCAGAACAGGTAGGAGTTAATCCTTGATCCTGCAGGACTGGTGCGTTATCACATTGTTAGTTCATTTGTGTTGCAATTGCACCAAACAGACTCGACTGATGCCGTCGTTTCACAACCTCTTTCATCTGGCACCAGTTGAAAGCAGCAGCCTCTCTATCCTCTTCCTCATTCCTGCTCCCTCTCTTGCCTCTTTTTTTTGTGGTTTAGGCAGCCACATGGCAAACCAAATCAGGAAAACGATCTGGGTTAAGGCTCATATGGCAAAAATAAGGGAAGGAAGGGTTTAATTTTGACCAGTCCTAACTCAGAGCCCGAGTGCGTGGGCTTGCAGCTCTTCCTGCCCTGCCAAATTCCTGCATTACTTTGCTGAGCATCCAGCACAGCACCCACACAGCAAAGGTCCCGGTGCAGGGGAATCCCCAGAGCTCCCCAGGGCCTGGGGGGCTGAGAAGTGACCACTGTCACCTTTGTTCCTCTGTGGCTCCCAGCTGTACCCCTGCTCTGTGCTGCTGGGTCTCCTTTCTGCACACAGCAGAAACACCACGACTTGTTTTTATGGGCTGCTTGGCAGTGCAGGCTGCACCCCGCAACCGTGGCTCCCTGGCAGGAGGGATGGGATGTCCCCAGCAGCTCAGGTGCCTTTGGGAGATGCAAGCCCAGCTCTGGGGAGCCCTGTGCAGCCCTGGGGTGCCCGCAGCACAGTCACGTACCCGTGTCAGGGCCGCTTTGCTCTCAGGCCGTGGCCCTGTGCAGAGCAGGAGGCCCTGCCTCGGGCGCTGCCGTCCTTTTAAAGCTGCTTTGTGGGTTTCTTTTCTTTTCCCTCTCCCTTTCCCCCCCCCCCTCAGGTTCCCAGGGCTGGGGATTCAGCTTTTGGCTTCATCCAGAAATCCCTGAGGGTTTCACATCCCCACGAGGCCTCTCAATGTCTTGATCTGCTTGAATAGGCATTTTTAACGCGGCCCCGGCTGTCATCGGGGCCTGTTACAGTCACTCAACTGCAGCAACATTGTTCTCGAGGCAGCAGCGCCCGGGACCCCTCCCTTATTACCATACAGCACGGGGGATTTTGCTGTTGGCTTTCTCCAGGGAGCATCGCATCGTGCCTGTGGCTGCCCATTCACCCTCCTCCACGCTGCATCCTCCGTCCCCATGCAGCTCTCAGCATCTCAGGGCCGCTGGCGCCTGTCTATCTCCCTCGGTCCCCTCCGAGGCGAAGGTGACCCCCTTTTCCTGTGCCAGGCTCCCTGGCAACGCGGCTTTTCTTTGCGAGCGGCCTCCTCCACCCCCTGACGGGGAGCGGGGCTGTGAAAGCCCCTCTGCACTTTTGAACTTGCTGCCGGCGCGCTCAGTGGCTGCGCGGGACAGCGGCGGCCGAGGGGCCGGGCCCAGCGGGGACCCGGTGCAATTGCCCAGAAGTTATTAATAGGCTGCAGAAGAATGTGATGGGCTGGGGAAGGGGTGAGGAGGAGGGGGCGAAGTGGGGAGGGGGAGTGAAAGGGAGATGAGGTGACGAGGAGAGGCAAGAGTGATGGCATGTGGCAGAGACAAAGAGGATGGAGGAGGTGGGAGAGGGCAGACAAAGCCCGGCTGCCGGTGTCTGGTCCTGAGCTGAGTGTGGTGGCCGCGATGGCAGGGAGGTGGCCATGCATGGTGTTGGGGGACGCGGAGGGCAGGGGGACCAGGCCTGGGGGTTCGGCCCTCGCATGATACAGACAAAATATTGCCCGGGGTTCATGAGCCAAACTTGCCATCTAGTGGCTCTGGGGACCATTGCAGAGGGACCCACTATACGGTGTGGGGCTGTGCGGTGACATCTTCCTCGGGGTGAAGCCCAAAGTGCTTCTGCTTTTGCCTTACTCCCAGGGCCCCAAGCAGCTGTAGTTCCCTGGAGGGGCATCACCTTCCTGTGGCTGCACTGCAGGGAAGCAGCCCCAGTGGCTCTGCCAGTGCCCTCCGGAGAGTCGCCGGTGGCTGTGCCAGGCCCTGGTGTGGTTCCACTTGTCACTGTCACACAGCAGGGCTCGGAGAGTGGGAGCACAGCCACGGCCACAGGAGCAGCTTCTTCACTGCTGTGCTCTGGGAAGAACCTGGAAAACATCCCTCTAGCCTTGGCACAGTGATGGTCATTCTCTGGGGCTTTACATCTCTTGCTTTGTCCTTGCAAAGATCCTGTGATGTTCCAATGTTCCTCCTCCTCTCCTCACCCTCTGCCACCAGCCGGCACTTTTGGGGCTCCAGGTGAGTCCCCGAGTTGTGCCCTGGGGCTGTTGGAGTTGGAGAGGGATGAGGGCCACGGGGGGCTGAAGAAGGGGCAGCCCAGAGCCTCTCTTGGGCTGGCACCCAGGAGGAATTCCCTCCATAAACAGCTCTGCCCAGGTCAGAAAGAGCTTTGCCTGCCCCAAGTGGCTGACAGATATGGGGGGTACGGGGCAGTCAGGGGAAAGAAAGGCGCTCGGGGCAAGGCAGTGTCCGTAGCTTTAATGCACAGCTCTCCTGAGCAAGACCACATACATCAATAAATAAAATTAATAATAATAATAATTAGAGCAGCCCCAACAAACCCATCTGTCACCAGCGTGGCTTCTGTCTTTTTGGCTGTGCCCGTCAGCGAGGGGTGCCACAGCCTGCCTAATGCAGAGGGCACAGAAGCAGCACTGTTGTCCCCTTCCTTTCTCCTCCGCTGGAGGAGGAGACCTCTTCAGCTCCCGACATCGGCCTGGGCAGTGTCCCAGCTCTGTGGGCTCCCACCCTCCTTCATGCCCAGCACCATGAGGCCTCAGCTGCTCCCTGCCCCATCCACCAGCTGCATCGCCCGGGTCCAAGGAGCGGGCGCACGGCCGAGCTGTTCCCGCTGCAGACGCACGTGTGCATCGCGCACCCCGTGCCCGAGGGTGCTGCCTCTAGCACTGCTTGTGGGGCTCCTCCAGGGAAACGTAAGGCACCACGACGGGCCAGGAGTCACTGGGCCAGTATTCCAGCTTGGGCTTGAATGATGGCATCTCGTAGGTGACATCAAAGTAGATGACCAGTGGGAAGCAGTAGAGGAGGGATACAGCTATCAGCACGTGCCTGGCAGGGAACCCAAAAAGACATGTGTGGGACAGGGGTAAATCTGCCCAGCCCTCCTGCACCTGGTGACAGTGTATGGCTGGGGTTGTCACCTGGAGAGTATGGCACTGGCAGGCAGAGGTCCCAACCCTGCAGTGCACCCAAGGGCTGCAGAGGTTATGGGGAAATCCCAGCAGAGCTCTGTGAGCTGAGGCAGCTCCTTGCATGGAGGAGATGGGGTGATACAGGGACTTAAGCCCCAAACCACCCATTTCACCTTGCCTAGCTTAGCCCAGCAGGTCTGGACATCTGAGCCAGTCACCCCAGTGGTTTGTCAGGATAAATCTGAGAATGTGCACTGTATGGCACTTACAGCAGCACTCAGTCAGGGACTGAAATGTTTTGCTAAAGCAAACCACTGCCTTTCAGTCTGGTTGTTAAAATAAAGGACATTGCACTTGACAGGGCCTCCTGGGAGCAGATGCAGTGTCTTGAAAAGCAGCAGCTCACCTGGAGTGGTTCTAGAACAATTTCACCTTTGCCTGGTGTGGAGGAGGTGAGGGCTACTGAGCAGTGAGCAGGGTGAATCCGTGGGCTGGGGCCAGGGCCAGAGCAGCATCAGCAGTGACAGAGCAAGGTGGGAGAGGGCTGGGCAGACACAGCTGCTCCTTGTTCGAGCACCACAGCCCTCCTGCCCTCCCTGCTTCTCTGTGGCCCTTCAGCTCCTGAAACATTTGAGCCAGGCTTCTGCCTCTCTGCTGGAGCCTTACCAGAAGCTGTGGAAGTAGGGGAAGCCGACCGCCTGCCAGAGCCAGCAGAGCCACCGGTCACTGAGCCAGCTGGTGATGGCCAGTGCCCACCACAGCACCATGGCTCTGGCCATCCGGTGGACACGATTGTCATTGCACCTGGAAAACACAGCAAGGGGAGAAGGAGAAGGGCGATGTGTTGGAAGGGTGGGAGGCAAGTGAGTTTGAAAGAAGGCCAGCAAGTTCCTGTCTGCATGTGCTAATGCACCAGGGCAAAACCCAGAGGGTTTCTGCTGCAGAGTGGGTTTCTCTCACAGAGCCTGGAGAGATGTGGCTCTGTGGGTGAGGGTGATGCTACAAGATGCTGAGGCGCTTTGGCCTTTCTCCCCAGGTCCTGGTGGGTTTCTCCCAACCCCACACTGGCTCCCAAGTCCCATGCAAGAGTGAAAGAGCTGCAGAGATGGCAGGGGGGAACCTCTCGGGCTCCTCCTTACTTTTTCAGCTCACGCCAGGTCAGGTACAGCAGGTGGAAGGCGATGCAGTTGAGCATATAGGCGTTCAGGGCTGGTTTGATGAAGGACAGCAAGGTAGTGATCACGGTGGTGACACCACTCAACCAGAAGAAATGCTTCCTAAGGGGATGACAAAGTTGGGAGTGAGCGTCGGTGCCCCCAGGGTTCACAGCCCGGCAGGTTAAAGCTGCTGCTGCTCCTTGCTTGGGAGAGGAAGCTGCTCTCCAGCACCTCCAATGTGTTTGCACGTGGCTGGCCTCAGGCTCTGCAGCAGCGCTGGCAGGAGGGCTGGGATAGGTTTTCCTTTTCCCAAGAACTGAGCAGGAATTGCTTTGCCAAAAGCCCCTCGGTTAGTCCGGGAGCTGGGAGCACAGCCCCCAAGGAGACTCGTGCACCGTGGTGATGCCAGGGCCGGGCTGGAGGAAGGCACGGGGCTTTGCAGAGGGCAGGGCTGCAGGGCAGCAGTCCCAGCAGCGGGGGCAGGGCCTTCAGCAGAGCAAACATGGGGATTCGGGCTGACTGAGCAACAATAGGGCTCGGAGAGGCCTTTCACATGCAAATCCCTTCCGAAGTCCCTTCCCCTCTCCCTGCCTCCCCCCGCCATGTCTCCAGAGTGAACTCCTGGTGACCTCCTTCGTGGCATGGGAGGAGCGGGCTGGGAGAAGGCTTTGCGAAGCTGCTGGGCTGGCTCAGAGGGCTCCAGCGACCCTGCAGGGATGGGAGCATCCTCCTGGCAGAGCCCTGCTGAGCTCCTGTTCCTTGTCTGTGCTCCCCAGGTCTCCCAACCATCCTGCTGCATGCAGCCGGAATTGCCTGAATCTCTGTTTTTTGAGACCCTTCATGTAAAGTTTCCTGCACAGCTTTGTGAGGACAGACAGCCCCACCCAGCAGCTCGGCTCAGCCCTTCCAAGGGGGTCTTATTTCTCCTTTTTAAGGATTTAGGATGGAGTAGCGGAGGGTCTGGCCCCAGAGCAAACTGCAGGGAGCTGGTGTGTGGGGCTCTGTGGGTCTCACAGCAGCAGCAGGGTCCCATCCCCGCCTTGCAGCCTGTGTCCCGCTGAGCTGTACCTGCTCTTGATGCACCTGGGGAAGTGAGCCCTTGGGTACCAAACGGCGTAAGCCACCGCCAGCGTCCAGAGGATGGAGAGCTCATCCAAGAGCTGTCCCACGTAGCTCAGGGTCATGTGGAAGTATATGGAGAAGATACCTGCAAGGAGCGAGGACAGCTCTTGTCAGCAAAGTTCCGTCCCAGCAGAAGCCTGCCTGGCCTGGGGAGGTCCTTGGGGATGTTTCCTAAAGACACATCACTGCTGAAGGGCTGGGCTTGGACCTTGGCATGAATGGAGGCACTCAGGGCTTCACCAGGTGGGAGCTCTGTGCCCGCAGCCAGCGGGAGCCATGAGCTGCAGGCTTCACCCGGACACGGCTGGCCAGCTGCCCCCCATCTTGCTCCTTTCTTTGTCCACTGGAGCCCATGGTAGATGGCTGAACACTGCAGGCTGTCTGAGCTCTGCCACTGGCACCCACCTACGCAGAGGAGCAGGGCAGCGATGAGGTACATGGGCACGGCGCGCTGCTGGCAGTACTGCCGGTTCAGGTAGAGCAGGGCAGCCGCAAGGATGAAGAAGCTGACATTGCTGATCTGGAAAACAAGAGGCACGTTCAGCTTATTGCAAGATCTTAGGCAGGTCCCATCCCACCCTGTGCCTTTGTGTCTCCCTGTGTGTTCAGGATATGGATCTCTGGAGGAACACGTTGCGTGGCAGCAGGCATCGCTCCTGGCACTGGAGAAGGGCAGAGGTGTTTCTTGGGGAGTGATGCTGGGGGTGGAAGGACAGTTCTTGTTTGACAGCAGTGGGCTGACAGCAAGCCCAGGGCACGCTACTGTGCCTCTTCTGGGTGATGCTTTGGCCACCCAGCTCCTTCAAGCCACAGCTCTGCTGTTCGCAGCCATTCCCTCTCCTGTGGCCAGGAGCTCCCTGGTGGCTTCTGTCCCCTTGGGCAGCAGCTGCCTCATTGCAAGGGGCTGAAGGTGCATGAGCTGGGCACCCACAGCAGGAAAACCACTGAGAGCTGGGTGTGATGGGCAGCAGCAGGGCCTGCAGGGCGTCCACAGGTGGGGCTGGACCCAGGTGACATCCTGTGGTGTCACATGCAAAGCCACCTGGCCTGGGGGGGGGAGGTACCCTGGACACCAGTAATTACATGAAGTCATAAACCTCCTTGGAACATACTTTGCAAATGAACGCAGCAAAATTATTTGGCTCTGTTTTCCAGCTCTGCAAAACTGCTGCGTTGCCACGGTTTGGTGCAGCCGGGGCGGAGGGGACAGCACGGGGACTCAGCCTGGGGCTGCTGTGACAGAGCCAGCGCTGCGGGGAGCAGCAGATGCTGATGGGCAAAACGTGGGAGCTGGGGAGGAGCTGGGAGTGCCTGGAGCCTGGCCTCGTCTGCTGGGTTTGAAACAGTCCTCACCTCTGTGGGTTTTCACCTGGCTGTTTGCAAACCCAGTGAGGGATATCACAGGGAAGCTGGGTGTCTGCAGGGAACATATTTTGTGCTGGTGCCTGGGGAAGAGGAGGCTCTGGGAAGACCTGAGAGTGGCCTTTTGGTATTTAAAGTGGGGCTATAGGAAAGAAGGGGATGGACTCTTTAGCTGGGTCTGTTGTGATAGGACAAGGGGAAATGGTTTAAAACTAAAACAGAGGAGATTTAGGTTGAATATAAGGAAAACGTTCTTTACACTGAGGGTGGTGCAGGACTGCCCAGTGCCCAGAGGTGGGGGTGCCCATCCCTGCAGACACTCGGGTTGGGCTGGGGGGCTCTGAGCACCCCGTGGAGCTGTGGGTGTCCCTGTGCCCTGCAGGAAATGGGACCAGAGGGCCTTTAGAGGTCCCTTCCAACTCAAATGATTCCATGACTCTACACAAGGTCGGGATTCCTGTGGCATGTTTCACCTGCTGGGCAGCTCGGTGGGGTTTGGAAGAGCTGCCCTGTGGCCACCAGCCCAGCTGTTACCCCTCCCTGACAGCCCTTCTCCCTTCCTCTCCCAGCCAGGTGCCATCCCGGAGCCCAGACCTGGAGTTTGACCCCACGGCTGCAGTCTCAGCCCCCCGCAGCCCCGGCGTGCACCAGGGAAGTTGCAAAACCAAAGCTGGGCTTGTGGTGTCCCAAGGGATGTCAGGTTATGGGAAGAGGGCTGCAAATCACAGGGATGTTGTCACACATCTGAAACACACCCTCTCATATTCCGGAGGGAAGAACATTTCACACTTAATGGAAGGCCTCCATTCCCTTCAGCAAACAGAGATTAATCTCGAATTTCGCTGTGGTTCTCATGCAACGAGTCAATGTGCCTATTAACAGCAATTCTCAGGCCAAACATCTTGGTTTTCTGTGGGTGCTTAGAGCCAAATCCAGGCCTGTCCCTGTTCCAGCTACGAGAAGGGAAGTGCTGCTCCCACTTGCACGCTTGAGGTCAAAGAGTTTGGAAATGATCAAGAAACCAAACCTGGTATTAAAGTAATAACTGCGCTGTAAGCATTTCCTTTCCTGTGAAATGGTTAAAGAGGCTTTTGGAAAACAAGATCACAAGAAGAGAGCAAACGCTTGCAGAAGGCACAACAGCCTGCAAGTGCCAGCATGCACGTCCAAGGGAGGAAACGCGGGAGGCTGCGATTGCACATCGGGAGGTCTGAGTCCCCGCTGCAGTGGGCATTGCAACAGCACCGTTAATTACGCGATAGCGACATTATCTCTGCATTAATTCAGCTTGAGAAGTGCAAGATCAGATATAAGGAAGGACGGAGGATCAGGGATGCACGCCAGCAGAGCACGGAGATTGCAGTGATTGCTTGTGGAGCAGCCAGGCTCAGGGCTCAGGGCAGAACCACTGGGAGCTGCATCTGCGGGGCACTGGGGGTCTCCATCCCCCATTGAATCCTGGCTCTGTGTGTTTTGCTTGGAGGAAAGCAAAACTGGGATCAGAGGCATGGCTGTAATCCTGGTGCATTAGCAGGATCATGGGAAAGGCCCCAGGGCTTGTGCAGTGTGCACTGTGCAGCCTGAAAGGCAGGGAGAGATGTGCGGGAGCCTGTCCGCCTCTCCGTGCACAGCAGGGTGGGAACGGTCCCTGGCAGGGATGAGGGCAGTGGGTGCTGCTGAGCAGAGCTCTTCGGGCACGGGGATGGGGCAAGGGCACCTGCTGGTCCTTACTGATGGGAAGTGCTTTAAAGTGAGTCCAGAAGAGGCTGCAAAAATGATGAGAGGGCTTTATAGGAGCTCCTCTCCTACAAAGAGAGGCTGAGAACTGGGGTTGTTCAGCCTGGAGAAGGGAAGGCACCGGGGAGACCCCGCTGCAGCCTTTTGGTACTTAATGGGGTTTATAAAAAAGATGCTGAGAGACTTTTTACCGGGACATAGAGTGAGAGAACAAGGGGCAGTGGCTACAAATTGAAACAGGGCACGTTCAGGTCAGATGTTAGGAAGAGATTCTTCATGGTGAGGGTGGTGAGGCCCTGGCACAGAGCATCTGTGGGTGCCCCATCCCTGGAGGTGCCCAAGGTTTATGGGCTCTGGGAACCTGCTCTGGTGTGAGGTGGGTGCAAGGCAGGGGCTGGATGAGATGACCTTTAAGGTCCTTCCAACCCACACCATGCCGTGATTCTCTGACTCTATGATTTCCTGCAGTGAAAGGAGATTTCTAAAAGCCTCACTTAAATACCAGCACCCCAGCTTTTGCTGGCAGCAGAGCCCACGGGGCCCAGGACAGGAGCGAGGAGCTCAGAGGCAATCCAGACCTGTAGGTCGGGTTCCCAGCAGCCAGGAGCTGGGGCTGCCTGCCCTGCCCTGCAGCATCACGCTGTGCTTTGGGGCAGCAGGCAGCAGCCTGGCTGCACACAGACCTCAGGGCAAGGAGCGTGCGAGGAATCCCCGCTGCCACCGGGCTGCTGAGCCCCAGAGCGAACATCTGGGTGAGCCTGGGTGATTTGCAGCCAGGCTTATCTGCACCAATCCATGAGGCTCCGGATGTCAGAGCTCCTGCTGCTTAGCCAGAGAGCTCTGAGGATCCTGGTGTCGTTACCAGCATCCTCATCAGTTATTGCAGGAAAAAAAAGCGGGGGTAGGACGGCAGGTCCTTGAGTGATGACCTCACGCAGCACAATACTGTTCTCCGGGCAGCCAGCAGACAATAAATTTCTGGGTCACTGAGTCACTATAAATAGTTAGCACTTTGCTGCTGAACTGCAGCGCAATCATGAGCCACAATGTATTAATTATTAGGGACTTAACGATATTGTTTACATTCTCTGCGCACACCCCTGGTGCTTATTCCTAATGAAAAGCATCCAACCCAGGCAGGGCTGAGAGCGAGAGCGGCTGGTGCAGAGCCATTCTCAGCAGCACGTTGCTGCTGGCACGATGCTTCCTGGCTGCAGCCGCGGGCAGTGTTGGGGAGAAGATGTGGAAAGGATGCTCCATTAGGAAGCCCTGCTGCTTTAGGAGCCTTGGGTAGGAGCTGGCTGGGTTCCCAGCCAGTGTGAAACTCTGGCAAACCGATGCTGAAGTCAATATTGATATAATTGTCTCCAGGCAGGGCAGAGAGATAAGGCCCATAAAGCTGGAGCAGGGAGGGAGCGGTCTGAACGTGGGTAACAAAGGAATGGAGAAGAAGAGAGGGAGACCCAGGGCATTGGAACTGCGTTTGGGGTAGTGCCCTGAGCCTGCAGACTCCTCTCTAGGGCACGGTGCAAGGGCACATGCCTGGAGCACAGAGAGGGCTCCCTGTGCTGCTGCAGGGCTGAGAGCCAGCATGCACGGGCCCAGGGGCGATGCCATGCAGGTGATGCTTTGCCTGCTTTGGGCTCCTGGTTCTGTCCCGAGCCCTGGGGGCTGTTGTCAGACGCTCAGACAGCAGCAGTTTCTCAGGGGTTGCTCTTCCATCTCCTATTTTTTGGACAGAAGACCACACAGCAGTCCTGCTGCAGGCAGCTGGCAAGGCACATCTGGATCTCTGCAATTCCCTAAACAGGAAATGCATCCTAAGCCAGAAACTGCAGGAGTGGTTCCCTCTGCTGCAGAGGCACTGCTGAGCTGGGCTGGTAACAGGGAGCCTGGCAAGAGGGAGATGGGTGCAGGGACAAGAGGGAGCCCTCTCTCTGCTTGGAAGGTCCCTGCGTCCACATCAGCAACAAGGGAGGGTTTAACCGCTGGAAAATATCCTGCAGGGTTTGCTCTGCCCACATCGGTCCGTTGCTTTAGTTTGTCCTGCATGGAGATGTGCGTTGGACGTGTCTTCCCCTCCTGTGTCTGAGTCCCACAGAGTGAAAATGGATCCCAACAAACCTGGGAGCTTGGAGCTGGTGGAGTACAGAATCAAAGGGAACGGCGTTGGCTGGCATGGACCTGAGCCCAGAGCTACACAACGCAGCAGCCTTTGTCACAGCGTCACTCCAGCAGCTAAGGGTTAATGGTTTATGGGAATCAGAGGACTTTGATCCTAAGGAGGATGGTCACACACCTGGGCACAGCGGCTGAGGTCTGGCAGCGTGCCGCGGGGAGCTCTGACACGGGACTGATTTGGTGTCAGCCACCACCCTGGTGCACATGGGCTCCCAGCTCCAAAGACAAATTGGGAAAATGCTACCTGTGTCCTGACCTCGGAGCTTAGGCAAATATCTCTGCCAGGATGAATTCTGGTGAAAAAAATCTGACTTTCAGACTTCCTGCTCTGCTTGGAAATCAGCCCCTCTCCAGTGCTGCCAGTGAGACTCCAAAACTCAGCGGCTTTTGGCATCTCCAGCTGCATTTGGAACGATGCTGGGAGGATTGGTGCCTCCTGCACCCCTTTGCTCTGTGCTCTGTGCCCGTCCCATGGGGATGCGGTGCCAGCAGGCAGCAGAAGGCATGGAGCTGGCTGCTGGGGGGAAGCAGGAGCTGCAGATCTTTAAGTGCCTCGAGGAGAAGGGACTACACACAGCCCGAGCATCCCTCCTCCAAGACCCTGGCAGGGCAATTAGAGCTCGGGAGCTGCGAGGGAATTATCGTTATTAGAGGTCATTTGTTAAAAGCAGGAAATGCTTTAAAAAAAAAAAAGGAAGAGACATTTCCATGAGAAACAAGAACTTCTAGCGTTAGGCAGTCACTGCTGAAGGCTGCAAACGGGGCCTTGGGAAGGTTGTAAACCACCGTGCTCACAGCCCTGGCACTGTGCTAAGGCAGAGGGATGCGCCTGCAGGCACCGGGTACCTGCAGAGGGATTGGGTGCATGCAGCCCTGCACGCCAGGGAATGGTGCTGGAAGGAGCCTGGGTGACCAAGGGGAGCACGGGAGGTGGATCTGGCTCCTGCATCAGCTTTCCTCTGCCCAGAGTTTGGATTCCCAGCCTGCCCGACGCAGCCCACGCGAGCTCTGTCTCTCGTTTTGCCACTCCTGTCCGTTTTGCTGGGATATTGGAGCCCTGTGTGGGCCTTGGCCCTGTTGGCAGGAGAGCTGCAGGACGGGTAGAACAGGATCTCACAGATCTGGGCTAAGGAGCACTGCCAGGCCTCGCTCAGTGGGAACCCAGCCCCACGCGTGCCCGGAGGATCCCCGACCCCAGCTCCCAGAGCTGCAAGCAGAAAACCCCAGCATTCACCTCCAGCTCAGCAAATGATCCCCACACAAACAACCTCCAACAGCAGGAGGGGCAGAGCAGAAGGAGAGCAGATGAGGCTGTCCCATCCCATCCCATCCCATCCCTCATCCCACAGGCTGCTCTGCCCTCGGGATGGGCCCGCACTCACGGTGTTGTAGTACTCGGCAATGATGGGTGAGCGCTCAAAGTTCCCTTCGCACCAATCGATCTCGGAGCTCTGGTAGGAAAATATGCTCGGCATCGTCGGGCTGTCCTGGCAGAAGGGAGAGGAGAGGGTTAGGGTTGGTCCTGCACCCAGAGCTGTGTGCCCCAATGGAAAGGGGAGAAGCATCCCCTCGCAGCCCCACTCACGCTTGTGTTGCACAGCATCCTTACCCCACTACGAAAGCCTCACCCTCCTCCCTGCGCACATCACGTTGCAGATATTTCCTGCTCTCTCCCCATGACCAGGGACTCACAAACCACCCTTGGGAACGTTCTTCAGCTCTGAGCTGGGGAATGGTCACCGCAGCCCCATCCACAGCATTGCCATCCCCTGCCCGGGGTCACCACTGTCCCCGAGGCTGCCCTGTCCCAGCCCTGCCCTTGTCACCCTGCCTTCTGCCTTCGCTTCACTTTCTTTATGACTCAGATCTCGCTGCCAAGAGGACTTCCCCACACCTCGTGGGCTGTGCGCTACCTTTTGGGAGTGGAGCTCACCAGGGTTTGTTCTCATTGGCTCTGTCCTCGTTACTGGCTGCTCAGCATCCTCCCCAGGGCTGGAGCTCGCTGCGCGTGGTGCCAGCAGCAGCGCAGACCCCGGGTGTTCCCCGAGTCCTGGGATGTGGAGCAAAGGCCCAGGGATGCTGGTAGTGATCTCGCTTTGAATGCAAAGCAGCGCAGCAAAAGGCCCCTGAGCTTCTCCCCTCTGCTTTGCTGGTTCCTCAGTCTGGGCTCTGGTGGAGGCAGAAGCTGTGTTTCCAACCTTTCATCTCCATTTTTCCTCCCTGTGCTAAAGGCTGCCCTGTCCTCCACGTGCCCAGCATTTCTCACTCCTCTTTTATTCCTTTGGAAAAGCAAAAGTTCTGATCAAGTTTCTGGCTCATGAGCCCCTGAGGCTTTGGGGCTATCCTAGAGGCTGGCAGAGGTCGGTGCCAGCCCAGAGGGGTTTGGGAACCCCGTCCTGACCCCGGTGCTGGGTGTGGGGTACGTGGGAGCCCCAGCCCAGCCCCTGGAGCTGAGCAGAGCAGTGGGGCACGGAGTGCTCCTGAGGTGTGGGCAGAAAGGGGTGGAAAGCAGCTTCGTTCCCCTCGAATGCCCTTTCAACTTTGGGGCTAGCACAGGGAAGGGAAGTTTATCTCAAAATCGCTCGTCAGTTGGTTGTGTTATTGCGGAGAAGCAGCCGGGTCCCTGCTTGCGACAGCTGAGGAATGGAATGCCGCTGAGCTCAGCAGCAGCCAAAGGTGTGCAGGGCTGGGAAGCAACCACAGCTTCCTCTGCCTCTCTTCCCAAGAAGAATTCCAAAGGCAGAAAAACCCGGGAATGCAACACCAGCACAGAGAAACTCATCTACAGCCTCCTGCTTCCACCAGACAAACCGACGTGTGGATAAACCTCCATTCCCCTTTTCCAGCTGCAAGTTCATGGTGCCCTCTCTTTAATCCAGGTTGCTTCCCCCAAGCAGGTGAGATTGCAGCTACAAAGCAGCAGGAAGGAGCTGGCAGAGGGCTGGGCTGCGCTCTGACTCCTCACGATGCCAAATTTCCATCTGCCGGTTGCACCGCAGCGATTTGCTCCTGGTCCCCAGTGTTGTGCATCAGCACAGTGCTGCTTACAGCAACGCGGGTGGATGCATGGGAAGAGAATCAGAGCCACGAGGGTAAATCCCATCTCCCAGCTGAGCAAATGGATCAGAGCCAGGAAGGTAAATCCCATCTCCCAGCTGAGCAGACCTCAGCCAAGAGGTGGCCGAGGGATGCTGGAGACACGCAGCAGAAGCAGCAGAAGGGAATAGAAAAGCAGCACCCAGCAGCTGCTTGCTCCCTGCTCATCCCAGCCCTGCTTACCTGTGTTCCCTTGGGAGAGGCGAAGTGTTGGGAGCAAAACCAGAGCTGCAGCGTGCCCACAGCGGGAGCTCAGCGGGAGCAGGGAGGAAACGGCTTCGCTCTGTCTTCAGGGACAGCTTCGGGTTGAGGCGAGAGCCATGAGCACCCTCCAGGCACACCTCGCTGTCACTGGGAGGAAACATTTTGGCTGGAGGGTTTATATCTGCGCTCCCAAAGGGGCAGGGGCAGGGAGGGAGGGCAGGGATGCGTGAGCTGGAAGGGTTGGAAGGGCAGGTAGAAATGCAGCCTGAAATCATCAGCCTGCCTAGGGGCAGGTTCCCTGCGCACGCGCACACACCCCGCTCCTGGCCCTGCTTTTCCCAAGGACGGATCCCTGCAGCCTCCCCCGACCTGGTGCTTGATGCACAACAACACCACGTTCACCTCCCACCTCAAAAAACATGCAGCAGGCTGATGGTGCCTCGTTTCCAGGAATTAAATTCAAGGCACTTTTCAACTTTTCCCCAGTTGCTGTCCTTTATTACCAAAAATCACAGTTCCTCTAGCTAGGATATTGAGCTATTTAGTTAAAGAACTGGATGGGACACCTTTGGGTGACTGCCCTGCAAACATCTTCCTCCCCAGTCCCATTCGGGATATCATGAAAACTGGCAATGTTCTTTCCCAAACACCAACACCATGGTTCCACGTAGGGTTGGGAAAAGAAGAAACACATTGCTTCCTCGACCCTAAAAGCTTATTATTTAGCAAGATTTTCCTGTTGGAGCAGGGCAGACACCAAGCTCAGCATCACCGGGCAGGGTCTGACCAAGACCTGAGGTGCCCCTGTCCCTTTCCCCCATCGCTGTCCCTGTCTCTGTCCCTGTCCATGCAGTCCCTGAGGTTCAGGCTCTCACACCTGCTTTGCTGTGATGCTTCCAGGCAGCCTGGGCTGGACTTACCCTGGAACTTGGCTTTTTGGGAAGTGAAACCATTTTTTTTTTTATGCTTTATAGCAAGGAGCTCACCTGGGAGGCTCGAGCTGTGCAACACTTCGCAGAGATTCCAGGGCTTACAAAAGCTCCGCAAATCCCCATGGATTTTGAAATGAGAAAGTAATTAACCACTGGAGCAGCTATCTTAGAGCACGGTTAAGCCACACTGCACGCCACTAGGGCAAGGCTGGCTTCTTTCTAGGACAGACACTGCTCAAAGCAGGAGCTCAGAGCCCAGCGAGCTGCTCCCTTCCCTGACACCTGCACCACGCTGCTGGAGGAGCTCGGGGTGGAATTTGCTTCTTATTCACCTGCAGCCCCTGCATGGACCACGGGAGAATGTGATGGAGTTCGGATGCTGAAGGAAGGTACGTGGTACCCAGCTCCCTGGGGATCGCAGTGAGAAGCAAGGGGTGGTTTGTCCTCATGCCACAAAGGGAGGCAGATGGGGGGGGGTGAACATAAGGCAGTCATTGCCCAGACACGATGCCTGACTCGTGCAGGCAGCTTTGAAAAGAACGAGTTTTCCCACCCCAAAACCTCTGGCATCCTTGGCATGAGCAAAGCGCCTGAGCATCACTGATGCACCGATCCCGTGCCACGCGGTGAATAAGTAACTGGGGAGGATGTCAGGAGTCTGCATCTTCCCTGATTCATCAGCAAGCAGTGCTCAGGTCACAGGGAGAGGGGCTGATTTCCTGGTGAGTCCTCTGTCCCAGCTGCTCCTAATGGCTGCATCCTCCTGCCTGGGGCTGCGGGGCTCAGGATGTGGGTGGGCTGGAGGGGGGGGCAGAGCTATTTGGGCTTCACGTGAGAGCTGCACAGAGACAGCCCCCCTAAAGTCATCACCTCTCCACTTGACTTCTAACCTGGGACATAGCTTGCTTGGATGCATCACTTTGTCACCAGGATTTGCAGGGAAGCCCCATGGGTGAGGTTTGCTCCTCATCCTCTCCCCACAGTTCCCTCTCTGCAGCCCAGGACTGGTCCCTCCATGCCCCACATCCCAGCAGCATCTCAGACTTTGTATTGGGATGTTTGGGGATTTGCCCTAACCCACAGAACCCCCAGGACAGTCAGGAGCTGGCAGTGCACTGACACAGAGGTTCCCTCCCACCTGTGGTTGGGGATTTTGCTTTACGAAGCACATCTGGAGGAGCTGTGGCTCAGAGGCACGTGCCTTCACCCGTGGTCATGGCAGGGCTGTGACTGCCAGCAGAGGGGCCGGGAGGGTGAGCTGGGAGCGCTGGCATCCCGCATCCCCGCTGCTGCGTGCTCAGCACACGTGAGTCAGAGCCCTGGGGGGGATGGAGGTGGAAGGGCTTAGCCTGGTTCTCAGAGTGGGCAAAGCTGGAGGGGAGCAGGGTTGTTTTGGCTGCTTGCTGCCGTGCTCGATCGCTGCCTGCAGCCAGGACGGCCCCGAGGCAGCCTGACAGGCTCCATCCCACCGCCGGCTCCTGTAGCTCCAGGGCTGCCATTTCTTGCTGCCAGCTACAAAAACACAGCAAGGTGATGAGCACCGAGCAGTTGGATAATCCCTGTTATCCCCAGCTCCACGGGGCAGGAATTGCAGCCTCCGCTCGGTTCGGGAGCTGTTCAGCAAATCACAGCCTGGAAGAAATAAAAGCAGCAGCGGGAGACGCGCTGGGGCTGACGAGCTTTACGCAGCCAGATGAAAGCATCCGTCTCCATCGCCGCAGCGCGGCATGGTGGGAGCCGTGTACCCACTCCTGTGCACATCTGCAGAGCTGTAAATATCCGTGTGTGCTCAGCACGCGGCACAGGGGCTCCAGGCAAGGAAAAGCACCCGCGGGGACAGCGGGGATGGGCAGCACCCCACGCCAGGTGTGGTTGGAGGGCTCCGCTGGCTGAGCCGCCTGCTCCTTACATCACAGCCCGGCTCCTTGCACAAGGCAGCTCCGGAGGAGCAGAGCACAAGCCTTGTCAGGCCCCAGAGGGCTGCTCGCAGGGTCCAAGAGCAATTCCCCACCAATCCATCATGGTTGAGCAACCACCCAGGCACTCTGTTATCTTCACTCCAGGCAGGATGCCATACAACCAACCCAATCATGTTTGCCAATTTCCCCCCCACACACACCGTGCTTGTTTTGAAATATAGGCAGGTTTAAAACAAATGGTTTAATTGCTAATAGTAACAACAATAAGAGTAATAATTAAAGGAAGTTCTGCCAGTGCTGTCATCTGTCACATGTGCTCCTCAGTGTGGTCGTGCACGCCGCAGACCGGGCCTTGCGTAACCCAGCGGGAGCTGCTGGCTCTGCAGGGGCTCAGCATGGGCTTTTCTCTTCCTTCCCTTCTTGCAGATGAAAGTCCAAGCTATCTGCACCCGGAGAGGGAAAATCCCAAATCCCCTTGCTCTCAGCAGTGCTGTAAGAGCTCTGGCAGGGCTGTCTCTGCTCAGGACGTGAACACAACGAGGGCTGCTCGAGTCCTGGGAAGCGTCAAATTTAGCAGAGATGGAGCAGGGCAGCTCCTTGCTGCTCAGCCCCTCATCGAGCTGCCTTCCGTCCTGTCCTGCTTGGAGGAATCCCAGCTCTAAATTGACCTGAAGATGGAAGGAGATGAGCAGCTGCTTTTCACTCGAGCTGAGCACGCAGCTTTGCAGCAGAGCTGGCAGCAGCTGGTGCTGCTCCGTACCGGGCACTCGCGCTCACCCTGCACTGCAGCCCTTCCTCGGAGTGGTGCAAAGCTTTGGCAGGAGGAGATGGCAATGGTTTGTGTGAGTTTGGTGAGAACCCAATAGCGGCAGCATCAGGAGCTCTGCGATCCAGAGGCTTCTGGGTCCTCCAGGGGAGAGCCCTGACCCCTGTGCTCCCTGCTGGGCAGGAAGCAGCAGCTCCTGCCTCTGTTTCAGGGACAAACCAGCCCCGATCCACTGCTCCTGGTGAAGGACAGGGCACAGCCTGGGGAGTTCTGTAAGCAGCAAAGAGGGCAGAGCAAAGGTTCACCTCTGACCCTGCCTGTGGCTGTATTCATCTTCTGAAGGACGGCGAAAAGGAAGGAAGCAGGAAACAATCCTGCCCCATCTTCTGGTGGTCGGTGACTGAGCACTTCCTCAGCTGCAGCTCCAGGGCCGTGGTGGTTACTGGGTCAGGGTTGTAAAGTTCATTTTCTAGGCCATGTCCTATGGCAATGAGGTTCCACTTAATCACGTGCTGGGCAGAGAAGTGCCTCCTTTCCCTTGTTTTAAACCTGCTGCTGGGCAGCTGTGTTGGGTCACCGCTGGAAAACCCCCAGCCCCATCCCTGCAGCACCCCGGTGCCTCCCTACTCCATCCCAGAGCACATCCCGGTGCCTCGTCTGCACTCCCACTGGGGTTCACAGAAGCACTTTCCATCCCATGTGCTCTGAACCCTCTGTGCATTTACAGAGCTAAAGGCAGGCTTTAATATTTCACAGTCTGTGCATCAGTTTGAAAACAGAAATGCAGTGTGAGTGCCTCACGAGCATACAAGAGGGGCTGTCACTGCAGGGGTGCAATGACACGTAGAAACATTGCTAGAAAACCTCTTGGAAGAGTTTGCCACATCAAACAGCAATGCCTGAGGAGGGCACAGAAGTGGCACCAGTGGCTGCAGAGCAGATCCACTGGGAGTGCTGGAGGGGCTGTGTCCATCTCCTGTAATTCCCAGTTTGGTGCCCATGCTCTCTCTGTCCTCCTGCAGCCACCGCCTGGCACACGCTGCCCTCTTCCTTCCTAAAGCAGAGGAGACGCAGAGAGCATCCTTTGTGGTCCCAACCCAACCGCTCTGGATAACAAGCAGCGCTTGTGTCCCTCTGCGAGCTACTTATGAGCCTCTGCCTGCGTGCCCATATCTGGGCAGTGCTCTGAGCACAGCTGCCTGCACAATAAAACACGGTCACATCATGACCACACCACTCCCTTGTAGACATTTTTGGTGGCCTTAATGCAGGGCTGGACATGCCCTCGTCATGGCATGTCCATGCACGAGGGTCCAATGTGATGCTGTTGTTCAGCTGCGGTGCAGGAAGTGGGAGCGTGGCACAAAGCAGGGAGCCCGCAGGTTCCTGCAGAGCACTGCTGCTGGTGTGTGGCCGCTTCCCAAGCTCAGCTGCACCCTGAGCAGCGCCCACGTGAGAGGGTTCCTACCCACACCCTCTGCAAGGACGGAAAGGGTTGCACAATGCTGGTGACAGCGGAGGAGGCTGCCCTGGGAACCCAGCCTCCAGGCTAGGTCCTTGCCCATCTCCCTGCCGAGCTGCGGCACTGCGATGGGAACGGGGAGATGGAGCCGTCCCATCTGCATCTGCCTCTCCCCATGCCACCCGTGGGGCTGTTTCCCAATGAGCAGGGTTTCCCAAATCTTTTTTGTGCACAGCCAAGGTGCAGAGAACAGTGGGTCCCAGCACGCTGACGGCTCTGCGGAGGTGACGAGGACAAGCTCCAGCTCATCCAGGGATGCTCTTGTTGTGCAGCTGCACCTGCAAGAAACAACAACGTTAGCACAGAACCTGCAAATCGGGGGCAAGAACAGCTTTGGCCGAGCCATGGTATGATAAAAGAGAAATCCCAATTTTTCCTAAGTGGCCATGGAGGCCTGAAATCCTCCAGGCTATCCAAAGAGGTGGGGAGGGGAGGACGATGGGATTTTTAAGCCTGGAAGCAGGAAGCTTTGTGGTGTTGGAGATGGGGCACGGTGAGGGCTGTGAGCCTGGACCGAGGAAGGAGGTTTCTGCTGGCAGGGTCCCAGGGCTCACACATCGATGCCCGTGCTGCACAGAGGTGTCACGAGCTGGCTGAGACCCGATGCAGTCGAAGCACAACCCATGCAGCAGGAAAATGGTGCAGGGGAAGGGATGCAGCGGGCGTTCGTGGTACTTCATTGGGTGTTGTGGTGACTGTGTTCTTAGATATGAAGCAAAGCTGGGTGGCATTTGAGCATCCTACACTCCCTCTGTGCCTGCTTGCTTTGTGCCCTACGTCTTCTGGACAGAAGTGTCTGGCACAGCTCCTGGGGGTGTCCCATGGGGCCTTGGAAGTGTCTGTGCACCATTAATCCCAGCACTAGTGGTGATCCCAGGGCCTCAGGCAGTTGGAGTTTATTCCTCACCAGCGTTGCGTGCCTTCTGCGAGCTCCTGGACAGGTTTTCTCTGTAGTCTCCCTCCGTGTTGACTCCTCACCGAGGATCTGAAATCCTGAGGTCGCACAGAGCCGTCACAGCCATAATGACAGACCTGAGCGTTGTTATTGTTTGGTCCAGCTGAGCTGGAGGACAGCACAGAGCCGGTATAAACAGTAATTATCCACCACCAGGTATTGCAAACAGCCCGTGGGCACCAGCACAGCTTGGAGGTGATAACTGCACGTGCAGGTGAGGCTGGAGGGGCCCAGGTCCCACCTCAGGTCCACCCCCACCACCCCGGGGCTGTAGCCCCCACATTCCCACCCCACATTTCCAGGTGTGAGCAGGGTGACAGCGATGCTGGGTGTATTTGCTGGAAGATGCCAGTCTGAAAGGTGCTGGCATCAGCCCTGCAGGGTGACAAAGAGCTTCCCTGCTCGGCTTCCCTATCGCAAAGCTCGGGCAGCGATGGGCAAAGTGCCCCCAGATCTGCTCTGAGATAGGAGCTGGTTGCTGGATGTTACACCGGCATCAGGGTGCAAGGCAAAGCTAATGGCTGCAGAGCAGAGCAAACAAACCAGAGGAACCCCCGGGCTGGGATAAAAAAAAAATAAAAATATGCAGAGTCCAAAGGAACCAGCAGGTGTCTGTCTGCCACCTGGGTGATGCAAACCAGATACAGTAGTGTGAGCCACACAACAGGACAAATAATTTCCAGGGAGAGTGGCTGGATTTTCTTTTACAGCCAGGGACTAGCAGATAAAATATTAAAGCACAAACTGCAAAGCTTGTAGGGCCCTCTCTGTGCAAAAAGCTGAGGGTAGACAGGCTGATGTCCCAGGTGCACCATTAAGAGAATCACCAATAAAAGAGCAACATTGCAAATACGAGAGAACCGTGACTTTATCCCACGCTGGGGAAATACCATACATAAATGGAGTGCCAGCCCTGCGCCTCTGCTTGGGGATCAATCCTGCCTGCTCTCCGAGGCACAGTGCTCAGGTCAGGGGCAAAATCCAGAAAATCTCTTTCTGGATGTGCCTCCTTCCCCCTGATCCTTATGGGAGCCCCCGGACAACAATTCCTGTTTCAGGCACTTCTGCTCGGTGCCTGGGGGCTGGAGGCATCCAAACCCTTCGGGCATCTCTTACCCCAAGAAAGAAGGGCTGCCTGATGGTCATAGAATCCCTGATAGCTGAATGGTTTGGGTTGGAAGGGACCTTAGAGACCACCCAGTTCCAACCCTACGGGCACTGACACCTCCCACCAGATCAGGTTGCTCAGAGCCCCATCCTGCTGACCTTGAGCACTCCCAGGGGTGGGGCATCCTGGGCAGCCTGTTCACCCCCGTGGTGAGGATATTTTTCCTAATATCCAATTTAAATCTCCCCTCTTCTAGTTTAAACCCATTACCCCTTGTCCAGTTGCTACACTCCCTGCTAAAGAGTCCCTCTTCATCTTTTCTGTAGTCTCCTTTAGGTCCTGGAAGGCTGATACAAGGTCTCCCAGGAGCCCCCTCTTGCCCAGGCTGAGCCACCCCCAGCTCCCATCCTCCCTTCACAGCGGAGCTGCCGCAGCCCTCGGGTTGCTGCCCCCAGGACGAGGGCTGCAGAGGGAGGCACCAGCCCCAGCGTTCACCCCACACCACGACCACTTCGCGTGGCTGCAGCCCGGCTGGGGCTCACCCCACGCAGAGGTGCTGCCTCCTGCTCCCACCTCCCCGGATGCTCCCCTCGGGGACGGCTCCCCGCCTGCCAAGGGCCGGGGGGATGCTTCCCTCTGCTGGCACCGCCGTGCTCCTGCAAGTCACCTCCCCAGTTCCCAGCAGCAAAAAGAAAGAAATGACGCGAATTTCTTCTTCAAGGCTACCAACTGCGTTATCTTTATTCGCCTCCTCCTTGGTGGGCTGTCGGGGTGCACAGGTTTTCTAGTCTCCCAGTCGATCCTTTCTGTGCTTGTAAATCTCCAATGAAATCTCTTGACCGCATCCTCCAGCTATGGGAGATCACCACAACTTCCCAGGCACCCCTGAGGAGCGAGATGCTGTGGTGCAATGGCTGTGTGCTGCCCCATCTCCATCCAGGGCCCGTGAGAAGGTGTGAAGCTGCTCCACAGCTCTCCCATGGCAGCATCCCGGTGTATCCCAGCAGGAATGGATGCTCGGGATCTACAGCAGCCAGGAGGCCTGGGGAATGTCCCCAAAATGTCTGGGGACTCAAAAAGAGAACATGGCGTGGTGTGGAAGTCCTCGTGGGCAGGCAGCAGTAGTGACCTGGTTGTACAGGATTCACTGCGATGCACTGGGCTAGGAGTGAAGCAGTTAAAGCAGTGCAGAACGCAGCCACATATCGTGTTGGATAACAGATAATGAGTTATTCTGAGCATCTGCACTCCAGCTTGCACAAAAAGCCCCAGACCTGAATTTCGGCCCAAGTCAGCAGTCACAGCGCAGCCTTCCAGTTGCCGTCACTTGCAGGGTGAATTCCCAGCTCCACGTCCATCTGCCCAAACACAGAAAGTTTAGATGGGTTTAAATGTATCTACCAGACACCGAATACCAGGGGCAGCTTTAAAATCAGTTAAATCGGAGCGGAGTTTTGTACTTGTGAGACAAACATAAAACAGCTTCTGAGGGAACCCAGCGCAGTGCATCCCAAGGGAGGGGAGATAAAGCCACCCTGGGATGGGCGGGGGGGCTGGGGAGGGAAGCATTGTTTTCTACAAAGAACAGGAAACGAGCCTCAAAGAGTACATGAAAGAGACCTTAAAACAAATGCAGATCAGCAAGGAGGGGGGGGGGGCTCGCAGCTCATCTCCCAGCTGCTCTGCCCAGGGGCAGCCTGCAGAAGCGGCTGCTTTCAGCAAACCTCTGGGTGGGGAGGGATGAGGTGCCGGGACCTGCTGGCCCCCCACCCCTGGGCAGGGCCCTGCGGAGCCCCGAAAGGACCAGAGGAGCCTGGAGTCACCCAGCGAAGGGGATGCAGCTAGCGAGGCCCAGGCAGCACAGCATCCCGTGCCCTGGGTCGGGGCACTGTGGGCTTTGCTGCAGGGCTGGCTCCGGCCCTGGGCTGCCCTCCCTGCTCGTCCCCAGGACACTGACCCTGGTCCTCTTGCACAGCTCCATGCAGCCCCAGTGCATCCAGGAGAGGGGACAGAGCCTGGAGACCCCTGGCACGCAGCGGGGCTGGAGAAACCAAGACACGGCCAACAAGGGAGCGAGGCACATCGCAGAGATGCCCAAACCCTCTGAACACGGCCTTCCTCCACGGCCATGCCCCTGGCTTCTCCTCCAGGCCCTCATTCGGGCCCCTTCGGAGGCTCAGGCCCTCTGCGGAACATGGCCGCTTCCTTCTGCGGCTCCCAACAAAGCACGGCTCATGGCAGAGCCAACTGGCAGCGCCGAGCAGGAACGCAGCAGGAAGCCATTTCCTCGCAGAGGAGGAGAGCCGGTGGCCCGCTGCCAACGGGGACGACGAGGGACCGCGGCCCTGCTCCCGCGCACCCTCGTGTTCCTGTTTACGTGGAGGCTGGGCGGGCGGCGGGGGACATTTCCCGGAGTGTTTTTAAGACAATGTTTAACAAAGTGCCACATCCCAGAGGGATCTGCGGGCAGAGGCGGTGTGTGGAGGGAGCACAGAGGGCAGTGCCATGCCCTGGCCCTGGGAGCGGGACGTGGCCCCGCAGCCATGAGGGGACGGAACGTGGTGACCTCCTGGTAACGCGGTGTCACACAGCGACCTCAGGGACCTGGACGTGTCCTGAGGCCCCGCAGCCGTGAGGAGAAGGAACGCAGTGACCTCCACTGGTACAGGGATGGGGTGTCACAGTGACCTCAAACGGGGACCTGGATGTGTCCCCAAACCACGAGGGGAAGTAACACAATGTCACCCTCTGGCAGGGGGACGAGGATGTCACGCAGTGACCCCATCCCAGCTCAGATGGGGCTGGGGCTGGGCCGGGCCTCACGTGCCCCAGGGCCGATCCAGCGGGATCACCCGCCCCTCCCAGACCGGGGCAGCGTTTCTGAGGCCCAACGTGGCCATGGCCACAGCACTCCCAGAGGACGGCATGGCCACGACACTGGGACGCGCCCCTACCACCACACACCCTGGCTATGCACCAGGCCCCGGCCAGCCCCAGCGCCCCTGGGGCCGCGCTCTCCACCACCCCCCTCCCCGAGCAGACAGCGCCCAGCGGGGAGGGAGGAGGGGGCAGCGATCCACACAGCCCGCGCTGCCGCCCCGCAGGGGCCATTTTGTGGAGCACCGCCCCTTGCTTCCTCTCGCAGCGAGGCCGGCAGGGGGCGCTGCCGCGCGGCGGGTCGCGGGGCGGCGCGGCGCGGGGCGGCGCGAGGCCGCCAGGGGGCGCTTGGCTGCGCCGCCTTTGTTGCCGTTGGCGCCTTCCTCTATATAAGCGGCTGCGGCGGCG